>PVKZ01002778.1:0-188619 GCA_004027375.1 Macroglossus sobrinus | reverse complement strand
TCACAAGAGACCACATACTATATGATTCCATTCATATGAAAGTCCAGAATAGAGAAATCTATAGAGCATGAAAGTGGATTAGTGGTTGCCTCAGGCTGGGGGAGAGGGATGTGGCAGATGGAAATGACAGCTAAAGACTAAGGAGTTTTTCAAGGTGATAAAAATATTCTAAAACCTGGTGATGGTCGCACGTACCTGGAATATATCGAAAACCATTGCATCAAACAGGCTTTTTTTTTTTTTTTTATGTGGAACATACAGTTTATTATAAGATTTGGAGAAAACCAAGTACTTTAATAAGAACCACCCCTTCCTCATGAACATGGAAGAAGAGAGGAGCAGAGGAGAAGGTCCTCAGGTAAGACAGTCCAGTCTCCGAAGTTTCACCCAGCTGCGCATCCAGGTGTTGGTCTCCAGCGAGGGCCCTCCCGTCTTGTCCCTCAGAGATCTCCAGGCCGTCCTCCAAGCTCACCAGAGTACGATGCTCCTGAAGGCCACAGAGATGCCCGACACTGTGCTGATCTCAATCCTGTGCAGAAAACGCTGAGACAGTTTGCACACCTCCATCGTCCACTGGACCGAGTCCTTCACAAACTCCTAGTACTGTTCACACACACAGCTGTTTGCGTCCTGCCTCGGGTTGATCTCCTGCGCCACACTGCCAGCCTCCCCAGAGCTCAGCATTTGTGACTCTGGCATTTCAGATGCAGGGAGAGCGGCTTGAGCTCCCCTGTTGTCGCCTCTGACTCTGCTTGGCCGTCCACAATTACATTGGTTTCACCTGGGCCCATTTACCCAGTTTTCCATGCCGTCTCTTGACGGATGGCTTAGAGCAGACGTGCCTCACTACGAAGTTCCAAAACCTCCGGACCAACCCCCGACAGCCCTGGCCATGGCCCGAGGGAGAGGTTGGGGTCACCCACCAGGCTGCTGGGCAGGAAGGGCGTTTTCCCCACTGATTCCCTCTGGGGCTTTGTCACTGCGGTTGCTGCCGGTGCCATGGGTAGAAGAGTCCACTGGGCCATACTGCAGGGCTGGGCAGGGGGTGGCAGTCCTGAAGTCCAGGCTGGCTGGGGGAGTGGCTGGGTCTTTGGCCTCCATCGTCCACTGGACCGAGTCCTTTGCAAACTCTTTGCGCTATTCCCGCCCACAGCTGTCTGTGTCCTGCCTCGGGCCAATCTCCTGCGCCACGTTGCCAGCCGCTCTGGAGCTCAGCCTTTGTGACTCTGGTAATTTCAGATGTAGGGAGAGCGGCTTGAGCTCCCCCATTGTCGCCTCTGACTCTGCTCGGCCGGCCGTCCACAATCACATCGGTTTCACCTGGGCCCATTTACCCAGTTTGCCACGCTGCTGCCTGACGGATGGCTTTGAGCAGACATATTTCACTAGGAAGTTCCAAAACCTCCGGGCTAACCCCTGACAGCCCTGACCACGGCCCGAGGAAGAGGTTGGCGTCACCCCTTCAGGCTGCTGGGCAGGAAGGGTGTTTTCCCCAGCGATTCCCTCTGGGGCTTTGTCACCGTGCTCGCTGCTGGTGCCATGGGTAGAGTCCACTGGGCCAGACTGCAGGGCTGGGCAGGGGGTGGCAGTCCTGAAGTCCAGGCTGGCTGGGGGAGTGGCTGGCTCTTCGGCCTCCCGGCCTGATGGCTGATCGCCATTGGTCGAGGCAGGACTGTAGCTCTTAAGGAAGGACTCCGCAGCAGGGAATGGCTCAACTTTAATAGTGCGGCACTTTACCTTAGGTGTTCTGAGCCTTAACATCAGGTATGTGGCCAACACGCTGTTGTACTTGACACCTGTGACAGCCTCTTCAATCTGTCGCCACTCAAAGCCCAAGTTCAGCATCTCCTGGGCCACCTGGGGGTCGACGCTTTCACGGGGCAGCTCTGTATACGGCTCGAGTTCATTCTGTCCCATATTCACCCAGGGGTCCTTCATAAAGTCTTCCAGGGTGCTTCGCTTTTGTGGGTCAAGTGTCAAAATATTTTTCAGGGTGTTCTTGCACAAAAAGGACACGAAATATGGGACCTGGTACTCTGCTTTTAGTATCTTCTGCCGCAGCGCATTCACGTGTTTTGCCCGAAAGGGCAACTTCCCCGTAACAGTTTCGTAAAGGATGACTCCCAAGCTCCAAATGTCAGCTGCGGGGCCTTCATAACCTTCTCCCACGAAGACTTTTGGGGTGACATAAGGAAGGCTGCCACAGAATTTACGCATCGTGCGGCCAACATACCCACTGCTGAGTCCGAAGTCCGCCAGTTTGACGTTAAATTCCGAGTCCAAGAGCACATTCTCCGGTTTAAAGTCCCTGTGGACGATGCCCTTCTGGTGGCAATGATGCACGGCCGAAATGAGCTGACAGAAATTGCCTTGGGCCTCGGGCTCATTTATGTGGCAAACACGCCGAAGATATTCAGCTAAGCTCCCTCTGCTCGCATGCTCCATTACGATGAAGATGGTGGATATGCTGTCGATCACCAGGTAGAGTTTTATGATGTTTGGATGGTTCAGACTCTTCATGATTCTTATTTCTTGTAAAGGTCTGTAGGCGCCCTGCCTATCCATGACCTTAACGGCCACCTCTACTCCGGTAGGAATATGTTGGGCCAAAATCACCTGGCCAAAGGTGCCCTCACCCAGGGCGTGCAAGAGCTGGTAATTGCCAATATGCGGCTCCCTGACGGGAGAGGTGGCCGCAAATTCATGTGGCATTGTGACCACTGTCTACACTGACGGCTGAAACTATCGCTGTAAACTGAACTAGGAGACAATGCTATGCTAACTGTGCTATCACTAAATGTGCTAATGCTAATGAACAATGTGTACTATACTAATTAACTGCTAATACTAATGAACGATGTTAACTATACTAATTAACTGCTAATACTAATCAACAATGTTAACTATGCTACTGTGCTAATACTAATAAACAAGGTGAACTATACTAAATGTACTACCAATGCTATCGATACTAACTGAAAAAATTTCAAAGAACAAAATGAGAGAACAAAGAAGAAGAAAAGATACGAGAAAAGAACAAAGAGAAAATAAAAAGAAAAAGGAGAATAACAAAATGAGAAAAAAAAAAGGGAAGAGGAAAGGGAAGAGGAAAGGGAAGAGGACAAATAAGCAAAGCACCCACAAAAAAAGGAGAAAATGAGCTAACTGGTCCAGTCCAACAGGTCACCACAGATCAGCTTCCTGGGCTCTACGGACAAAAGCCTCAGCCCAGTCAGGGCCTTTTATAGGAGTTGTTTGTAATGACATCACAATGGTGCTTGACGAGGTCAGAGCAAGATGTGGACCAATCACGGCTGGATGTAAACCAGTGGTTCCCTCACTTCTTGGTCTCAAGATCTTATACTTTGTACACTTAAAAAAATATAAACAAAATAAAAACAAATAAGGACCCCAAAGAGCTTTTTGTTCATGTGAGACAGTAAAGATTGATCTTGACTTGATTATAAATTAAAATCTGTAGGATGCTTCAGTGACCTTTTCATTGACAATCTGAAGATCTGTAATACATTTTGTCCTTTAAAGACCTTAGAGTATCTACAGTTAAAATAGTCCATTCTTTTTCCTTAAAAATGATGCTACAAGTTAACTGATATCACCATACTATAGGAAAATGCTCTGTTGAATAAGAAAAGGTACATCGTTAACATTTGTGAATCTGACAGGAGGTAGCTTCATCATATTTTTGCCAATAAGATAATGAGCAGATTGCTCAACAGAAACCATGGAGACCAGGCGGCGGGGGGTCGATGTATTCAAAGCGTTGAAGGAAAAAAAGCTATTAACCGAGAATCATCTCTCCAGCACAACTATCTGAAAACGAGGGAGACCTTAAGACATTCCCAGATCAACCGATCTGAGGAAGTTCTTTATCACTAGACTTGCCTGGCACGCAGCACATCCTTCAGGTTGGAATAAAAGGACACTGGGCAGAGACTCAAAGCTTTATGAAGAAATTAAGATCTCTGCTGAAACTCAGTGCATAGACGATTATAAAAACTAGTACTTATGGCCATGGCACCCTGAACAAGCCCGATCTCATCTGATCTCAGAAGCTAAACAGAGTCAGGCCTGGATAGTACTTGGATGGGAGGCCACTTAGGAAGACCAGGTGCTGTAGGCGTAAAAAAGGAAAAAGAAAGCATTGTAAGCTGACAAGGTCCTTGCAATCTGTGAGGTCAGCCAAGGGTTGCCTCACTTAAGAAAATAAATAAAAATAAATAAAGTTTTTTTAAAAAGCTAGTACTATTGTGACTTTGGTTTGTAGCTGCACTGTTTGCTTTTTATTTGACTTAAGAGACTAGTGTAGTATAAATATATATATATATATATATATATATATATATATATATATATATGTCTATGTTCTTGGACATACAATGTATAAAGATGTAATTTGGTGACATCAACACTGTTTAGGGTCAGAGCTATGAAGGAGAAGAGTTTTTATATGTTCTTAGAGTTAAAGCTGGTATAGATTCACATATGAGTGTTAAAACTTTGGGATGTTAGGTCATTCCAGTGACAAAAACATTTCTCATATATATTTGGTCTTCATCTGTGGTTTCTGGCTCATAACACCCTGAAGTGTTAAAGGAGAGGAAGAAATTGAAAGAAAAGGGTACTATAGATAGACAGGATAACAAGTGTAATACGCTGAATAATGGCCACCCAAAAACATCAAGTCCTAATCCCTGCAGATGCTATTTGCTAAGGAAAAGAGGTCCTTGCAGGTGTAATTAAATTAAGAGTCCTGGCATGGATAAATTATGGTTCATATAAACGATGGAATATTACTCAGACATTTAAAAAATTAAATTCTACCATTTGCACTAACATGGATAGACCTAGAAGTTATTATGCTGAGTAAAATGTCAGAAAGAAAAAGATAAATACCATATGATTTCACTTATCTGCAGAATCTAAGGAACAGAAAGAACAAACTAATCAAAAGCAGACTCACAAACATAGTGGACAATTTGGTGATGGACAGAGCGGAGGAGTGTAGAGGAGCTGGGAGAATAGGGTGAAGGGTTAAAGAAATACAAATTAGTAGTTGATGGTCATGGGGGTGAGGGACACGGCAGAAGGAATGCAGTTAGCATTAACATGATGGCTAGGTGGAGGGCCAAGAGAGGGAGGGAGCAATTAGGGGGGTTGTTTTATGAACTGTATAGATGTCTAACCAATGTACTGTATTCTTGAAACTAATTCAAATAATTTAAAAAATACATTTTTTAGTTTGGTGCTCATCTTTTCTAGCACAACTGTTGCACATGATATACTTTAAACATTTGTAGATTTTTTTTTACCTTTCTTTACTTTTATCTGAGAAATTAGGATTTTGAAGTTGTTTTTGTGGTATTTGTTTGTTTTGTTATTTCTTTTCCCTTTTACGGCTCAGTGCAGTCACAATCAATCAGCTTACCTCAAAATCCTTGACTAGCTCATGCTATTCACTTTGTTCTCTATTAGTAGTGACTTGGTTTCCTGAAGACTTAGGCATTACTTTCTTGATTATACAAGAAAATGTAACCGTTCACCTATTGTCATGAGCTAATAAAAGTCCTATTTATTATTATCTAAGATTTCATATCCATCATCCTCAACTAGGCCACACAACCAATTTTACAAACTTTAAGTTTCCGTGAAGTTTTTTTGGGTGACAGCTGTTCTAAAACATATTTGTCTTGATTGGGGTTTTCAGTTGTATGCAAAAGAAGCTAGCCCTAGTTTATTAAGCTGCAAAAAAAGTATGTAAAGAATATTAAGCAAGGCGTAGATATGTTTAGAGCTGGAGAACCAGGCTCAAGACTAAGCTGCCAGAAAAAAAAAAATAGGTATAAATGTAATTATATAGAATTGACTCTAGGATTTCAAAATGCTATAGTTGTCCTGTTGTCAGGACTTCAGTTTGTTTTCAGGACTTGGATTTACTACTTCTGCTAACAAAAATGCTTCTGTTGTGCCTGAAACTCAACTTCATAACCATTAATATGTTTGAATTTGGACATCCTCTGCCACATACATCAGCGAAATAAAATCCTCAAGGAATCTCCTTCATAAGTTGCATCCTTCTGAATTTATGACTTGAACAAGTGAATGTGATTGAAGTTGCCCCGCTTACATGACTATAAATTAGCTCCAGCTGCAGCTAGAAAAGATTCTTAGTACTCTGTTACTTTCCCTTTGAAAATTAGGGATTCGTAAACTTGGAAATTTTACAAACATAGCAAGAATATTCAAAAGGTGAATAATGCAATTCCTCTGTGACTTTGCAGACTTGGATTGGTGATACGTTTTCTGTAATACCTGGAAAGGAAAACTGGAGCCTTGTATAACCAGCATGAAGCTGCCCGCCTGGGCAAGACAAGACTCCACAAACCTGGGTTATTTGAAGGCCTACTGCCCCACCCACACCTGGATTCCTACTGCATACACATTACTGGTTGTTTCTGGCCTGCTCTCCAACCTGTATTCTAGAGCAGATGTCCCCAACCCTCAGGCCGTGGACTGATATTGGTTCGTGACCTGTTAGGAACTGAGTCTCTTAGCAGGAGGTGAGTGACAGGTGAGCAAGCGAAGCTTCATCTGTATTTGCAGCCTCTCCCCAATGCTAGCATCACCAGCTAAGCTACACCTCAGATCATCAGGCAATAGTCTCATAGTAGCACCAGTCCCTGGTGCCAAAAAATGTTGGGGACCACTAGAGCGTTATCTATGGCTTGGTGGCAGTGGATTTTAATTATTTTAAATTTAGATCTTAAAAAAAAAAAAAAACCTAAATGAATCTAAATAAAATAATGCATTAACAAATTGTGTTCAAATAGAGTGTTTTTATGTAAAGCTACTTAATTTAGTAGCACATTTGATTATATCATGGAATATATTTATAGCATATGCAATTGAAAAGTATACATTTTAAAATAGCATGTATATGATCTATTTAAATATTAGAGTATGTATTATAAAATAGTATGTACATGATAGCACTTTCAAGTATTTATATTCTATATGGCCTTAGAGAACAGACCAAAATAATAAGTATTAAAATATTTGTAATGATTTTTTTAAAGTTTTTAATTGCTCATTTAACATTTTTAATTAGACATGCACCACTTCTGAGATAAGTGGGTTAAAATGTGATTAATTTATTCTCATGGAATGGACTTTTGGAAATATATAAATCTTTGCTTCCCATTAAACAGAAATACTTATAATTTTTTTTTTTTTTTTTTTTACTATTGTCGTTGCAGTTGATACTAGCTTCAGGAGCAAACCTACCCCTCAATGGTAGATGTCACCTATAGACATTAGTTTCCTGAGTAAAATAGTAACTGACAATAAAATGTAGTGAAGAGAAGCTTTTTACAGTTTATTAACTCACAAATCACAAACAAAATGTACTGCTTAGTGGACTATTGTGATGTACTTTATGGAGTTGCATAACCTTGGATTAATATTTGATCCTTTTCTTGAAATATGTTAGTATATTATTCTGGGGTAAATTTCTCTTTCAATACATATTTTCAAAAACCTTTATGGTTCTGAGGAAGAACCTGGTTTGACCTTTGCTTTCATTTAAGTTAGCTTTGTCTCCTCACATACACTCAATTAAGCTCTTTGTTCCCTTTCTCTTTTCCATTATTGTCATCAATAACACTAGAAACTCCCATCTTCATTTTCTCAGGTAATTGAATTGGTGAATTATTTTCACATTAATCTGGATTTTTTTAATGAACCTTCTCTTCAATGCAACTTCCAACTTTAATGCCTTTTATCTCCTTTCCATAATTAAATTGGACATGATTTCTTCAAATCTTGAAAGTGGAAGATTGGAAAAGCACCATTGCTTCCCACGTGGTCAATAAAACTTAGAACACTATATTTTTGCTAGTAAATTCCTGCTTGTTTTATTTTATACTTTCTTAAGAACCTGGAATTAATGAATGAGAACATATTTGCAAATCTTCCTTTTTTTACATTTACTTTTCCCAATAATAATCTGTGGTAGAAAATAACCCATAACTGAGAAAAATTTTAAAAGACCATGTGGACCATGGAATTTTATATTTTACAAAAGATACAAAATAATTAAATCATATTGTGCAGTTTTTTTAAGAACTTTGAGATATTATCAACCTTTAAAAAATGTCTTTACATAAGTAGTTGGTGATTTAATTCTTCTGTAATCATTCTTTCTCCAAATGCTTTCATAACATGTAACATGTTATACTGAGGGGTGTAGTGGCATGGCCAGTATCAAGAAAAAAAAGTACAGAAATGAAATGAAAAATTGACTGTACACATATTTATGCTAGAGGAGCAGTGAGAAAACAGAGCTTAGTTTTGGTGATGGTGAACAAAGATTTCATAAGGGAATTAGCTTTTAGATAAATCTTAAAAAAAAAAAAAGATAGTGAATTACCAGGTGCACAAGATGGAAACAGTCTCAGTTTTCTCTGGATACAGATTATAAAAGGGTTTATTTTTCATAGAGACATTAAAAACAATGATAAAACAATTAAAAGTCAGCTTTATTTTAATTAACACTATGTGTGGACAATTCTAAATAATGTCAGATAAGGCATAGTCTTGACAGAAAGAATATTTCCTTGGTTTAATTCTAAATAGTTGCTAGAGTTACTTTTGAAGTTTTCTAATGTTTATATTAACTTCAAATTAGCATACTTTATTACTTACACTTTCATTGATGTTTTCTCCTTACCTGGATTTTAATTTGGATAATTGTCAGGAAACAGTACCTAAACAAAACTTTACCTATACATGTTCACTTCAATTTTAAAATATTAGCTTATGAAATAAGTTTCAGGATTGTTTTCACCAGTTTTGAGTGTAGTCTTAACCTTCAACCCCTGTGTACTATATATACCTTCATTTAAACAGTTGATTCAAAATCAATGATAGCTCATTATGTGAATATGAAGAAAGTAAACTTGAGTTACTTCCATTCTTTCATTCTGTTTGAGCATTTGAGATTTTAAATATGTTTACAAAATAGAATACTGAAAACGAACAAAAGGTGATTTATAATATATGTTTTATAAATATTTAGTTCATGTAAGAAATATTTTGCTGAGTTTGAGCAAAATCTATACATTGAAACTTACATTTTTAAAATTCTAATTGTTTTAAAACAAAAGAACACAAATATATAATGATGGTTCATAATTATTACATGATTTTTATTAAAGTTAATTTTATCACATAGAGGAAAATAGTGTTAAAAATAATTTGTTTATGTTTTCAAATGTATTAGGTAAGCACTGAAGCATAACTCATTCAGGACCTGGATGTAAGTGAAGTAAGTAAAATGGGGTGGCTGAGATATAGGATCCATATCACAGTTTAGTATGGAGTTGATGGTCATTGGGGTTAAAGAAGGCAAGGATTATCAATTAATATTGTGTCCGGCCCATAACTTTGCAGGTCTTCTCATTGATTGATCAATTGCTTCATTTATTTATTCATTCTTTTAGTGGTTATTTATTGAGTTTGTATTATATTCTAGGTATTTTTCTCAGTACTACAAAATTTTTAATAACATTTACTCATAAGTAGAACATGGAAGGCCACAATGTTTTACATAAATTATTTTAGAACATACTTTAGAACAGCTATTTTTTTTTATATCATTTGATTAAATTTCTAGTTTTATAGTTGTTACACAGAATACAACTAAGGTAATTCAAAGTAACTTTTTTAATTGTTTTCTTAATTTTGGTTTATCGTTTGGATATTCAAATGTAGTAACACTAGACAGTGTCTTGTTTGCTTTTAAAGAATTCTAAAGTTTAAGGAAATATTTATAAAGTAATCTACAATATTAATGTCATTCTTGTTAGAATAAACTATGTCACCTCAATATTTTTTAGTATTTCCTAAATATTTTTTACAGTTACTTCCACGATTTTCGAAGCTTAATATCTATAAAAAGCCAAGGTGCTGGAAAGGGAAATTATTATTATTATTTACACATTTTTTCTCTTTTCTTTCCTTTATTTATTTTTCTTTTTATTTGTTTTTCTTTCTTTTCTGTTCTTCCTTCTCCTCTCATTCTGTCCTCTCCTCTCTCTAATGATGTCTTTGCTCATATGTCTTCATTAAGTCATAGAAAGTTCTATCATTGGGTTTGTGATTATTTTTAAAAAGAGATCTCCTAGTAATATATCTCAAGAGCAAAATATATTGATGTTTATAAAAAAGCTACATAAAGGTCATATGGTAAAATAGGTAATTCTTAGCAATCTCAGAGTATCAGCACCTTGACTATGGTTAGCAGTATAATATAGTTATCAAATTTCACCCTATGTAAGCTTTTCAGTTATTAGTCTATTTTTCTTTTAAAGTTTAAAAAAATTAATTACAGTTGGAATTTAATATCATATTAGTTTCAGGTGTACTTCATAGTAGTTAGATATTTATATAACTTATAAGGTAATACTCTCTATAAGTCTAGTACCCACCTGGCACCATACAAATTTATTATAGTATCATTGTAATATATGTTCCCTATGTTGTACATTCCCATAACTACTTTGTAACTTCTAATTTGTACTTCTTAATTCCTTCACCTTTTTCATGCAGCCTCCCAAATACCCTCGCATCTGGCAACCATCAAAATATTTTCAGTATCTATGAGTCTGTTTCCATTTTGTTCATTCATTTATTTGGTTTTTAGATTCCACATGTGAGTGAAATAATATGGTATTTGTTTTTCTCTGTCTGACCTATTTCACTTAAGTCAATCCATACTGTCGCAGATGGTAAGATTTCATTCTTTTTTTGTGTGACTGAATAGTATTCCATTGCATATACATACTGAATCTTCTTTATCCAATAGTCTATCGATGGACAATTAAGTTGCTTCCATATCTTGGTTATTGTAAAGAATGCTGCAATGAACATATGGATATATATATCTTTTCAAATTAGTGTTTTGAATTTCTTCAGATTAATATGCAGAAGTGGGATCACTGAATCATATGGTAGTTCTATTTTTAATTTTTTTGAGAAAACTTCATACTGTTTTCCATAGTAGCTGCACCAATTTGTAATTCCAGTGTACAAGGGTTTTTTTGACGATATTCATTCTGACAAGTATGAGGTGATATCTCATTATGGTTTTTTAATTTGCATTTTTCTGATGATTAGTGATGTGAGAATTTTTTATATATCTATTGGCCATCTGTATGTTCTCTTTGGAGAAATGTTTATTCAAGTCCTCTGCCCATTTTTTAGTCAGTTTGTAGTTTTGGTGTTACATTGTATGTGTTCCTTATATATTTTAGATATTAACCTCTTATTGGATATATCATTGATGAATATCATCTCCCATCCAGTAGGTTGTCTTTTGGTTTTGTTAGTTTCCTTTGCTATGCAAAAACGTTTTAGTGATATAGTCTAAAGAGACATATCAAAAAAATTTATTTTTTCTAAAAGACATAACCAAAAGGATTTTTTTTTCTAAGAGCAGTGTCAAAAGTTTACTGCTTATGTTTTCTTTTAGGAGTTTTCTGGTTTGGGATCTTACATTTAAATCTTTAATCTATTTTGAGTTGATTTTTGTGTACTGTATACAATAAAGTTATAAATTCATTATGTTGCATGTAGCTGTCTAGTTATTAATGCCATTTATTAAAGAGACTGCTTTTACTGAGTATTCTTGCCTTTGTCATAGATCATTTTACCACATAGGCATGGATTTATTTCTGGGCTCTCTATTCTCTTCCATTGACCTATGTGTCTGCTTTTATACAAGTACCATGCTGTTTTGATTACTATAGACTTGTAGTATAGTTGGATATCAGGTACCATGATACACCCAACTTTGTTCTTATTCTCAAAATTGCTTTTCTTACTAAGGATCTTTTGCGGTTCCACATAAAGTGTAAGATTATTTGTTCTTGTTTTATAAAAAAATGCTGTTATTATTTTGATTTGAATTGCATTTAATCTGTAGATTGCTTTGGGTAGTACGGACATTTTAATGATGTTAAGTCTTCCTATCTATGACCACAGTATATAATTCCATTTATATGTATCTTCTTCAATTTATTTCTTTAATGTTTTATAATTTTCCAAGTATAGATCTTTTACATCCTTGATTAAATTTACTCCTAGGTAGTTTGTTTTATTTTGATGCAGTTGTGAATGGGATTATTTTCTTAATTTCTCCTTCTAATATTATACTATTTGTGTATAAAAATGCAAACTTTTTCTAAATATTAATTTTGTATTCTGTGACTTTACTGAATTTATTTGTGAGTTATAATAGTTTTTTGGTGCAATCTTTAGGATTTTTTATATATAATATCATGTCATCTGCAAATAAAGACAGCTTTATGTCTTTCTTTTCAATTTGGATGCCTTTTATTTATTTTTTCTTATCTGATTGCTTTGTCTAGGACTTTCAATACTATGTTGAACAAAAGTGGTGAAAGTAGACAAGCATCCTTATCTTGTTCCTGACCTTAAGGAAAATACTTTTAGATTTTCCCCATTGAGTATGATGTTAGCGGTGGGTTTGTCATATATGGCCTTTATAATGTCAAAGTATGTTCCTTCTATTCCCATTTTGATGAGAGTTATTATAAACTGATTCTGGATTCCGTCAAAAGCTTTTTCTGCATCTATTGATATGACCATATGATTTTTATTCTTTATTTTGTTTGTGAGGTGTAGCACATTAATTTATATGTGGATATTGAACCAAACTTGCCTCCCAGAAATAAATCCCACTTCTTCATGGTGCATAATCTTTTGTAAATATATTGCTGAATTTGGTTTGCTACTATTTTGTTGAACATTTTTGCATCTATATTCATCAGGGATGTTATAATGTCTTCGTCTGGTTTTAGAATCAAAGTAATGCTGGCTTCATAAAATAAGCTTGGCAACCTTCTCTCTTCAATTTTTGGAATACTTTAGGAAAGACAGGTGTTAATTCTTCTTTTCATGTTTGGTTAAAATCACCTGTGAAGCAGGCCATCTGGTCCAAGACTTTTGCTTGTTGGGAACTTTTGAATACAGATTTGATTTTATTAAAAGTAATTGGTCTCCAGATTTTCTGTTTCTTCTTGAATCAGTCTTGGAAGATTGTATGTTTCTATGAATTTATTAATTTCTTTCAGATTCTCATTCTGTTGGCATATAATTGTTTATAGTATTTTCTTATAATTCTTTATATTTTTAGGGTTTCAGTTGTCACTTCTCTTTCATATCTAGTATTATTTATTCAGGTCCTCTCTCTTTTTCTCCTGATGAGTCTGGTTAAAGGTTTATCAGTCGTTATCTTTTTAAATAATTAGCTCTTGGTTTCATTGATCTTTTTGTTTGTTTGTTTTGTTTTGCTTTTTTAGACTCTATGTCATTTATTCTTACTCTGACCTTTATTTTTCCCTTTCTTCTAAGCAGTTTGGGCTTTGTTCTTCTTTTTCTAGTTCCCTTATGTATATTGTTGTAGTTAGATTGTTTATTTAAGGTTTTTCTTGTTGCTTGAGGAAGGCCTTTATTACTATTCCTTTTAGCTTTGTTTGGCTGTGTCCCACAGATTCTGGTTTATTGTATTTTTATTTTAATCTGCCTCAAGATATCTTTTGATTTCTCCCTTGATCTTGTTAAACCATTCATTGTTTAGTAGCATGTTTTTTTATCCTCTATGTGTTTGTATGTTTTTTTTTCAGTTTTATTCTTTCATTGATTTCTTGTTTCATAGCATTATGATTGAAGAAGATACTTGATAAGATTTCAGTCTTCTTAAATTTATTGAAACTTTTTTGTGGACTAACACATGATGTATCCTCAAAAATGTTCTATGTGTACATGAAAAGAATGTATATTCTGCTGCTTTTTGGGTGGTGGTCTAAATATATCCATTAAATTCATCTGGTCTAATATGTCCTTTGAGGCCACTTTTTCTTTGTTGATTTTCTTTCTGAATGATATATCCATGATGTCAATGGGATGTTACAGACCTTTACTATTATTGTAGTAATGTTTATCTCTCTCTTTATGTTCTTCAATATCTCCTTTATATATTTAGGTGCTCCTGTATTGGGTACATAAATGTTACAACGATTATATTCTCTTATTGGATTGATCACTTTATCATTATGAAGCATCCTTGTTTTGTTTTGTCTCTCATTATAGCCTTTGTTTTAAAGTCTATTTTGTCTTTATGAGTGTTTCTACCCCAGTATTTTTTTTTCTTTGTATGAAATGTTTTTCTTTTCTTTCACTTTCAGTCTATGTGTTTCTTTTGATCTGAAGTGAATCTCTTGTCAGCAGCATATTCAGCCACCATGTTTCTTTTGATTGGAGCATTTAATCCATTTACATTTTAAGTAATTGTTTATAGATATGTAGTTATTACTATTTTATTATTTATATTTTTATTCTTTTTATGCTTCTCTTTCTCCTTCTCTTTCTCCTTCTCCTCCCTGTTCTCTTTCTTCTCTTTTTTCTTCTTTATGCCTCTAAAATTTTATGTAATACTGGTTTGGCATTGATGAACTCCTTTAGGTCCTTCTTATTTGGGAAGCTCTTTATCTGACCTTTGATTCTAAATGAGAACCTTGCTGAGTAGAATAATCTTGGTTGTAAATCATTGCTTTCCATCACTTTGCCAATTTCTTACCAATCCTTCTGGCCTGCAAAGTTTCTGTTGAGAAATCAGCTGACAATTTCATGGGAGCTTTCTTGTAGTTAACTAGCTGCCTTTCTCTTGCTGCTTTTAAGATTCTCTCTTTATCTTTAACCTTTGACATTTTAATTATGTTGTGTCTTGATATGGGCCTCTTTGAGTTTATTTTGTTTGGGACTCTGTTTTTCCTAGACTTGTATGTCTATTACCTTCACCAGGTTACAGAATTTTTCCATCACTATTTCTTTAAATAGGTTTTTATTTTTTGCTCTTCCTCTTCTCCTTCTGGTACCTTTATGATGCAAATGTTGGTACACTTGATATTGTTCCAGAGGCCTCTTAAACTATCCTCATTTTTTTAGATTCCTTTTTGTTTTTGCTGTTTTGATTGAGTGTTTGCTGCTATTTTTTCTTCCAAATGTCCTCTGCTTCATCTAATCTACTGTTGATTCTATCTTATGCATACTTCATTTCAATTATTGTAATCTTCATTTTTTGATTGTTTTTTTTTTATGCTTTCTATCTCTTTGTATAGTTCTCACTGAGTTTATCTATTCATTTTTTGAGTTAAGAGATTATTCTTATAACCAGTGTTTTGAACTCTGTATCTGGTGGGTAGCTTATCTCCCTTTAGTTTAGTTTTTTTCTAGAGTTTTGGCCTGTTCTTTTATTTGGGATTTGTTTCTTTGTCTCATTATTATTGCTGCCTCCTTGTATTTGTTTCTGGATATTAGGTAGATTTGATACTTCTTCAGGTCTTGGCACAATAGCCTTATGTTGTGGGTTTACTGTGTGGTCCAGTGGTACAGTCTCCCTGGTCACCTGAGCCAGGATCCAGGGATGTCCCTTGTGTGATTTTTTGTGCCCCCCTGTTGCAGTTGAGCCTTAATTGTTTTGGCATTTCAGTGGGTAGGATTGACCTTCAGGCTGATTGCCTGTGAGGACTTGCCATGACTACTGTAGATGAGCTATTTTGCAGGGACAGACCTTATAGAATTGGAATCACTTTAGTGAGGCTCTGGTTCCTTTCAACACACTTTTGGGTGTGTTGTTTGTGGAGCTAGCTAGGTGTGCTCTGGTTTGGTCTGAAGCTGGGCACCAGTTGTATTGGTTCTGGGGCTTCCTGGTAGAGACCCTGGTTCAGGCAAAGATCAGTTGCTGCCTATACCTGGCCCAGGGCCACCTGATAGGAGCTACATAGTGAACTTCAGTTGGTAGCTGCCTGTGCTGGGCTTGGAGGCACCTGAGAAAAGCTTATCTGTGAATCGTGGCTGACTGCTAGTAATGCCTGACTAGGGATCCACTTAACAAGAGGCACAAAGCATGTCAAGGGGTTTTTTGACCTTTAAGAGATTTTAGGAAAGTTCACAGCATGGATGGAGGCCAGCTGCTTATGTGGAACTGACACTGAATGGGCCATTGTGCTAGTTGGGTGGGGCAGGTGTCAGGGAACCACCAAGGTGGTATGAACAGTGTTAGCCAGGTTACTAGAGATTCAGATTTGTTGCCCACCTAAGCCTCAGGCTGTGTACAGGGAGGGCTCAACAAAGAGACAATGACACCTGTAGCACTTTTGCATGCTCCTTCTGGCTACCAGGCAGGAGAGTTTAACATTGGAGCAATGGCACCTGCCAGCATTTCTGTTCTGGAGAGACCTGTTTCTCCAGCCCTCACCCTAAAACCAGAGAATTCAGTTCCTCCCCATATGTTCCTGGTGTTTTAGAGCCACTGTCCCTTTGTTGTAGCTCAGAGCAAGTGAGCGAGTGAGGCTGTGAGCAGGTGCTTTAAAAGAACATCTAGGTCTACAGCAACCTTCCATCTCACTAGTATAGAACTCTCAATGATTTTCACAGACAGATGTTGTAGAGGCTCCTTCTCTTGGCACTGCTGCTCTGGACTGGGAAGGCTCACTCTTTCTCATCTCTGCAGTTGAGATATCTCTCCTGATTCTTCACTGCCACTCTTGGGGTGGGAAGCAACCTGTTTCATATCTCCACTACTCCTACCAGTCGTGATATAGCTTCTTCTTTATATCCTTAGTTATAAGAGTTCTGTTTAGCTACTGTTCAGTGGTTCTCAAGGGTAGTGGTTCTGCAGTTTAGTTGTAATTTTGATGTGGTCGACGTGTGTCAAGCATTTGAGCTAACCTTGGAATTAAGGAACTCCAGTCCAATGATCTTACCATTTTTTAATAATTTGTCAACCTTTCTTCAATTTCCAATGTCATCCTTATACATGATAGAATCAAATATCTATCATTATTAATAATTGTCTAGCAAATACCTTCAACCACCTCTCTTTTTCTCTTATGTTATATGGACTTGAATAAACACTTATTTTCTAGTTGGATTCTGAATAACACAATCTGAAATTGCTAGAGACAGTAAAAAAAATAAAATAAACTGACAAGTTTCCATTTGAAATTCACAAAACTCAACTGCACACCCCAACTGCCTACAAATCCTGCTAATATCACCCATTATGATGCTTTCTTATTCTGTTTCATGACTTATATTTTGCTTTAACATCTTCCAGAACTTTCTTTTCCTTATTTTATTAAAGATTTTGTTTTTTCAGTGTGAAATCAGAAGCACTTGACTGGAATTCATCACTCTTCCCAAGAAAAATCTTACAAATTACATATATCTAGATCTATATTCGTATATTATATTTCTGACTATTACCATGTACAAAATGCCCCTGCTCTTTACAAAATCTATTCCCTTCATAAGCAAGTGGTGACAAGTCAAATAAAAATGCCTAAAAATATGAGATATTTGTTTCTAAAGTACTCATTTTAGCATAAATGTTCTTGGCAAGTAGCTCATACACTGCTTTATCTGACTCATATTTTAGAGGTGATAGTCAATGTATTTATTGAAAAAAAACAAACTAGTAGTTTTTTTTTAATTTAAACTGTATTTCTAAATTTTATTTCAAGAGAAATATTAAAAAGGAAAAAGAAGTTAAAATGTCAGGACTTAATCTTACACTTTTAAGGAAGTACAACTTATGTACACATCACTGAACATTAGATTGCCCAATTAAAAACTGTGAATTTTAGAAATTCATTCTAACATTTATACTACTTAATTGGTAATAGTGATATACCAGAAGTCGCCAATTTGTAGTTATCATTCATTAATGCGTATGAGTACGGGGTTTTTTAAAGACAATTTATAATGTCCCTTTGTTGTTTATAAACTAAAGATTTTTTCTAATCATAGGGTTTTACTTTAAATTGTGCTCCCTTGGATATTTCCCCTCATTAAAATACATCTCTTCAACACTCTGCATCTTATGTGTATATATTTGCATATTGATACAAATACATATATACATATGCATGATTCACATAAAGTTTTATAAAATCATCCAAAGCAATTAACATATATATTTACCCAAGGGCTTAGGTCTTAAGAGAACTTAAGCCAGACAAAGACCAGGCCCAAAATTAATATTCTTAACTCTGGTCAAGAGTTTGGTAAACTAATCATGGTTAAATATTGTGCATCTTGATTGTTAACATTTTCATTCTTAAAACTTCAGTTTTGGGTTGACAAATAATAAGTATCTCTAAAATGCTAAATCCAACTTAATTAAATATAGTTAGTGGCCACAGGGAGACTTCAGATTAGATGTACTATAGTATTTCTCAATACTATAATTTCAATAATACTATAATCTCAATAATTTCCTACTTATGTGAATTATGGTAAATACTTTTGTTACCTTAATATAATAGTATAATAAATAGTAAGAAGAGTATAGCCATGAATACTTCAAAAGACAGTCAATTTAGTTTTATGCTTATAAGATTTGAACTTACAATATTCAACAGTGTGGGGCCAAGAGCTCTATGGTCACAAGTACATAAAAAATAAGATTACTTCAAAATTTATTTATCTTAAAATGTGTCAAAACTGATAAATACAGATAACCAACTGAGATATACTGCATTTGTTTTTAAATAGCCTACATAATAAACAATATCAAATAAGTAAACATTTATTAAAGTGTATGTATATATTTTCTGTAGAATGTATTGCAAGAATTATGTTTGATACTGACTTTCTCTGGAAAAAAAAAACAGAAGTCTTTTATGATAGATTTGATAAAAAAAAAAAAAAAGACTGAATGTTAGAAGTGATTGATATTATTAACTTAATACATGACCTAGATCACTTCAATTAAAATTCCTGGCTCATAGTTTTTATGTTTTCTCATGAGTAAAAAAAATTTAAATTAGTAAAAGTAATGACTGAAGTAGTAAATTTCTGCCATGATTTGTTATAATACTCAAAAGGAAAGACTTCTCAGTGTGCCCTCACTCTTCAACAGATCAGGAACCTAGATGTCTTAGTGAAGTCTATGCAAAATAAAGACAAAAGGTACTGCCTTTTTATAGCCTGTGACTGTTTAATACTTTTTTTTTGTAAAAAGAATATGTTAAATAATGTTTTCTGCTGGAAAAACAAGGGTAAAAATTTAAGGAACTAGTCTAAAGGGTCAAGAACCCTTCTAGAGATGCCAAACTGAAAGCTTTGGCAAGTCTTGTTTTTGTAGTAAGTCAGAGCAAAGATTTGCAAAGAAAAAGAAACACACACACAGACACACACATATGCACATGCATAAACACACACACATGGGAAAATCTACTTCTATTGCATAATTTTGGAATTAAACTAAGAAATAGCATTGAATGAAGTACTATTTGTAATGACCAATTTTTTCAAAGCCTCATAAGTGAATAAAAGAAATTGACAATATGTGGGTACAGGAATGTATTTTAATCTCATTCTTAGGAAGTGCTTACTTGCTTGAAATAATTTTTCTTCAGAGTATATAACGCTAAAACATGCTAATTTTAGAGATGTATATATTTTTATGGAAGATACTAAAATCTGTGCTGTCTTTTGAAAATCTATTTTTTTAAAAAATAATTTTGCTTTGTTATTATATTATTTGGAGTACAATGAGAAGGAAAGAATGTGTATAGTAAAATACATTTACTATTAATATAAATATTATTGTATTTATACAATTTTATGCTTAGAGCATGTGTGATGATAAAGCTAGTTTTTTGGCATAAAATTATTTTTTCTTTAATAGGAAGAAATTCCTAGTCACTGAAGCCTTACTTACGGCTTTAGGAATTGTATAAATCAAAATAGATTAACACTAATTGGACATACCAGGGTATAAAAACAACATTGTGAAAATTCTCTGATCTCCAATAACATTACAAGCAAATTTGAAAGGAATTAATCTTATTTGGCAATCTATTCCCATTTTAAATTTTGTATCTAACAAATCATATACTTCCAACTTGAAAAATTTAATATCTTACACAGAATTATAAACCATAAACTAAAATTTTTGATTATTAAGTAGCAGAATATACTAAATTACAACTCAATACTCTTTTGTCAAGATAATTTATTTCACTGCCTGTTTCTGTGCCAGTTAACAATATAAATATTATCCTGAAATGTAAAAGCAATGATAGCCATGGGAAACACTTTGTTTTCTATGTAAAGAAATTGTAGTAATAGGACTAGTACGTTGTATTTTGAGACGTATAAAGATACAGCCTAGAGCTGTTAATTATGTCACATCAGAAGCTACGATTCTATTACAAACGATTATTGTCATTATTCTTCACATGGGATCCTGAAGCCAGATGACTCAAAGAATGAGATCTGTCAACTACAATTGATTTAACAGGGACAATACCAACAAAGGGCTTACATTTATACTGCTTCTTCAAATATGAGTTTCTCAAGGAACACATAGAAAAAACTGGGTTGATAAATACGTCAAATAGCCTTTATCTAGTAGTCCTGAGAATTGCTTGTTGATGACATATCAAGGATTTTAGGTTCTGTATAATAAATGTGCATGTACAGTTATAGAAAGGTCTTTGAAGGATAATGCTTTTTAATTTAATAGAAGGGTTATAGGAAAGGTAGTGAACAGTTTGCCAGGGAATCTAACTCTAGCTAATGAAACAGTGCCAACTCTATGACTCAAAATGTGAATTGTATGTTATTCAGAGTATTCTGAGAACACTCCAAACATAGGAACACCTGAAACTTTAATATTGAATTCATTTACATAAATTATATTCAAGGAGTCTTTTAATCCTAATACATACACTCAGTAATACCTATGCTAAGGCCTTGTAGAGAGGGTAGATCTATAAAGGGATATAATTTTATGTAGTTAGATATAATTTTAATGGAACTTGATATATTGTGGCTGAGGGGCTTTAGGCAAAGTAGAAGGAAGCATAACAAAAGTAAATAAACATAAAACCTGTATTAGCTACATATCATACTAACCTGGTAGGTAAGGTATCTCACATACTGAAACACACTTTTCTCTCAATACTTTATCAGCCAACTGTGTTTAATTAGCCAACTGTCAATGCAAACAGGCTCATGAAATTCTCTGTGAAGAGGCTGTCTTTTGAACTTAATGATGACATTAACAATGACCATTTATTGAAGATGAGTGGAAAAATTCCAGGCTACTACTTAAGTTTTTCAAATAGAAATATTGCTTTACTTGATAAAGCCACATTCTGTGCCTTTCTTTGAGGTGATTTACTAGAATATGTACTCGAATGTGTGTTTAAAGTCTATCATCAGTTGTTTCCCATAAGAAAAGTGCTCAGAGATAAGTATTGTTAAGCAAAACCATGACTAATGGAAAAGTTGAAGTGTTTCAAATAAACTTAGTTCCAGCTTATTTTTCTATTTTATAAATATAGTATGTATATGTATAACATAGTGTATGTATGTAATGTGTGTGTGTGTGTGTGTGTGTGTGTGTGTGTGTGTGTGTGTGTGTATAACTTTTATAGAGTTAAATATTGGGAGTGATTTTTGGTATGAGGGAGCAATGTATTTATGAACTTGTTAGTATTATTGTAAGGTTATTATCATGCCTTTACATAAGATATTATTAGATTGTAAATTTCTAAAATTAAATACAAGTGAGACAATTTATTTGTCTGTCTATTATCTAACTGATAGATCGCTTTATCTAAAGCACTAACCATAGTTATTATAACTGATACAATGATCCCAAAAGGACAGGATAATTAACTGAATCATTAGCAAATTGATTAATTAATCTAGGCAAATTTTAACCTCCAGAATAGATTGGAGATAAATGTGAAAGTCTCAGTGAAACTTGGACAGGCATTACATTTTGATGAGGAAAACTAATTGGAAACTTAGATAAGATGATAAAATAGACAATAACATGAACATGGTAGAAAATAATGTGCTTTTGCTCAAAAGAGAAAAGCTGTCAATTTTTTTGAGAAAACTTTCATTTATCCAAATGTAATCTTATGAAAACAATACATGAATATAGCATGCACATAAAACAAATTCTGGTGGAAGCAAGGAGGAAGAATTAAATGCTGTATTCTTTCAATCTCTTCACATCTTTCATTACTCAACACTTTCTATAATAGACTCTTATTATAATATTTACTTTAGGGGGAAGACAGTCCTATGTATAAAAAAGTATATGGACTTTGGTGATGATCAAATAGTTGTAGATATCATCTCTGACACTTGTGCTGTGTGGCCTAGATATTTTATATAACCTATCCTAGCTTTTAAAAATATATATGTATGAGAAAATTAGCAATAATGTGAGAAAAGTTTCTAGCCCATGTTAACAATATCAACATTTCTGGAACATTTTTTTTAAGGTGCTGTTTAATACTTATTAAATGGGTAGCAAAAGTATGACTTCCTGTGTGAGTAGCAGGGTTCTTTCATGAATACACGAGAGATTTCCAGAAAATTGTTTCACTTCTATGTACTTCAGGTTCTACTCTCTATAAAAATGTAACTGATCACCTAGAACAGTGTTCAGCTTATGTGTTAGTACTCTATGAGATCTGCTATTATCATTATTACTACTCTATGTATAATTTTTGTTTAGATCTTATATATTTTTCATGAGGATTAAATTAACGTATGTATAAAGTGCTTAAAATAATGTCTTGGCATGTTTTAAGTGTTTAGTGAATGTTAGTGTTTACATGCATGTTTAATCATAATATAATGCCAAAGTCAGTTTAAACATTCACTCATTTATAGATGAGACCTTTTCTCCTGGCTCTTAAACCACTATTTATGTGAGGATAATCTGTTCTCCAAATTAGCAACATTTTAATTTTTTATGTATTTTTCAGTTAAGGAATGACGTGTGAGTGATTCAGTACAAGATAATACAGTAAATAGTTGGAGCAGGGAAGGAAACTTATTCTCCTGACATAAAATAGATTAAATTATGTCTGTAAGCAGGCAGGGCATTTTTATTGAGAAAATGTTAGCTGAGATTTTCAAAGACAAGGGAGTATTTCTTGAATGATATAATTTCTCCCACCAAATATCAGCACCATTAATGATTGTCTAGGACAGTCTGCTAATTATTTTAATGTTCTGAACATCTTGAAAATCTACATTTGCTAATTTATTTAATGTTGAATCATTCATATTAATCATGGTTTTGTTTTGTTTTGTTTTGTTTTTTGCCAGTTTAGGTCCTCTAACTCTTATTCTCCTCTCAACTACTGTCTAAAGTCCTTGGAGACCCAAGTATAGGTTTTGACAAGACCATTCTTTTACCACGGGATCCAGCTGGGTTATTTCTCTCCAGTATCCAACACTTTCAGGTACTTAGCACCGCCAACTACATGTTAAAGTCCTTCATCAAGCAAAATGGCTTTTATACTTTTGAGGTCCTGAATGACAGCCATGTAGTATTGGTAAAAAGATGGGTAACAGGATTCTGTGCCCTGACTTGAGTTCTACTTTTCTATTTAATCCTCAAAGCAAGATTCTTTGTTTACCTAAGATACCATATTTTAGAGCAAATAGTATGTTCTGTTAATCTTTATAACCATATCTCTCTCACTAAAATTTAACCACACAAGCCTGGAGTGGGTCAGGGACACATCTAAAGACAAACTACAATTCTCTCAATTCACTCTTCTTTGGAGAACATGGCTATTTAACTATCTTACATAAAAGCCTTGTGCAAATTGATTGACTTTAAGGACTTTCCACTGAAGTACCAAACATGTATAGCCATGATTGAATCCAAGTAAAGAACAGGGCTCTGACTGAAGCTGAGCATTATTTCTACTTGTACATTACTATTTGGGGATTAAGAATATATCAGTTTTGATATTGGAAAATTAGTTCACATAACACATGAAGCTCAATGTAGTAATAGAGAATCCACATGTCACACAATCACTATAATGATACAGTGGTAATTCAGAGTTTCTAGATCGGGGACCTTGCATTTGAATCATCGTTGGGTCATCATTGATAAGTTAAACTTTCTGCATGTCAGTTTCTTCATTTTTAAAATGGAATTATAGCACAATCATAATTCATAGAAGTTTTTCTAAGAAGAAATTTAGTTCAAGTTAAATACTAACAATAGTTATTATAATCACTTTTGTTACATCATTAATAAAGTTTTTTCCTCCTAAAACTGGCATATATTTTAAAATAGTGTGTAATTTTAACTTGTTCTTGCCTTAAAGGAGAATCAGTGAATGGTAAACTATATGAACAAAACCACTGATAAATTATGGTACATTATTCATAAATTTCTTATGACACACACAAAAAATGATTCAGACACGTATTGACTCATTAAGATCTCTATATAAATAATGAAAAAAGAACACATTACAAAAGAGCAAACATTTCATTATTTGATTTTATAGACATAAAAAACACGTATATGTGCATACATGGATATATATGATTGTATAGCAATGGTATTATCTGTTAAAAGGGTTTCTTGATTGTTTTTATTTTATTCTTTACTCTTTATTGACAGAATTTTTTGGTGTTACAGGTAATCAGAAAAAAATAGCTATTTTAATTTAAAAAGTATATGAATACTTCTGAGCTGCAAAAAGTTTCATATTACCTTATTTTATTTTTTTCTAAGTGCATGTGAAGAAAAATCATTTTGTCATAATTAAAATTTCAGTCAAATAGGAATAGTTATTTAAATAGTAAATTTACATTTTACATCAAATATGGTAATATAAGCTGCACCTGTATGTTTGAGTCTTAAAAATTAGATGTTGGATTTGTCTTAAAAATTGTAAAGTAAAAATATAAGGCCTCATAAACTTCTTGGCAGCTTTATAATGTAATTGTAAATTGCCTCCACCTATGCTACTTTTAAATAGTTCAACCTCTTATTTATTTTTATTTCATATGGACTGTCAAGTGATTTATGCATTCTCTAAATATATACAAGTAGTGGTAATTTTCCATCTACAACAAAGGTTTTTTTTATTACTAAATATCTTTTTTTTTTAATAATGATAATGGTTTCTCTCTTAGGACTTAGAGAAACTCGCAAATATCAACTCAGATTATGTACAACAAATTAGAGCAATATTTTTAGTCTTAAGGGAACAAAAATACTCTGTTGGATTTACTCTGATGGAAAAAACACAGAGTATTTTTTGCATGCTAAAATTTTTGGCAATCTTCGTAGTCATCTTCTAAACAACATTTATACACATATAAAAGGGGTTCAAGATCTTAAAAAGTACAATGATCACTACATTGTATTCTTGGCTGAAGTAACTGTAATAACACAGCATGGCTACAGAATTACCTTGAAATATTCTCCTGAATAGATTTTGTAAGAATTAAGAAGAAAAAACTTGCATTTCAGTATAATAATGTCTATGGGAACCATTTCTAGGACTGTTTCATATGTGACTCAATTCCAGAATAGAGATTGAGACAAAACCACTTGACAAGAAATTTAAACAGATTTTAATAAGATTCAATAATATAAATTTAAGAATATAAGTAGGTAAAATAGATTCTATTGTCTTTCTTAACTTTTTCCCGCATCTGTTTTTTTTATGTACTCAAGATCTTACTTTTTTTTTTTTCTGGTTAAAACCCCTTTAATAGCTTTCTCTAAGCAATCTAAGATCTAAGTTCTCCTTATTGTCATAAAGGCCCATATGAACTAATAGGTGTCTATG
Source organism: Macroglossus sobrinus (assembly GCA_004027375.1). Classification (NCBI taxonomy): domain Eukaryota; kingdom Metazoa; phylum Chordata; class Mammalia; order Chiroptera; family Pteropodidae; genus Macroglossus; species Macroglossus sobrinus. Next base: position 162,868 of record PVKZ01002778.1, on the reverse strand, counting down.
TTTCTAATCTTGTTTTCTGAATCTTTCCCTCTGCTTCTTTCTCTCTCATTATCATTCTACCTCTCAGTCACACACTCAAGCCACAATAATCTCTGTTATATTCCTTCTCTAGCCACAATGGTTTCCACCTCTGAAACCTTGGTCTTGGTTGTTTCTATTGCTTGAAACATTCTTTCACTATATATTCATATCACCTCACCTAAAATATTACCTCTTCTGAGAGGCCTGACAACTTAACTAGCAACCCTCTGTCCTGCCACTCTTTTGTAATGTGCTAAATAAATATGTGGACTATGAGCATAAATTTTAGTTTCAGTATATAGAAAATATCAGGATATAGTTTATATGATTTCAAACATAATTGATCTTTAATTTGCATAAAAAATCCAAACTGTATTTAAAATTGATGACATATTTTATGATTGTTTATGAAAAATTTATTCACTTATTTTGCAAATGAAGTTTTAATTATTTTACATATTTTCTTAATCCATTTTCATGTGAAATATTTATGCATGATATAAAAACTTGCTCATAAGAAAAGGAAATTTTGCAGTGCTGAGAGTAAGCTACTCTATTTTCCTTTAGATTGACTTTTCGTTTTTGTTTTTTGCATTTTACTTATTGAATTATTAGGATATGTGTAATATGATTATGCAAGGTCTCATTTATCATATATATTGAAAAATATACTTAAAAACAAGAATTATTATTAATGAAATTTAGAAAAAAATATTTTAAGAGAGAGTTATAAAACTTTAAACTCTACATATGTCTGCTTTAACACTCAAACATTCTGAAAACCAACATTCTGTTTTCTGTATTCATAAGCTTAGTTTCTTGCTTTTTTTTAATTCCACATATGAGAGATTATATAATACTTGTCTTTCAATGACTTATATCACTTATCATAATACCTTTGAGTTCCTTCCCTATTTTGGCCAATGACAATATTTTATTCTTTATGATCAAATAATATTCTGTTGTACATAGATACCACAATTTATTTATTTTTTCTTTCACCAATGGACATTTAGATTGATTCCGTTTCTTGGGTATTGTAGATAATGAATGCCGTAATGAACATGTGGGTCATTATATTTTTTTGAATTAGTGCTTTAAAAAAATACCCAAATGTAAAATTGCTGGATCATGTAGTAGTTCTATTTTTAATTTTTTGAGGAATCTTCATACTGTTTTCCCACAGCAGCTGCACTAATTTACATTCTCACCAACAGCACACAAGGATTTCCTTTCCTTCACATCCTGCCAACCTTGTTATTTCTTATCTTTTTGATCATAGCCATTCTAACAGGTGAGAGGAGATATCACATCGTCTTCTTTTATTTGCATTTTCCTGATGATTAATGATGTAGAACATCTTTTCATGTGCCTGTTGGCCATCTGTATAGCTACTTTAGACTAATATCTATTCAGATCTTATGCTTCTTTTAAAATTGAGTTGTTCTTCTTTTACTATTGAGTGTTATGAGTTCTTTATATATTTTAGATATTAGTTCCTTATTAGATACATGAGTTGCAGATACTGTCTTCCAATCTGTAGGTTGCTTTTGCACTGCAGTAACTTTTTAGTTTGATATACTCCCACTTTTTAATTTTGCTTTTGTTGCTTTTGCTTTTGGTGTCAAATTAAAAAAATTATTGCCAAGATATATGTCAAGAAGCTTGCTGATTATGTTTTCTTGTAGGAGTTTTATGGTTTCAAGGTTTTATTCCATTTGGAGTTAATTTTTGTGTATGGTGTAAGATAGTGGTCCAATTTCATTTTTTTGTATGTGCCTGTTTAATTTTTCTAACACCATTTATTGAAGAGGCAATCCTTCCCTCATTGCATATTCTTGGCTCTTTTGTCATAAATTAACTGAACATATATGCATGTGTTTAATTCTGGACTCTCTATTCTATTCCATTGATCTATGTGTCTGTTTTTATATCAATACCACACTGTTTAATTACTATAGCTTTGTAATATAATTTGAAATCAGGGAGTATGATGCCTTGATCTTAGTTCTTCTTTCTCATGATTGCTTTGGTTATGTGGGGTCTTTTATGGTTCCCTACAAATTTTAGAAATATTTGTTCTATTTCTGTGAAAAATACCATTGGAATTTTGATAGGGATTGCAACGAATCTATAGATTGCTTTGAATAGTATGGACATTTTAACAATATGTATTCTCTCAATCCATGAGCTTAGAATATCTTTCCATTTTTTGTGTCTTCAGTTTCTTTTATTAATGTCTTATCATTTTTAATACATAGGTTGTTCACCTCCTTTGTTAAATTTATGCTTGGTATTTTACTCTTTTTTGAAGCATTAGTAATGAGATTATTTTCTTAACTTCTTTCTTTGATATTTCATTATTAATGTATGAAAATGCAATAGAGTTTGAATATTAATTTTGTATCCTTCAACTCTATCGAATTTATTAGTTTTAAGAGTTTTTAATGAAGTCTTTATGGTTTTGCATATATAATATTACGTTATCTGCAAATAGTGACAATTTTACTTCTTCCTTTTAAATTTGAATGCCTCTTAATTCTTTTTCTTTCCTAATTGTTCTGGCTAAAGCTTCTAATATTATGAACAAGAATATAAGCTTTAAGGGGCAGATTTTATCTCTGAAATACTATATATTCAAGCATCTAGAAATGTCCAATGAATACATTAATCTTTAAAACTACAATCACTAATTATTTGTTCTTGTTTTTCAATCACTGTACATAATAAAGCACACTAGGTAGACTTTTCCTTGGCAAAAATGAAGGTCTAATTACCATGGATCAGAAAGAAACTAATTCTTTTCTGGATTACTTATGCTCTATATGGAACTCAAATGCTGGAAGTTTAAAAAAATATTCGAGGTTAAATTTCTATAGATACATATCAATTTAGTTCAATGATGAATGAAAATAATACAGTTTTAAAGAAATGTGATAATATTTCAAAGAATTCTTATCAGAAATATAATTGCTCAAATAGGACTGCAACCATATTGTGTATCAGAGGAAATTCTCAGTATATATACAATTTTTTTCTTTTGAAATATCAGGAAAACAAAAAGGAAAATGTGACTTATGAAACACATACTCCACATACATGAACACATTTACATGATAAGAACACAGAGCAGCATTTACATGGTGAGTGCAGAATTTATACAAGTGCAGCTAAATGATTGTGAAACAACCACACACAAACAACATATATCATATTTACACATTAAAGTAGCAAAACCAAGGTCATAGTATACATAGATACTTCACTTTTAACTTTATTAATAAAGTGCATTAATTTAAATTATTTTATTTGAGACAAACTATCAGCAATTATTAAAAAAACAATTGGACTTACAGAAAACAAATACACAAAAACACATATTTTCAAATCTAGTTTGTAAGCAAAAATATAAGTATTTTATATTCTAAATGCTTCCAAATTCTTTTATGTGATGCCACTTTATTGACAGAAAGTGAAGATAAAAAGATTTCATCAGACTTCTAGACTTCCAAAGAGAGTTATTCCTGCTAGGAAGCTATAAACTCTGTATTGCATGTTAGTAGTTCAAGTGTTACTTTGAATTACAACATTTTCAAAAGTTGACAAAAATGTAATGCTGTCTTTTTGAAGCAGAGTCATTCTAGTAATCTTCACAAATATTTTCTGGAAGGTAGATGATGTACTGTGGTTAAAAATTTTGAACCAAGGACATAATGCGTCCTTCCTGGCATTCAAGTATTAAACTTGAATTATATAAAGTGATTATTTTTGTCACCTTGCCTGAAGTAATGATGTTCTGTTTTTCACAGAGCTATCAAAAACCTGCTGTGTCAGAAATGAATATGATTTTAGGTTATTAATAAATATACAAATGTAAGGTTTGATTCGAATCATACTTTCAAGATCTCTAAAAATATATAAAGGCAATTTAGAATTTTATACAGCATGTTCTACATTTGAAATTAAAAAATGATATTTTTCTTTTAGATATTTTATATGGTCTAGGGTCACTTTAGACAATGCCTAAGCAAATTAAATTTCTAGCATGAGGCTAGAAACAAACACTTTGTTAACTAAATTACTTAAATCATTCAGACTATAGAAGAAAAATTCTCTCAGATTACTTACGAAGGCTCATGAGTAGCAGAGATAAGATATACAGAAAAAAACTGATAACTTTGATTTTATAGTATTTATTTCCCTTTAATGAGCAATTTCCTGGGAAAAGTAATGTTTTCATACAATAACATTTAATAATTTTAAAACAAGATTTGTGGAGATTTGTGACTTACAAATAAACCACTTAGAATTATTTTTGGACATATAATTGGCATAGCATTTTAATTCTTGTCTTACCTTACTTTCAGCATTTCACTTAATTATTTTGCAATACCCTATGAAGAGTCTATTGTATTATTCTGTTAAGAATGACTGTGATATTCAAATGTGTTTCAAAATAATCCCTGGAAGAAAAAGGACAAATATCTTTTCAATAGATATAATAAATATATGCTCATCTCTTTCTGTGAAGAAGTATTTTTCATCACAGCCCTATACATACATTAAAAAAAAAGTTTTTATAAGATGTCACAGTTTAGGCTGCATATGCTTGGTTAAATACAAGAATTAAATGATCTAGAAGCCATATGTGAGTGAGTTGTAGGATGATAAGGATAATCCTGAGAAAAAAGAAATGAATATGTAGTGCATTCAAAAGCTTTCTTCATTTTTCTTTCTCTTCCAAATAGAAATAGAATTTGAGACATGAAAATTTAGGATGTTATTGCCAATTTTTTTTTTTGAGAAGCTTCTTGTTACCATGGTTAAAGAGACTATTCAAGAGAATAAGTAAAAACAAGGCATGTTCCATTTAAAATGGGACAGTCATAAAAATATTTCTTTTTGATAAATTGATCCATTTCATTGAAAGACCATTTTTGAAATGAATATCGATTAATATGTGCAAAAGATACGAGTAAGCTAAAGATTTTTAGAGGAGGATGTTATTCTAGATTATATGGGTGGGCCCTCAGTGCATCCATATGTATCCTTGTGAGCAAATGGCATAGAGAGTTTTGAAATAGATATGCAGAAGAGAAGATTCATAGAACAAGAGGAACTAAGGTGACCATGGAAACAGAAATTGAAATGATAGTGATACAAGCCAAGAAGAAACATCTATAGTCACTAGAAGCTAGCAAGAGTAAGGAATTGAATCTTTATAGCCTCTAGAAAAAGTTCTGCACCTTGATCTTGTACTTCTGGACTTCAGAACTATGAGAGATAAAATTTCTATCACTTTAAGCTACTCAATCATGGTAATTTTTTATGATGTCCCTGAGAAACTAATACATATTTTGGCACCAGAAATGGCTTGCTCCTGTATAATAATTACCTTAAAATGTCAAAGTGGCTTTGGAATTAGATAATAAGTTAGAACTCAGAAAGAAGTGAAGAGTATGGTAGATTAATATTCTATAACCTTAGAGAATACATATGTTGTAATAAACATTTAGAACAATGGTAAAACTATGAACAGAAAGGCTCTTTTGGTGAGAACTCAAAGTATGGAACATGTTATTGGAAACTGTACAAAAGGTAATCCTTGCCACATAGAAGGAAAAAACTTGACTGAATTGTGTCCTATTGTGTGGAAAACAGAACTTGTAAGTGATAAACTTGGATATTAAACCAAGATTTCCAGGCAGTGTTTAAGGTGCAATCTAATTTATTATTCCTGCATATAGCAAAGTGCAAAAAGAAAGAGATAAATTGAGAAAGAAAAATTGTTAAGTAAAAAGTTGGTTAAGACACCAAAAATCCTTCAGGCAAGGAATAGGCTGCTAAAACAACTCACATGAAAATATGGGCCACCATTAAAGAAAAAGAACTTCTGAGAGCAGAACAGTGTGAATTAAGGAGTGAGCTGCAGGCCAAGAGAAGCAAGTCACAGGACCAGAGGGCAGAATCTCAAGTAAAACAGGATTATTCTCATGCTTTGAAACCTAATAGAATTTATCCTGCTGGATTTCAAAATTGGTAACTACTTTCTACCTTTTGTTGTCTTTTTTTGGAATAAGAAAGTCTATAAGTATTATATTAGGCTTGCCCACCATTGTATTTTGGTAATACATAATTAATTTTTTTAATTTAACAGGTCCAGAAAAGGAAAGGAATTTTACCCCAAGATGGATAATATATTGTCTCACTCATATCTGAGTTAGATGATTTAAGTGATAAGATTTGGGACTTTTAAATTAAAGATGTTTAGATGAGAGTTAAGGTTTGAATTGATACTATAATGATTTGAGGACCTAGGATATGTTGGAATGGAGTAAATATATTTTTCCATGTAGGATAGATGTGAATCTTGAGAAGTAAGAAGATGTACTACTTACTAGAAACGTATTATATTTAGCTTTTTTGACAAATCTCAAATATTCCCATTTTAACATAGATAAGGCACAGAGACCACTCTCTTTAATATTTACTTGCAGTGTTGTATGTAGTACCATCATAGGACTCTCTCTTACAAGTGTTATATTCTTTAATAATAGTTGATTGGTAGAAGAGGAAAGTGTTTTCATTCCTAGTATACCACTTTGCAATATATCTGAAATCCAAATATCCAAAAACAAGTTAAAATAGCCGGCATCTAATGTCATATTTTTCCCTTAACACACAAGCACACACAAACGTATAAAACAGGAAAAGATAAGACCTACAATAAGTTCAGATGCCTTGAGTTCACCAACAATATATTTTTATTCCAAACTCTGTCTTTGTTTAGCACCCTGAGGTTTTATTAACAACCTGGGGCAATGCACAATAGTTGGACTTTGGATGAGTGAGAGTTATACTTTCTTTTGTAGAGTCTAAAAAGTGTGATTCTGAAAGAGAATAGGAAAAAAGAATCTGTATGATGCCTTGACAACAGGAGGATTCTGATGCAGTTCAAGTTCAGGAGAGACAACAAATTAAAGTTAAGGAGTTATAAATTTATTTTCTTGAAATCGTCTTTGCCAGTATGTTCCTTGGAGTTATCCCAAAGTGTATTTATTCTTAGGTTCAGGCTACTGATAGGAGGATAGCAGATGGGAAAATCAAGGCAAATGAAAACAAAAAGGAACAAATCAAAGAGACCAATTTAGACAAGAGACAGAAATCTGGACAGATTCCTGAGCTAAGGAGGTTATTACAAATGACCTAGCAAAAGGGTTTGGATGAAATAAGGCTTTGCTGTATTTCTTTCCTTTCTACAAGTTCATCTTGTAGAAAGCCCAAGGGAATCTGACAAAGTTCTGACAGAAAACATGGTTTTCTATAATTTCTCATCTGTATTTCTTCTTTTCCCTTTCTCTCTCTCTCTCTCTCTCTTTCTCTTTCTCTCTCTCTCTCTTTCTCTCTCTCTCTCCCTCCTCTCTTTCTCCCTCTCCCTCTCTCCCTCTCCCTCTCTCCTTCTCCCTCTCCCTTTTCCTCTCCCTCTCTCTCCTTCACTTAGTAGATTGATGGCCTTTAAGAAGTTTAGGAAAGATTCCTGACAGTTCATAGGATACTTTATTATATCCACCATAGTCACTGATATCATAGGAAATGTTTTCTACTCTTTTGCTTTGTGAAATCTTTTAAAAGTCAAACACATGACAACCTCCTCTGTGAGCCTGACTCATCATAAAATGGCTGAGAACACAGTGAACTGAGCACATGCAGATGAAACTGAGGCTTTTGAAATGTCCAACTAACCCCTCCATTTTTAAGGAGACCTAGAATCCTATCTGCTCTTCCTGAACCTCCTTCCCAAGGAAATTTGTCTGACTTTTGTAAAATATACTAGATAAGCAGACGTAACACCTGTCATGGCTACCTAAGAGATATATAAATATTACCTATGGTGAGGTTCGTACTCTGTGAAAATATACCCAGAAGACACAATTTAGGAAAATAAAATCTTAGAAGCCTGAAAATAGAGTTTTTCAGCAGAAATGGACAATGCTGCTTTGTCAATTCCTTAATTGCAGTGTTTGAGAACTACCTGCAGTAACTGCTGTTTGATACCTAGAAGTAATGAAAGTGATGTGTATATTGTCTTTCCTAGACTTCCTGGCCACATATAGTAGTGTCTGCAGTGAACAAAGATGATAGTTGATGGGCTATAGATCCAGCTAAGATCCTAATCTGACTGGGGTAATTTTGTTAGTGTGTGTAACTGTGCCATGATGTCAAATGCCTATGCAGAAGATCATCATAGTCCTTTAAAAATCCAAAACAGTTTATAGGCATTGTGGTTAATTGGCAAGTAACAAGATTCTTTAGTACATTATTTACATAAGTAGTCACAGGTCAAGAGCAAGGTCAGGCAACATTAGGGATTATCAAAATTAACTCCAGCACATCTTGAAAATTCCCCAAATCAGACTTCATTTCTGTTTTTCAAGACCCAATAAATCTAATCTCTAATCAGTCATATGCACTATTGAGATGATAGGTAAAATGATTTTGACTATGGTTCTTTTCTGCATCTAACATTTATTTAATTTTATACATGAATAGTAAATTATAGTTTTGTGCCAGATACCATTCTAGACTCTAGGAATATATCAATTAACAAAAGAGCCAAAAAATCTTTACCTCAAGAAGCTTAAATTCTAATTGGTAAGAAATAATATTCAAACTAAATATAAATCATATAGTATATTAGAAGACAATGCATGTTATAGATCACAACAAAGGAAGAGAGTGGTAATAAGTACACTTCAAAAAATTACAATGTATAGCATATTTATTGCCCCAAAATTGGTAAACAAAGTTTAATATTTAATTAAATAGTTCTTTATTACCTTGAAACTGATTATCATCATTACTCTAATAGATTTACACAGCACCAAAATATTAAGTCATTGCATATTATTGGAAAGTTATTTAAATTATTTTGGCCTCAGACTGGTTTATCTGTTTGGTTTTATGTATAATTCTAACATAAAATGCAAAAAACTGGACAGAATTGGACAAATGAAAATTCAGGTCTGCCTTAAGCTTAAATTAAGATTGTATCATTATGTAGTTGGTTTATTTTAGGTCATTTGACTCAAAAACTAAAGAACAATCATAGAGATAAATATCAATTAATTACCAATTAACTAATTGGCTACTTTTCTGATAAATGGAAGTTTGCTCAATTTGTTGACTCTGTCTTAGCACCCTGATTTTGTTTTTTTTATATGTGATTTGTGTGATTCTCTACCCTGTCGAACTATTAATAGGTTTAAAAGTATTTCAAGAATCTTACATCCATATAATGGAAATTTCTTCTTCAGTTTGTTTGTGAACTTTATAGTTTTACACAAATACCAAAGCTTTTTTTTTTTTTTTTTTTTTGAAATGTAGGACACCTTAGTATTAGAGACACCTCCAGGTAACTTCAATGTCTGAGAGTAATTATACTGTGTCTCCCCTGAACTGTCTTTGTCCATATCATCTCTAATTGAGGAATGTAGTTAAATTAACATTGCTATCTGCTTTGAACGGGAAACAAAGTTTCATAAGAATTAACAGTGGGAAAAAAAGTTTCACTTTTACTTTGGTTGACATGATGAACACAGTCATATTTTAGAAATTGTTTTTGATTGCATGTGGATCTCAGATGGATTTAAAATCTTTTCAATTATATTTTTTCTTTAACTGTTGATAAAACTTCCCATGTACTTGAAACATTGCTGAGATAGACAGAAAATACATTGATAGTTATGTTAAAAGTCAGCATTTTGGGAACCTGATCTTTTGAATTATTGTAATAGCTTGTCCACTCTAAACCTCAATAACAACAAGCTAATGAAAATAAAATGTGATTATAACCCTTACTGATACTAAATTCATATTCATGTATTTTTAACAATATAATTAATAGTTAACAAATCAAAATAAAAACTTTAATTTATTTCAGTATAATTTATATCACAACTAAAAAGCATACAAAAGACAAAATATAATAAATTTCCATAAGTTTTTTTTAAAAATGGTATACTTAAATATCCTCTGTTGGCCATGTAATGTATTAGAAATAGAACATTTAAAGATTTACAGCATCTATTGGTTTTATACTAAAGACTTGATATATCATAGTTAATATTCAACTTAAACAAATATAATTTCCATTTATTTTAGAACTGTAATTGTATATTATAATGAGATGTAATTCCTATGAAACATGAAAAAAATGTAATTCTTTGCTCCTTTGTTCAAAACAATGGAGACTTAAATGCTACATAGGTGTTTGGATATAGATAGCTAAGGTTGTATATGCACTATAGATTATCGTTTTATAATTTAATTGCGGAAAATCCTGGGTGGCATTGAGGAAGAAATCATTATTTCAGAAAAATCTCCATGAAGCAAAATTTTGGAGTATAGAGTAAGACAGAAAACGTTTTTCACATACCATTTTTTCTTTCAAAACTTGATAAAATCATACATAAACATTGCTCTTTGAAATTATATATTTCATAAGGGTTGAAGATTTTCTTTAAAATTCAGTGTGGATGCTTATCTTCATGCAGATAAAAGCTATGAAAGCAGATTTACCCAAATAGTTTACTTTTTAAACAGGCAAAACAAATTTAAAATCTGATCATAGCCAAATGTTTAAATAGTTCATATATTAATAAATGCTGTAAATAATACCTTTGAGTCTTTTCTGCTTGTTAAATCATATCCAGTTTTCTTGATCCAATGTTTTTAGAGATTTGTATTACTTCCAAATTCAGTGTAAAAATTATTCTAACCATATGTCTTTGAGAACATATAGTTTTATTCTTTGGAGGACTGAAATATAGTCTAATTATTCTTTCTCCACAACTGAAAGAAGAGAGGATATATATGTTTCCTTTCTATTTAATATCTCAAAGGGTAGAGATTTTGCCTTTTCCACATTAGTGATGATGCTCAACTTGTAAGCTATATGTACATTCAAATTGTGATGAATGATTAAACAATTATCTAGATAATGAAAACATTGTTAGCTTTTTCTCAATTTCATGAACATACATATTAAAGGAAATTTTGTGATATAAGTTATCCAGATTTGCACACATTCTCCAATTGTCTCTGCTAATCATTTACCTGGTATCACTTTAATTAATGACCTCATAATCAAGTTTTCATTGTGTCATAGCATTACTATTTCATCACATTTAGTGAAAAACCTTAAAAGACAGTTTGAGAAAGAGAATAATTTGATAATGGCAGGAATTATCTTTGTGTGTGTGTGTGTGTGTGTGTGTGTGTGTGTGTGTGTGTGTGTGTACAGATGTGCATTAGAAAGAATATGGAAATAGTCTTTGGAGACATGTAAGTAATATTAGAAAACGATTTTAACATTCCATTCTTGTTATCTAAAGTGTATTTATTTGAATATTAATAATATATTCCTCTTATTTAGAAAAGTTACTAATTTATAGAGGAGAGAAAAGAAAAAGCAAAAATAAAATATACTCTGCTTTGCCATCCAGGTGCCATTATGAATTTGTTTCAAATAATTGTAATTATATTTTATATTTCTCTTCAGATTACATCATGTTTTACTGTCATCGAATGTAAACAAATGTGTGACATTTAATGACATTTCTAAACCCAGTTCTAGAAAGTCTTATTTACTGAGGTTCTATATGCTTTTTACTGATTGTCTCTGTCTCCACGCCCAGGTATTCTAAACAGGGTCATGCTACAATAACATTATAGAACAGTTTGGTAAATATTAAAAATTCTCTTGATTTTTATAAATCAAAAGCAATATATATTTACAACTTTTTTATTTTTGCAATTGTTGTTTTAAGATTCATGAGCTATTATTTTTTTTCTAGAGTTATATTTATTTTGTTTAGTGTCTTATTTTTGGTATTTCCATTTTACTTATTGTTTTTATGAAATAATATTTATTTTATATAACAATTAATATAATTCAGGGATGATGCTACTATCATTTTATGTCTTGATCAGGCTTAGAGTTGCTCAGTGTAGCTATTTATAAAAATCCGTTGACATGTACTTAAGGTTAGTGTATTTCAGTGCATGTAAATCTTACCTAAAAAAATTATGAACTCTAATGAAGAGTATTGTTAAGGGTTGAACAGCTAAGCATGCTGTTGGCTATTGAAATGTACTTATATTTGCAATATACGATACTTTAAAATGTAAAAAAAATAACATAGATGAATGATCTTTTGATTATCCCTGTTAACATTCATTATGTGGCCTTCATTTTCATGACTCAATGCTCTCACTCTGTTTGGAACTTCATGTCTAAAAAAGGTAATAGTGTCTAAATGTTGCAAAACCCTATATGCCATCAAACACATTGTTGTGTTTTATCTCCAAATTTTTCCACACCTCTAGGAATAGAACTATATTAAAATAACAAATTCTAGTTTGTGTTTCATGTTTTTCGCCAGTACCCTGACTGAGAAAACACTAGGTGGTTCCAGGAAACATACCCTGTAGATAGGATTTTGAGATTGAATTGTCACACATTTGATGATACATAAATGACATTCTTGTTTGTGGTAAATGGGACACTAAGGATTCATATATTCATCATCCTTGATTTACTGTTCTGGAGGACCAGTGTATGACAGGTTAAAGAGATGAATTCTCTACAACTCTTAATCACTGTGGTAGCCATGGTAATTTGCACAAATTGTGGCTGTTATGCTCTTTTGACTGAACTGGAGCACTTACAAAAAGAAAGAAGGAACAAAAATAGAGACTGACTAAATGTTCATAGTTGACCCTTTCTTACCTTCTTTTTTTGCCTTGACTTAAATTGAGTCAGGCTTCTTTGTCTTTCCTACAGTCCTCTGAACTCTGTGTTCTCCGAAGACTGAGCAAGCTCTAAAACAAAATACCTTCTTCTGGAAGTCAGTTCAAAACAGCAAGACCCTTTTCCTGTAACACTCAGTGATCATTTCCTCTTGCTTGTCCAGTTCCCCTGAGAAGATTCTGTTTATCTCTGCTTGCTTTTTCTTTACCCCATTTAAAAACAAATCAGAATACACACACACACGCGCGCGCGCGCACACACACACACACACACACACACACACACACACACACAGCCTTATTCTGTTTGATTTTGAAATGCTTGTGGATTTCAGAGATTGTAGCATTTTCCATATTGAAGTAAACTCTTTTTTATAAACCTCCCAATCTAAGTTCAAATTTATTTCAATTTAATAGTTTCTGGTACCAGGACTTGGCTAAAGAGTGCTGACTGCACTCAGACTCTCTTGTCTTCATCCAAGTATTTATGCTAGCTTCTTAGACCCATTTGTCCTTCCTAGCTGGGAAAATGAAGATCCATGGTGGTGAGTCATAATTTCTAATCTGTGCTGCTCTGAACATTTGTCTGTAGTAGCATGACAGGGAGATGCTTTAATTCTACCAAAAGGAGCTCTTTGTCGTTCTTTCGTGTCTGATCAGAAGACTTTCTGATTCTTTTCTGTTTGTGTAGGTCTTATCCTGTCTCTTTTATATTGATTGAGCATCTTCCTAAATGGAATTATTCTTTGTTCTTTTGAGGAGAGAGTTAATTTCTGACTCTTTCTGTACAACAGGATTCTTCCTGGCTCTTTTCTGATCAACAGAGAACTTCCTAGACAGAAGTATTCTTAGTTCTTTTTAAGTGAGGATTTACTCCCTGACTCTGAAGTAGGAATACTCAGCTCTTTTGTGAGGCATTTCTGTTTTTCTTACTCCTTGTCCAGGGAGTGCTCAGAAGAAGTATTTCAGCTTCTTAGTGAGGATTGCAGAAGAGACCCAGATGGAGATCATAGATGGAACTGCTTTTTCCTATCTGGCTATTTTCTCTATAGATCTTGCTCTCTCAGAGGTCAGTCTTAATTACACCCTCCTCCTACCTTCCAACAGAGTATATGTTTCACTGCTATGGCATTAATTCTGGTCCACACCTTCAAAATGTAAAAAAAAAAAAAATGTTTACAAAGGATAACTTAGAACTGCAGTGGGCTCTTGCAACCTCCCTGAGTTTTCCAACTTTTGAGAGCCTTTGAATCCCATTGGCCTAGAACCTCTCTTTAAAAGATAGTCTGCTTTCTTTACTTGATATTCAGAAGCTAAAAATAATGGTTTTTCCAATAAAATTTCAAGCAGGCCCTACAACAACCTCAATATACCTTATCCGAAGATATTTAGTTATTTAAAGACCACCTGTCTTCCTCCAATGCTTTTACTCCTTTTTCCTTCATTCACACCCTAACACTTTTTTCTTCTTTCTTTTTTCTGCTGCTCCAAATGTGTTTCTGTCTCCTCCACCATAATGAGTTTTATATAATGAGCCTTATGTTGTACTGTTTCTTCCTTTCTCTCACAAAAGCTGTTCTCCCCTTAATAAATCTCCGTCTCTGCAAGGACCTCATAAACTATAGCATTTCTTCACTTGACTCATGGCACAATCTCACAACCCTAATTTGCTTGCTGGATATGTTCTTTTTTATTTGCAAACCTCAGGTTTTCTCCAAATTCCTATATCTATCTGATATTTAAAAGAATTGTTTGTTACCTTTTTGAAATCTTTTACTTTTTACTCTAGACTTCCAAAGGAACTTCCTTCAATTTCAGTACTTTTTCAAAAAAGCTAATCTGTGCTACCCACCAGAATATAACTGCAGCTTTTTCATAGTCCTAAATATTTGCAATTATACCTGGCAGTACAAATACTAATGCAATTATTATGAAAGGCAAGAGTACATATCCCTCACTTTGTTAAATGAATCTAGTAATTGAGATGATGCTAAACATAATTTTATGTAATATATTTGTGACTGATGTCCTATAAACAATAATTGATTATTTTCCTCTTCTCAGCTGAATGGGAGAACATCTTTATCAAAACAGCTCATGTGAATTCCAAGATGTATATCCATGAGACAATTATTTCTATGAACCTAGATAGCAACCATAGAGATATATTCTGTTTGCCTTTTGGTGTCTGTCAACTAATTGAATTGGATCTTGTTATCTAGGTAATCTAATTAGCCTTTATCAAATCTTTAGCCAACCTGCTTTCCTTTCTCACTTTAACCACTCTGTTACCTCTGATTTCAGGTTTCCGACACCTGTTTGCTTCAGCAGCATGTAGTTTTCCCGGCACTAGATGAGTCAAAAAAAGTCACAAAAACATGTTTCAAATACAAGATTAGTCATAGAATCCTGGCCCATAAGCGGTCTGTGACCTTTGATTGTTACCAGATGCTCAAGAAGAGGGTATAAAAAATAGAAAAAGCTACATGGATAGAAAAGAAAAAAATAATGAAAGAGGAGATAATTTTAAGATATCTAGAAATAGTAAACTTAATAAAATATTTTACTTATATCTCATTTTAAAATATCATTAATAAAATTATTTCAAAAAGGGACAGAGCTTAACATTAGGTATACAAGACATAACTTTTTTAAATAAAAGCTATAAATATTAATAGTTTAAAGGATATGAAAGTTTTAGTTAAAATTAAGAAAGTATTTTGCTTTGAGTTTTCCATATCACAGTTAAAGTGTTACTACCTCATGAAGAAAATAAGATTTGTTTTATACATTTATTTCTTAAGATGTAATGATTGTGTTTTTGAATGTTTTAGTGTTGAGGTCACTAATTATGTTTAGCTGACTTTTATTTAAAGAATAAGTATCTAGTTTTATAATAAGAATTAATAAAGCTGAGAGATTTCACATAAAATATTTGAATTTCCAGCAAAATGATTACTGTAGAAAGTTCAGTGCTTTATGAGAAGCTGTTTTACCTCAACCCTTTGTTATTCTGTCATGTTTTTATATGGGAAATATATGTATATTTTCTCCAAATATCTCTTTAATATATGCTAGCAGAAGGCACAAATAGAGAACTAGCTTCTCTAGAGAGTAACTAAGCTAAGGACATTACCTCTTTATGACGGACTGCAGGTTTCACATTATGAGGCAAATTCTTCATTTCAAAGTGTTAACCCATATAGTACTTAGTAATTTAAGCCTGCATGATTTAGAGTTTAGAAATGAATTAAGTACAAAAATAGATTTTTTTCCTCCACTCTTCTTTGATTGCACCTGGATTGATTGTTATTCATTCTAGAATCTTGCCTTCTAGGACTTTGTTCCAAGAGTGTCTGAGAATTTCAATAACTATCAAATTCAGTAGCATTTCCTTCTCACTTAAATTATTTGTCAATTAAAATGTTATTAGTGAAATTGAGATTTACTTGCACTTCGTATCTATTAGAAGATTTGAAGGACTACTTTTATTCCTATTCTGTAAGGAAGATACATAAAAATATGTTAAGAAATCCATCTAAAACAATTTAATATATTTCCATAGTGGAGCCTGGATTTGAATACAGGGAATCAGGCTCTATAATTCATACTCTTAGATGTTGGACTACAAATTCTGTTAGAGCAAGGCAAAAGAAACTTAGTAAATTTGAGATATACTGGAAATGTCAATATATGATTCTTATTTTTTAAAAAAGATTTCACTGCTCTGTCTTTAAAATAGTTAAAAACTACTCACCCCTCTTATCACTGTGCTAGTTTCTAATCATTCTGTGGGACACAGTAATGTGCAGCCTTTACTATACAATTCTGTATAAACTCTTATATTCTGAAAAATATCCTTGGTAGGAGATCTGATTTGGTTCCCTGGTTTAGGTAAGAATCAGGATAAGTTAGAGACACCTTGTTAAAGGAAACAAGGATGTTTCTAGTGTTTCTATGGGTAGATATAGAAAAGAATACTGTTTGATGCAGAAATTCCAGAAAGGTATATTTCCTAGAAAATCTTATGCACATGTGTACCAAGAGGTGTAGAAACAACGTTCATAGCATCATTATTCTTTATAGCCCCAAACTGCTAACACCAAATATTCATCAAAAATAAAATGAACAAATAATTATTTGTTACAATAATTAAAATTAATGTGCTATAGCTATAAATAAAAACAGTTTAAAGAGTAAGATGAAATAATGGATACACATATAAAAATCAAAAGCAATTAAGACAATGATATTGCTTTAAAATGCCTACATGAAATATAATAACAAATAAAAGTGAAGATGTTATTACTATAAAATGACATTTCTAAAGGTAAGAGTGGAAGCTATGACTAGGTAAGGACACAGCAGAGAATTTAGGTCCTATCAATTTTCTTTGTCAGGTCTTGGGTCGCCGTGTGGTTATTTGCTTTATAATTAATTTTTAAACTCCACTTTCACATGTTTTGCACTTTTCTATATGTGTGTGTTTTCTGACACAATAAAGAATTAAAAGCAAATTCAAAATTTTCCTAATAAGTAAACTGAAATTCAAAAACTAAAATTGACCATCAAATGTGGTAGTAGAAACAAAAATAAAGACTTCAAAAAAGCAGACTTTTCTGTTTGACAAGCAAAATTACACAAAGACATTTAAATTTAAAAAAAATGAAGATAGGATAATTTAATGCTCTTTGAGGAAAAATTAAAAAAATAGTAATCTTACCTTTCTAAAATCACATCACACCTACTTGCTTTCAGATAAAAATTTAAAAAGTTGGTTTAATTCTGAGGGCTTATTCACTAATTAAATTTGAGATTGTGTCTACTTTGCTACACTTTATAAAGCTCATGTATTAGTTTCTTAGGAATTCCAGAACAAAGTACCACAAAATGAGTTCTTTAACAACAGAAATGTATTGTCTCACAGTTCTGGAGTCTAGATGACAGAGATAAAGGTGTTAGTAAATTTAATTCCTTCTGAGACCTGTGACAAAGAATCTAGTCCATGCCTCTCTCCTAGCTTCTGGTATTCTTTGCTGTTCTTTGGTTTGTAAAAGCGTTACCCTGATCTTGCTCTCTATCTTCACTTGGCATTCTCTGTCTGTCTGTGTCTGTCTCCAAATTCCCCTTTTTTTATGAAGGCATTGAATTAGGGTGCATCCTAATGACCTCATTTTAACTTCATGACCTATCTCCAAATAGGAGCATATTCTGAGGTATTGGGGGATAAGTTTTCAACATATAAATTTTGAGAGGAAACAATTCAACTCATAACAGCTTCCTTTTTTATTCCTTCTGTTTTTCATCTGGAAATCTCTTTTTCATTTGATTCCAATCCAAACCCATTCAATGATCCTTTGTCATTATTTACTCCTGCTGTCCACCTGTGTAATCATTGGCCTAAAAGTAAAATTTTGTTCATGTTGGATTAAAACAATTAGCAACACTTTGGACTCTTCACTAAATCTTTTCTATTGTCATTTACTACTGTAGACAGACTGGGCATTTTTAGAGTTCTCAAATTGCCAACAGGTAGATTTATGATAGAATACTTTCACATAAGGACTTTTGAAGCTAATTAACATCTAAAGCTCATTCTCGTTCTTCACTGTGATCTTATTCTAACTATGCTCTTGTCTTTTAATGATTTCCAACTTAAATGTATTTCCTAACCTCAAATTCTTAGTACTTACGAATTTAGCTATTTTTATTTACTTTTGCTTATTATTTTAGAAAGGCAGCAACTTTCTTCCTCCTTTACTATCAGCAGCATGATTTCTTTAGAGCAATATGTTTATGAACAGAGGAGTTGTATTAATTAAATCTCTTTATCTAATGCACATTTATGAAAAAGTAGCGATCTTTTTTCTGTCCTTGTTCTTGTTAGCATTTAGAAGAATGTGCATAGGACATAGAAATTTATCTTGTAAAGGTAGTTACAAAGATCAATGTATTGTTATCAGAAATTATTCTTGACAAACTCTTTTTGAAAAGTTTTTATATTTATGTTAACTGACAATAATAGTATTCCAATTTTCTATGTAATAAATATTACAATGTCAGGATTTCTTTGGTAACCTTTATAAGAACATTTTTAAAAATAAAGACAGATTTTAATTACATATAATTAAATTTGATCAGTAAATTCATCACATCTTCACAATAAACACTATGATCTCTTCAGTCTCAGTGTGACTGGTTTCCATTTTATTAGATGAAGCTAATTGTCCTTTTTGAAACTGAAAATTCCACCAGGATTAAAGTTCTTATCAAAGATACTGGTTTTATTCAAACTAATATGTGTTTAAATGCTAATTATACTGATAATCTGACATAGTTTAAATTCTATGAAACACTCACTTTTTCACAGTGTATTCCTGCAATATTTTCAAACTTTTGTTGATGTTGTAATTTATATTCGTATTTAAGTGGCTCAAACTACATTGTTGCTAATAAAATAAGTCATGTAAAAAAGATTTATTGCTGTGGGGTACCTTATTGCCCAGAAATCTTTGCAAATGGAGTCTATGAAAGTAAAAATCTATAATGTATTTTGAATTCTGTAAAGATAAGCACACTGAGTCCATAGTAGAAATACAGGTGTTATATTTTTTTCTGATATTTTTCTAAATATGTCTTGAATTAATTAGTGGATAAAAAATTTGGAGAAGAGTAATCATTTAAAAAAAAACTAGATTACTTAAAAAAAAAAATCAGTGGCCCCTGGGTGACATTTATCACCTCTCTGACAAGATATATTTCTTTCTTCATTTATATTTATAAGTAAAAATATTATAGTGTTCTCTTCAGCTCATACATTCTATTATTGCATGCCCTTAAGACATGATAGTCTAAATGTGTGTTGCTGAGTGTTTAAATTGAAATGTCCTCTCTTCCATTTTTCTATTGTGCTTATTATACTTTTGAATTGTCAACAAATGATATAGGTGCTATTGTTAACTATAAATTTCTTAGTCTACTCTTTGATGTTGAGTCTGCTTAAACTAGACAATAATGTATAAAATTTATTCTACTCAGTATTTGGTCTATTGACGAAGTTTCTTTAGCATATTTTCTGGAAGGATTCCTGTTAACCTATATTTTTATTAATAAATAATATTCTATATTATGAACCATCATCTCTAAAATATTTCTAATCTTATTTAAATAGTAATATTTTAAATTAAATTTATGCTTATAGATTCTTTTGACTATTCAGTGATTATTTGCCTTATGTATTGAGTCTGTTTAATGCTTCATAACACAAGACAGAATCTAAAACATGATGAGGAAAGCACTCAGTGCATTCTGGAGCAAAGAATTAAATTTACATAAGTTTATTCTATCTGGGATTTGGAAGTAGCAAGAACATCCACTAAGGAAATCAAGCAATAGGGATATGGCTTCTTCTCACCCCTCAACTCCGGTTTTAAATTCTATTGCCTAATTAGATACTGGAATTAAAAATAAAAGTCTTTGAAAAATAATTAGGAAAGCAAATCTTTACTGTCAGCTGCTGGAATATATTGGTTTTAAAGCACATTTAAGCAATTAAATAGTAGTTACCAACATTAGCTTTTAACAGATGAAAAAGGTATACTAACTGTTTATGAGTCTGGGGAAATAGTTGAATTTACTACATCCATTTGCATTAAATTGACCTGAAAAAATTAGTGTAGTGCCCTCCAAAAGTATGCATAATTAGTACCTGGACATAATATATTTTATTTTAATATATATCATTCAAATATACATCTTGGTCAAGTTATTTATCCTCTAATGATGTTACTTTTATAAAGTAGCCATCATAATTATCTAATGAAATTAGCAACTTATATTAGGTTAAAATTGTAATATATTATCATGATATGGTGAAATTGACTTTAGAGTAAGATAAAATAGACATTCATACCCATTTCTTGTACATTCAGTCTAAGCTATAATATCCTAGGCAATTAAATTCTTGAATTTGATTGTAGAGATTATATCTACATTAAATATTTTTCTATAAAACAAATTAAAATTATAT
This sequence comes from Macroglossus sobrinus, assembly GCA_004027375.1. Lineage (NCBI taxonomy): Eukaryota > Metazoa > Chordata > Mammalia > Chiroptera > Pteropodidae > Macroglossus > Macroglossus sobrinus. The sequence goes on along the minus strand of PVKZ01002778.1, from coordinate 142,008 downwards.
ATTATTTCTGGAATATAGAGAGAGTTTGATAAATACTCAGATTTCATATCTTTCTATATTTTAATCTATATATTTAGGCCAATATGATCTTTATTCAACATATTGTTTTTTGGTTTTTTTTTACGACATATAACTTCGACTTACTTTGATGGCATCTCTTTCTTCGTATTTTATTCTATCTAAATTAAATGAACATCTTTCTTATTTTGATGTGTGCTGATGCTTATTTCAGTTTCTTCCTAAATGTATTAAGTTCTGACATTTTACCCCAATTAGGCTTTTGAGCAATATTGTCTCAGACCCACTGAGCTCTTATTTTTGATTCTCCTTATGTTTAGTAAAGGAATATCATAGGCATTTCTTTGTCGTCTCAGTTATTATTAAATTAAGCCTACTAGAACATAACTAGAATTGTGTTCTTTGGTTATGCTAGACAAGAATTGTTCTTTTAGCTATCACTTCTCTTCATATCACTTGTTTTCATTCCATTGACAAAGGCTTTTTCAAATTTTCTGGGAGGCAAACAGGACATTTCAAGGAAATAAAATGTCATTCTCCTGCTCTAGAATCTTCAGATGTAATTAGACTAAATAATTAGTCTAAATAATTAGACTAAATAATTAGACTCCTTATGGATTTCTGATGCAAACTTGCATTTTCAGCCTTTATCCCACTATTATCTTTATACTTATATCTAGCCAAAGCCATATTGGTGTGTTCAGGTGCCTCACACTAAGTTTATATCCACCTACTACTGTATCTTTTAAAATGTTCCCTACTAACTTAGGACTTTCTTTTTCAGTCATGTCTAGTATCAAAACTTTTTTTAATTTTCTCACTCAATTTACATCATAAGTTGACTAGATTTTCAGTCAATATACTTATGATGTGTAATCAATTCTCACATTCTGAAAATTAATAATGTCATATCTAAGGTTTTATTGTTGAATATAGAGTGAAGTACTTGCATTTGGTCATAATGAATAAATATTTGTGAATATATGGAATGCTTCAATAAATAGTTTTAGGGTACATTGTTTTTTTTAGGATACAATAGAGGTTTCAAAAACATAATAAAAATATTTAATAAAAATAATTTTTGTTAGGTTAAAAGAATGGCAGAATATCTGATTATCAAACATTTAAATTATTGAATGAAATGATGTCTGTCCAAATGTTTTTTTTTTTCCTGCTATGAGAAAGATGGCTTCTCTTTTCCTTTAGGATTATGCCAATATAAGTATTGTCAGTTCAAAACAAAGCTTAAAAAATGAGAGTACAGAGTGAAGCCAGCATGATAGCAGAATATGATCTCCATTTTGTTTCTTCTTTATTTCTATTTATTTGCTGTTTTATTCTCAAATAAATTATGAAGGTTGATATATTTTATTTTTTCAGTGTTTTAAATTTTAAATAATTTTTGTTCTACATGTAAACATTTTCTTCATTAATGAACATATGTCACATGATTTTCAAGTTATTACCCATATATACAGCTTAAGGAAAACTATATTGAAGCCATCAGCTCATTTTACTTAAATTAGAAAATACTTCTGGATAACAAAGTTAAAAAACAAATAAACAAAAAGCAACAGTATGTCTGCCTTCAAAGTAAATGGATGACAATTTTATCACAATTTATTATTCAAGACAATTTAAGTATTTAGTAAATAAGGGCTTCCGAGGCTAAAGGTTTTATTACATAATCAATGGCCATAATTTCTGGCCTTGAAAGATTTTTTAAAATAATAAATATACTATAAAATTTTATATAATGGTAACAGAAAACATAAAAGGATGGTTGCAGGTTATAAAAATATGCACAAGTCCCCACATCGGACAAGAATGTAGGAATGGAATTCTTGTGAATGGCATATATTTTAATCTTAAATTTAACTTAGTTCTACATTAACAGTAACAGCTTCTTCTTCCATTCTATTCATCCATAAGAGCCACTGTTAAGAGAAGGTGTATACAAGAATTTTATTTTTTAGCTACACTGTGTGCCTGAAGCTTAAAACATGAAATGAAGAGCTATGATTTTAAAAAATACAGTAAAGGTTGCAAAATTCTTCTTCTACATTTGAATATCTACTATGCATCAGGTAGTAGAGACAAATGAGAGAGACAAATGAATCTGAATTTGAGGAGCTTATATTCTAGTTGAGAGATAGAAACACCAACAAATGATCATAAAAGATTACAAATGGCGTAATGATAGATTGAACAAATTGCTACTAATTGAACAGGATAAAATGACTATAAGGTGATCCCTACAGGGTTTTCAGATTGTCAATGCAAGGGTGATTTTTCTCTGGTCTAGGGACCAGTAAGTAGAGAAGATAGAAACCACTCCAGACAGTGGTTCAACCAGATAAAAGCAAAGCTTAGCAAAGTGCACTACATATGCTTAAATGAGTTTTTCAAGGGTGCCATAATGGTTATTCTCAAGTTTAATGGAGAGATTATTTTTATATAAGTAAATAAAACTAATAATAATTTATTTGAATTGAACAAACTTCTCTCTCTATAGTTTATATCCTGGAGATAAGACTCTTTAATTTAGATTCACTATTTATTATTAATGAAAGATTATACTGTGATTGTTTTATATGTGCAAACACTGTTGAGGCAGAAGAATAGAGAACTGTGTGTTAAGTTATGCTTTAATCACCCAGATAGTGGTGTGTTAAGTTATGCTTTAATCACCCAGACTGAAAGTTTTAATGCAAGGATGAAAATAGTTCATAATTCTATGGAAGTTATAGCTTATGTCTAAGTTCTAAGACAACCACACTGCTGGTTTTGTAGAGTTGAACTGGACAAGAAAAATCAAGAGTTAGTAAACTTTGTAAGAGCCTTAAAAGTTACTTCATTTGAGGGCTTTCTTTTACATCTTCTTAACCTTTTCCCCTCACTTGTGTCATCTTTTTTTATTTTTTGTCTCGTTATTCTCAATACCTTCCACAGAGTATAATTTAAAACAAACTGAAATTAGCCGATAGTAGTTTATGTATTACGTGCTAAGTGCTGTCTTAAATATGTTTCCTGCTATAATTAAATTAATCATCACAACACATGAGATAGCCACTCTTTTCATTTTCTAGTTGAGAAAACTGAGGTGCAGAAAGTTTATATTCTGTCTTAAGGAGTATGATTTTAACATTTTATTGATTGATCATTACTGCCATTAACATCTAGATTTACTATGCTGACTTTTGTGATTTTTCATGTGTAACATCAAGCCTTTGAGAAGAATTATATCTGATATAATGAATAGTAATTAATAGTTATGTTAAATATAATGCATTTTTATACAATAGTAAATTTTGATAAGATTAAGATTTTAATAATATTAATGTACAAGAATGACAAAGCTCCAATTTTGCCCAAATATTTAATTTACAAAGAAAATACAGTATGATAAAGGAGAAAAAATAGTTTGCAGTAAATACAACACAGCTTAAATAATAGTAAACTTTTTCTAAAACAAAATAAATTGTGACTGTCAAACATTTTCATTGCTAAGTTATCACATTAAGATAGATAAAATATGGCAGAATGTCAGAACCATAAGAAACTTTAATTTTTATCTATCTGCTCCCTGTATTGAGGGTTGCCTCTGTTTACCCACACATACATTCAGAACTGTGGCAAGTAATTTTCTGACAACTCTTCATAGAATTTTGTAATTAGTGTCACTATTTCTGAAGGTTATCTCATTTTGTTGTTGTTGCTGCACAGTTATAATTATTAGATATTAGAAAGGAGACATTTTTAAAAGAGCATGGTCTTTCAAAGCTCTAAGGTTGCCAAAGTTTTTATTCTTGGCACTGACCCACGATCTTTTTTGCATATCTTAGTCCATATATTCCAAAGAGACTCTTCTCTAGGCAGAAAACTGAGTCCACTCTGAAGTAAGTTTAAGACTAGAAATAAGAATGACAAGGATGAATTAGAAAATGATTTTTAAAAAGTAATCAGTGAAGAAAAGTAGACATATGACAAGTATGAAAGCAGAAAATAAGAGGATTAAGAGGATTATTGAGCAAAGCTGAATTTATAAAATCCTAAAGTGACAACAACAAGCAAAAATTTGTGCAGAATGATAAAGAATGCTATAATTTATATAGGGATTAGCATCATTACACTAAATTCAGCTTATATCTACACATAACAATTAGCTCTTTTGCTATTAGCTAATTTGCTATCAGATAATTGCTATTTTGCTATTAACTATTAGCTCTATTGTTAATTTTTATGATTACTCTTTATTTTATATAAAGCTATTTTTTATAAACTTGGATGTTTCATAATTTTTATAAAATTTGTGAATAATAATCTTTTTCAAATATCTTGATATGTTAGCAACAACCTTAGTTTATGATCCAACCTCATTAATTTAAAGTTTATGTGATCAGATTATGCTAACATTTAGTTGGATTGAAATCTTACAGTTTTCTATAGACATAGCATAATATGGCAGTTTATTCAGGTTAAATAAAGTTGCTATTATTTCTCAAATACATAATTATTAGGACTTGTAAAATATTCTAGAAATTATTATGAACCCAATAAAGTTAATAGAAAAAATTTAATTAATAGAAAAAAAAAAAGAACTCTCATTTTGAGACCTGACCAATAACAGACTTTTCTAAAATTTTTAAATGTATATTTTTATTGTGTTTTTGTTCTGGAGAATAAATTTGTGTAATGAGATTTATTATTTGCTATATATTCCAAAACTGAGTTATTTCATAGCTGAGTATATTGAACTATTTTTTCTGATATCTTTTTCATTGCATTCTAATGAATGGTTCCAAGAGTCAATGTTATGTCATTGATAAAAGGAGCCTTTCAAAGTTAAATAAACACTTACTCATGTTTTATTTCTGAAAGAATTTATAAAATAATAGAATAGCTTTCCAAAGTTACATTAAAATAACATCTTCTAGGTACAACTACCTTTATTCAAAACTGATCTTGGAACAAAACTTTCTCAAACTGATTATTTCTCAATGTAATCATGTGAGCAAGCTATTATTAAGTGTGACCAGACAGATCAGTTATGAGAACCAGCACTTGTTTTTAAGTACCCTAGAAAATGGAAAGGCTAACCTTCAAATTATCTAAGGGCCTCTGCACAAAATGCCTTCTATATTACCCCAAGTGATTAGAAAAAGAAATATGAGAATGCAAAATTACTTTAGGATTACCATTGAGATTTATCTGATATAGGGAGGAGAACCAATAAAATATGATTTATAACAATCTTTTAAGGCTCAAGCTATAATTTCTGTATGGTTACCTCTTGCTTGAAGGGTGGGTTCTAAGAACTCAAGTGAGATATGGACATTTAAGGAATATATTTATCTAGCTAAATAATTTTTATACTTAGAACTCATTATTTTCTCGGTCATGACAAGCCAGTAAGGAATAAAAAGTTTTAGAAGTCTCATGTCTTGGTTTTTGGAGGCTTTATGGTGCATTTACTATACCCATTACCCACTGGTAACAACTATTAAAACCAAGGCAAAACAGCAACAACAACAACAAACAAAAACCTCCACAGGCATTTGTCATAAATTAGCTTTGTTTGCATCTTTGATTTGCATGTGTCTTAGTATTGACATTAAAATCTGGATCACATTTTTAAGACTTATGCTACAATACAATTGAAGCTAAATTCTAAATTTATATCATAAAAATGGCATCAATGCACATTTAAAAATAGGAAATATTTCACACATCAGTCTTTCAAATTTTTATTTTGAAATAGTTTGTTTGCAAAACATTGTGAATTATTACAGAAATTTCTATATACCTTACAACCCACTTTCCTTCATGTTAATATCATACACTTCATAGTGCATTGCCAATATTAAGAAATTAACACTGGTATAATACTATTAACTAAATTAGAGACTTTAATCAAGTTTCACTAGTTTTCCATTAATGCCATTTTTTCTGTCCTTGTATAAAATCCTGGATGCTACATTATTTAGACACACTAGTAATTTTCAGTTCTTTTTGACTTTTCTGAAGTTCTAGTCAAATTTTACAGTCTGAGCTTATGAACTACACCTTCTCCAGGCCCACCTGAATTTTATTTCCACAGTACCTGACAGTCATCAACTTAGTACATTTTACTTATGTTTGAACTTACTGATGAAGATGATTTTTCTGTGTCATGAATAAAAACATATTTCATCTGTTTTTAGATAATACATCTTTAGTTTTTTTATTAATTTATTTTTTAAGCTGTTTTTTATATAAGCATGCATGGAGATGCTTGAAGTCAAAGATATTTCAATTTATATGAGTCTTTTCCACCTCCTGGGCATTTCTAAGTTCTCTGGAAGGAGAAAATTTAATTTAGTAATGAAATAGTTTAACTGATCTAGGGGAAAAAAATGTCTTCCCTGTTTCCAATTTGTACCACAATTTTTTACATTCCCCCATCATCTTGAAGGTGTTTACATATATATATATATATATATATATTCTCATTTGCTCTTGCTAAAATCAATATTGATGCAGTCTCTGAAATATAGAGACATTAAGTCACCACAATTACCCTGGGTTCCTTCTTCCACCTTTGGCCTTTATGTTATATCTGTAGTCAGTTCTTTGTGATTCCAGCTCAAAGTTTTACCTAAATATCTAAATCCTCATCTCTTGCAGTCCCTTCATTGCCTCAGCTCAGGTCCTTCTTGTATCTTACCTAGATGAGCTCAACAAATTTTTGCTCTGATTTCCTGGCATTAAATTACTCAACTCAGGCCCCTTTTATAAATTTTAAAGTGAAGATAGTGAAACGGGTAATATTTTAGATGCCATAAACAAAATCTGATAAAGTGACAGTTGACCAAAAACCTGAATGAAGAACATAAATGAAGTTTATAGAGTCCTAGGGAAAGTTGATTCTAGATATAATGTTTAGTATTCCACAAAGGCTTAGGAGTTTATGGGACAGCAAGGAGGCCCAGTGTGGCTAAAACAGGATGAGCAAGAAGAGGAGTAGGAAATGAAAGCAAAGAAGGCAGGACAGGGAAGGAACAAATTATCAAATATTGAAGGAAATTATAATGTTACCATTAGGGATGATCTACATTTATCATTGCCCTGGTGTGTGTGTGTGTAGTGGGGAGCTCGTTTCTTTCCACTGACACAGTAAAAAATTACAGATCAGAGAAATTTAAGAAAAGTAAGAGTTATTAAAGTACATTTTAAGAGAGAAATGGGCTATGCCAGAGATGGCTGTAGCCTTGCAGAATTTAGGAAGTGTACCTTATATTGGCCCTTGATGAGTCGTAAGAGGGATAATACTAGCTAATTGGCATGGGAGGTCATCTTGATTGACATTTTGCTGTTATATAACTCCTTGTTTACATGTGGTTACCCAGAATTCAGTTTGTTATCATTTGACTCATGAACTTCCAGGCATATGTATGATATTAATATAATGATATAATGAGGCCAAGGTCAAAGAAGGTCAGTATATATACAACTGCGAGTGATTGTTGTCAGACTAAACCAGTGGTTATTTTTGTAGTTTTTATTTCCTTGTAATGGTAATTTTTAATCATAAATTGGGTGTTCTGGGGTAATTGTAAAGGAGATCTCTGAGTTGGGCCTTCATTACCCCATCACTCCTATCTACATAACTGCTTAACATTAAGAGCTGGTGGTTCGACTTTGAATGATAGGAGAAGCCATAATAGAGATTTTAGCACAAGATGACATGATATAAATACACATTAATACAATCACTGTGGCTGTTACATATGTTGAAGGTGAGTATAAGTGGAAAAGACAATATGCAAAATATTCAGATCTTTCTCTTAATCTATAATGTTTTTAGTGACAAAAGAAATCTTGTGTGGTTATGTCTCAAAAATTATTGTTCACTTTTATGAGTGAGTTGTTTAGAAGAGAATGGATAGAGATATGTCTGAGTTAGAATAATATATGGAATGTGGTATAGCTTGAAGAGATCTTCAAAGGAAATTAATAAGTTGTCTTTAGTAAAAAGCACTCACTTATAAGTATAGAGAACACTTATAAGAGTTTATTTGAGGCAAATTTATGACATGCTAGAAAGCAAGATCTCAAATGCTCCTGAAAATGACAGTTTTTCAGTTTCTTTTATACATTTGTAATTAAGGAAGGAATGTAAGGAAGACTACATGAAAATAGAAGAAAGCAAGGTAGAAAAGTATCTATGATTGCATTACAGGATTGTTAACAAGATTATGTGCTCCTTTGAAGGCCTCCAAAAGGTCTTCAATAGAGAATTACTTCTGGAAGTCAAAAATATGTTAACCTAGGTACACAAGAACAAAGAACAGGGATGACTTAATGCAAAGACAAACCTTCTATAGGCCTGGGTATGTCTACCCACCATGACCTACCTAGTTAGTAATTTATGATCAGATCTCTCTTGTGAGGTTATTTTCTGTTATATTTATTACAGATTCTGTTTTGTCCACATGAGAAATCCAAAGCTTGAGTCACTTGGGGCATAGGAGTTCAGATGATGAAAGATAACATTGCAGAATTGCTGTTTCTGTGGTGACCTTGTAAAGAGTAAGCTTGACAGATTAGTGTCATTGATGCCTAATGCAAATTGTGGTTTTGAGCTTGTGAGTAGTGAAGCAGCAGGAATAAAGGATGGAGGTTTGCCTAGGGTCCAGAGAGTTGGATGTTCTTACATGAGAGTTTGCTGAAGGCTATGTAGTGGTTATGATGGGTCAGCTTCATTTGAATAGAAAGCTGTTGTTGATCTTCAGTTTAGTTACTCCAATAACAATGTCAAGGCTGGTGAAGCAGCTGGCTCAGAGCTCCCCTTCACTCCCCTATATGACATTTCTTAGGCTCTTTTTTAACATTTTTCTTTCTCTAGTCCCAGTTATTTCTCAGAGCTCTTTCTTTTTCTTCTTTTTTCTTTTTTCTTTTTTTCCTTTGTCTTATTCTTTATATTACCTTTATGACGTATCTATTTCCATGACCTATTTGCCATTCCAATGCTTAGAACATTTACCCTGTATCTTTATTTTAGATCTTTCTGCTAATCTTCACCTGACATCTTTGTGATGACTCACAATACTGCTAAATAAATGTGTTTAAAAATAAACTCCTTCATGAAAATCATTAAATAAAAAACAGAACACACACACAGCCAATCAAAAAAGGGTATCTGAACAGCCAATAAATATGTAAAATAAGATGTAAAACTTCACTCAGTAAAATACAAATTAAAACCACATTTCATAAACTACTACAAATCCAACAGAATGGATAAAAAGAAACGATGAAAAATTCCAAATGATGGTAAGAATGAAGAATAACAGGTATTCTCATGTGTTGCTGGGTGTTTAATTTTTCCATGGGATAAGGAAAGAGACTCTAAGATTTTGACCTAATGACAAAAACACAACAGTAAGACAGGATGGGTAATTGTGAGTGTAAAATGTATATTCCTAGCCATACATGGCTGATAGAGATTGCTAAAGCCCAACCAGAACATTTTTTCTTTCCTTTAAAAAAACTTTTACCCAGATCTTCCCAGATGACTCTTATTTTTAAAAACACCTGAGGTTCTATGACGTATGTATGTATGTATGTATTTATGTGTGTGTACACATATACATCTATAAATACACCTGAGATTCTATGACATATGTATGTATGTGTATATATATTTATTTATATTTATATATGCATATATACATATATATATACACACACACAACACACACACACACACACACACACACAAATACATGCACACACACACACATAGGTACCTCTTCTGCGAGATATGTCTTTGTCATATCTAGATCTCCACACAGCTATTTATATTTATCAGTACCTTGATGTGAACCTGAACTAAATTAATCACATATTTATGCTGAAGAACTATGCTATGTTAAATTTATATTAACATTACATATAGATAGAATTCTATATGCAGTAAGTCACTTTATATTTGTGGTGTTGAGGTGATGGTAAGGGAAGTACAGAAGCTATGATGAATAATAGATAGATTGCCCGAGCCAGCCTGCTAAGATTGAACAGTTTCCGAGAGGGGGAGTGAGGACTGAGAAAAGAGAAGAGAAAGAGAGACAGAAGATAGAGACAAAGAGATAGAAACAAAGAGTCAGGAGGGGCTAACAGTGAATACTATGCCCTGAGTTTATTTAGCACAGCATATATATACCCTTGGAAAAGCAGGAGAAGCAACACTTACACATATGCAAATGATGGCTGATCTTTACATAAATTCTCTCAAAACATCCTTGTTCCTGTTTTCATCTCTTATTCCCTGGGGAAAGGAACATTCAACTCTTTCCATTAAGCCAAACTTCCTCCATCAGTAACAAGCTATCCATTAAGGAGCCCACCTGCTCTGCAAACTTCTAGCTTGTAGGCAACTCCAACTCTGTTGGCAGGGCATTCATCAAGAATGGCTCCCAACAATAGATATTCACCAATCTTGATTTGTCTTGCTTTAGATTCAATTCTCAGTCCCCTTTGAAGTTGATTGAGATTGTGTAACTATATATTTTACTTTTATTATTAAAAGTAAAAAACAAACAAACAAACTTGGCAGTATCATTGCATTCAATTTTTCTTAGATTAGGAAACTGAGGCTCAGAGGGTTTAGATGTATAAGTTTAAGCATAAATTATACATTGCAAAGCACGTAAGTGGTACTAGATCTTAGATGTTCTAATCATGCTTTACTTTTTACCAACATTTCATAGTGTTTTATGTTTTATCAGCTACATTTTAGATTAAGTTTAAAAACTATTTTCAAGAAGAGTATTGCAAAAACAACTCTGAACACAAAAGAACATCAATAAAAAAGCATGAAAGAATAGACTCTTTTGAGAAAAATAAAAACTATGTAACAAATGAATTCTTTACAAAAAAAGGTTATACACCAAAACAGATTGGGAATATCATAACCTGGCAATTGTTCAAGATGAACAAGAGCCTTAATTTTTAAATACTCAAGCAGAGGTTTTCGAAGGTTTCAAAACATACCGTCTCAAAATGAGAAATATGTATGGATTGTCTTTGAAAGTAACCTATTTATAAATCATCAACCTGTTTATATAAACCTGTTTACATAGAAAACCAATGAAAGCACTGTAGATACCATTTCCTTTGGCATGATGTACCTTTGAAGTTCACCTCAGTTTAACATGTTGAGTGTGAAATAAGCATCAGAGTAATTCAATCTTATTATATAAACGTAGTCTGAAAATTACTTTATAAAAGTGGAAGAAAAGAGCATTTTCCTAAATGAGTATATGGAATGCATTGGAAAATACTGATATTTGTAGACTTCTTTGTCACATGCAAAGGATAGCACACATTCTGAATAAGAGTACTCTGACTCTAAAATATGGTTTGCCCTAAAGCTAATCTTTTGAATAGTCTTTTTTTCCTTTTTTTTTTCTCTCTTTTTTTTGTTAAAGCCCATTTAATTATTATTATTTTTTTGGGTGACATTGGTTAACGAAATCCAGTAAGGTTCAGATATACACTTTATGTTGCATGTTCACCTCCCATAGTTAATTTTTTTTTTGACCCCCTTTACCCTGTCTACTTCCCTGCTTCCCCTTCCCGCTACTGTCTGGTAACCACTAGTCTATAATCCATGTCCATGAGTCTCTATTTTTTTGTCCTGGTTATTTGTTTCTTTTAGGTGTATATCCCACCTATAAGTGATATCATGTGATTTTCAGCTTTTTCTGTCTAGCTTATTGGTACAGCCACTGTGGAAACAGTATGGAGGTTCCTCAAAAAACTAAGAATTGATCTACCATATGATCCAGCAATCCCTCTATTGGATATTTACCCCAAAGACTTGAAAACCCATATCTAAAAAGATATTTGCACATCGATGTTTATAGCAGCATTATTCAATGGCCAGGACATGGAAGCAACCAAAGTGTCCTCCAATAGATAATTGGCTAAAGAAGCTGTGGTACATATATACAATAAAATATTGCTCAGCCTTAAAAAGAGATGAATACTGTCATTTGCGGCAATATAGATAGACCTCGAGATAATCATGCTAAGCAAAATAAGTCCGACAGAATAGTCTCTTTTCATTCTTCACTTTCTCCTTTATTATTTTTAATTAGCATCATGGATTGTCATTCTATCTATTCACCAATAACTATCAAATGTATGTTTAAGACTACATATCTCCAAACTCATCTGGCCAAATACTTTCTCCTCAAAATTACTTGGGTGCCTCACAATATTTCAGATTCATTGTGTGAGAAATAAGCTTCTTTTCTTCCTCCTTTCTTTTAATTTAATGTCAGAGGGAAAAAAAAGAACTTACATTTCTCACTTCCTCATGCTAAGTGGCCTTCTATCATCCCTGACACTTCTCTTATACCACATATTCACAGAAATACCTGTTGCTTCTGCCTTCAAAACATAGCTTAAAGCTGACTGCTTCTTAACCAGCTCTACTTCTGACATACTCATTTAATTACCATTATTTCTCTCTGGAATTATTTTAGTAGCCTCATAAACTGGTTTTATACTATTTTCATACTTGCCCTCATTTAATTTATTCTCAAAGAAGAAGCCATAATAATTGTTATTAATTTATATTGATGTAAGGAAGAGGCATGAGAACTAAATGTTAAATCAAGCTGTGTTTAGAGCCTGCAGTGTGCTGCCAGGATAAAGGAAGATTCCTCCTGGAATTGCTAACAAACCTTTTACTCATACCATAACAGGAAACAGAGTGTTTAAGTTGTAGCCTACTCAAAATAAACTCGGCCATTCATTCTCTATGATCAAACCACGAGGAACCTATAGACAAAGGCTAAGATTGCTAGCACACCTTTCACTCTGCATACCCATACCTTTTATGTTACATATCTATGCTATCAAAGAAAAACAAGTAAACTATCTTTAAACTGTAATTCATAGAAATTAAGAATGATAAAAAAAAAATTGAATTTCCCAAACACTCAGAGTCTCTGTCAGCCTCTCTAGTTCTCTTCGTCTGAGAGGAGACCATGTTTAATTTGTGGAGCGTTATTGCTTCTCTAATAAACTTTCTTTTTGTCCATCTGGAGTGCACTTGAATTATTTCCTGCATTCAGTCAAGGACCCTCTCTCTCTCAGTGCAAGACTCGAGTCCCCATTTGGAGGGATTCACCCATCATGCATCAATATCATGCCACTCATGCTCAAAATATTTTGATGGTTTCCCTTTTCATGCAGAATTAAAGCCAAATCTTTTACTTACATTGGCCTGCAAAGTCTTTTATGATGTGACACTTCTTTCTTCTCTGACTTTAATGCTTATTCTTTCTCCCCTCATTCAATTTACCTTTGTCACATGAAACTTTTTGCCATTTGTTGCACATGAAAGGTACACTGCAGCATTTCATCTTTTGTTCTTGCTGTTCTTTCTGCCTAGAATGCTCTTTTGCTATATATGTGTATATATACACATATACACATATATAAGTTGTATATATATGTGTATATATACACATATACACATATATAAGTTAGGGGCTGAACAGAAAACTGATGATATACTAATATGAAGATAAAATTGATGAAGGTTTTTATAGAAAGGAGCTAATCACTACTTTTTTGAGCATGGTGGAGGGGAACGCTGTGTCAGAAATGAAGAAATACATCATATTTTATTTCTCCACTAGTAGATTAAATTAATGTCTATTACATCACTGTCTTGGCCCACCCTGCCCCCCAGAAATCAAATTAGGAGGGAAGAAATGGACTTTTCTTTTGTCTACTTTTCTATTCTCAGGATTTAATGCAGTATGAATCATCTATCAAACATTCAGTAAACAGAATGAATGAATGAAGAGGAAAAGGAAGAGTAGAAAGAAGAAAAGGTGTTGTGATAGTAGTAGTAGCAGCAGCCCTGCTATAATAGTAGTTGAAAAGTAATGCTTATCAAGCCTTGAAAATGTACCAGATATTGTTGTGTCAAGTGCTTTCATTGCATTATTTTAATCTTCACAACAGTTTATTACATAAAGACATTTTCTCATTTTAGAGATTAGGAAACCGAGGTTCAAAGAAGTAAAATCACACAGGTAGCAATTGGTAGAATATCATGGCAATAAAGCTGACTGCAAAGTCCTGCTCCCTCTCTGATGTACATCACTATTTTTTTTCATTTGATTTGTTTTGTTTTGTTGTGTTTTGTTAGTTGATATTTATTAACTTTTCTCTCTGTCTTTAGAGTAAGAATCTTGCTTTCATATCTAGAGTGTTAGGCAGTGATCTTGCTAATTAATACGTCAAGCTTCTGCAAACCCTCTATATTAGTTTACTAGGGCTACCATAACAAATCACCATAAATGTGGTAGATTAAAACTATAAAAATATATTTCTCACAGTCTGGAAGCCATAAGGCCAAAATCAAGGGTGTCAACAGGGTCATGCTCTAGGGAGGATCCTTTCTTTTCCGGTTTGTGGTGGCTCAAGCATTCTTGGCTTGTGGCAAATAATAACAGTCACTGCCATTATTTTCAGATGGCCTTTTTTCCTGTGTCTCTGTAGTTTTTTTTCTGGCCCTTATTGAGATATATTTATTTAGAGTTTACTTTAATCCAGGATGATCCCATCTTTATCCTTTAGTTATGTTGCTAAGACACTATTTCCAAGTAAAGTCACATTCGAAGGTTCTGGTTGGGGAAGAATTTTTGTGGGGACATTATTCAACCCATTGCACCATTCTTTCTAGGGACTGGGACTTAGACTTTTTATCCAGTCTACTTAACTGCCAGTGAAGATTAAACTCCTTAAGAAAAGATAGCCAAAACTCATCAGCTTCAAAATATTACACTATCTCCTAAATTTCTGAATTATTGTGTTTCACCTATATTAGATACCGTTTCTTCTCTTGACTCTGGGATTAAGATTGATTGGCATGCTTCTTCTAAGAAGCAAAGCATTCCACCAGGGTCCCAAATGAGAATCTATATTTAATAATGTACAGTTAATATTTGGCATTTTCATGTTTTAACAACAAGGAGGTTCTGATATCTTAAAGACCCTTTAGATATAAGGTCTATATAATTTAGATGATTTTTTTAACCTATGGCTTATCTGGTATGAAAAAGAAAAATTCTCAAAGGCCAAAACAAAACTGAATCATAAGTCCTAAAAAGGACGCAAGTTCTGAAACTGGGGTATGCCTTCAGGGCATGCTGCTCCTAGGTAAAGCAGAAATTGTATTTTAATAACTGGAGATAATATAAGAGGTAAAGGTTAAGATGCTTGAAAGCTGGGAAGAAACTCCATGAAACCCTGTGGAAAAATGGATCCCCCAAATTTTATACTTCTCACCTAAAAAATGTTGTAACAACACTCTCTGCCACAAAGGATGATGGAGAGGAAAAAATATCCCTTGAAAATTCATAATCTAACCCTCATATATACATCAGTCTTTCAGATTAAAAGTAACCAATTTTAATATATGTAATGATCATTTTATTTATGAGAAACTACCAAAGTACGAGCATTGAGAGCATCAGTTAATATTGATGTATGAGCAAAATGTTTATTGCAGTAAAAGAAATACTTAAAAATTAAAACTGAACTAACCTAAATGTTCGTCAATTAGTTTTCTGACCAATTAAATACATTTTAATACAAAATTAAATATTAAATGTGTATATGAGACTAGGTAGCTTTAAGAGAAGTGAGAATGAAGTTCTCCCTTTTCAGAGAAAAAGAAAACAAAGTAATCTACAAGAGAAAAAGAAATGAAGCTGCATGGTTCCCCAAGTTGAAGGAACTGGGTCTGCTGGATAGATTCATTAAACAGTTGGCAAAATTTCTGGAAAATAGAAATAGTTGATGTGTCTCAGATAAATGGGACAATGAATAGTCTCAAAATAAATGTCTGTGACCAAAGATGGCCTAAAAGCAAAATAGGACTTGATAAGAGAGGAAAACAGGGTAATAGATGGTAGGTCTTAACTGTGTAGAGTGATGACTGAGGATAAGCTAGATGTCCTCTACTACCTAGGGAAGTTAAAATGTGGCATGAGATAAATGTAAGAAAGCAGTGACGTCTAACTGTTGGACAGATACAAAAAAAACAATAAATGTTAAGCCTGAAATAAGAAAGTATATAATTATACGTGTATATGTGGACATACACATATACACATACACATATACACATATGTATGTATACTTGTACATAAATATATAAATATGTGCATATACTTGTGTATATAATATATGTATAGGATATCTAATGCACACCTCAGTTTGCAGACTGAGATTTACATACATTATGAAAATACATATGTATAAAACTAGAAATAAATCTATAATATAAGGTTAATATAAAAAAGTTAATCTTAGAATACTGTATACATTATGATTATACTTAGCAGGAGTCTTAGTTTGGATTTTCCTCAACATATACTCAGAGACAAAAAAATTAAATGCAGGTAGATTTTTTGAGAGGCAGTCTTTGGAAACAAATGAAGATATATGGAAAGTGAGACAGAGAAGAGAAGTCAGTAAATCATATGATATGTTTATGGTTCTGTTATAGATCAATCCTATGGGAGACACTGAAATTTTCTGATGCATGCCTCATAATTTTCCACTGGAGGACAAAAAAAGAGAGGTATTTATCCATGGACTCTTTTCCTCAATTTTGTGAGAATCTTCTTTCTCCTTTCCCAGTGATTTCCAATAATGTTGGTTACACAAACTTAAGGGTTGGTAACACAAGCCTCATAGGCTCCCTCTACAAAAAAAGATCCAAGTCGTTGGACTAAAGAGTTGTCAGTGATGAATTAAGTACTGTGACAGCTTCCTATGATAGAGGTTACCTGTGGACTGTGGGGCATCAAGAGCATCAAGAGCATCTACTATTGTGAGAAAATAAAAAATAAAAATATCTTTATGTGTTATTGGATTTAAAGCTATTTTCATAAGCATGGGGATCTATGTGAAAGGATACATTTAATTTTTTTTTCTTCTCCATTGGAGAAGAGGTTAGAGTGTTTCATAACATTTTGTTTGTCTTTGGGTTGTTTGACTCAATGCTGTACAGATATATTGTTTTGATATTAAACATAATAGCCATTTTTTGAAGAGAATATTTTTACTATATTTGTTTAATGGTATTCCGCCCATTAAACAAATAAATTTACTAGTATGGTTTGATTTCTGAAATTCACATCATTACATAGGGAGTAGAGGAGTTTTAACAAAGCAGCTCAGTGAGGCATTCCTTGGCTGATGATGCCATTACAGAGGAAAGTGAGGGTGATAAGTAACCGAAAGCTTTTTCTTTGGAAGATTTTCTGCTTACCTAATCTGTACCTATTTGTTTAATTGTTCAAGTTATATTATTTAAAATATATTAAAATCTGTGACTGGGGCAAATGGAGAAAACAATCCAGAGGATAGCATTGAATAGTTGTCATACACACTTAAAATCAGAAGACAAGCACAAGACTTTGTATGTGAGAGAGTCAACAAAATGTCTTGGATAAATGGTGTCTACCTTGATTAATATTTACTTGACTACCTAAATGAGTACAGAAATGCTGCAATCAATCAGTCAATTTTACAGATGCCAAAATCTGGAAATCTGGAAACAACTATTTCACGACAAACTCTCAAATTAATTTTTTACATCACTATTAATTTTTTAAAATCAGTATTTTTTTAGATCATTATTTTTTTAACAATAAAAATTTATACTATGAATGTAAGATAAGTCTGCTTAACCCCAAAGTCTCAGTGGCCTACCACAAGGTTTTTTTTTTTTTTCTTGTTTTCATAGATCAATGAAAATCATCTATTCCTCCCTGGCACATTCCTCTGATCTGTGACTTAGAGATTTGGATTTTTTTCTTCCATGGTGTTGCTCTGCCATTTTGAAATCCTTTATTTTCAGTCAAGTGGAAAGGGGAGAAAGAGAATATGGAAGATAGCCCAGATTTTTTTTTTTTTTTTGCCAGACCTGTTATCGAATTTTATCATTTCTACACACATTTCATTAACTAGGATCTTATTATGTGTAAAAACAGTTTAGAATTGTATCCAAAGCAAGAGGAATCAGGATCGGTGGACACCTAGCTAGACTTCATCATAGCTACTCCACTTACCTACTACCATCTCAACACTAAAAATATAAAGTGATTGCAGATAGAATTAGATTTATATGTGATGTTACTATGAATGGAACATAGCATAGATCTTCAACATAAACATATCCTTAATTTAGTTCAGGTTCATATCAAGATACAATAAATTTAAATAGGTATGGTGATATGGATGATATAGAGTAGATATGAAGATATTTCTCATAGAGAGAGAAACTGAATATATATTTATAGTGATGTCATAGAACCTCAGGGTCTTTTTAAAAATAAGAGTCTTCTGGGAAGATTTAGGTATAAGTTTTTCTAAAGGAAGGAGAAAATGGGCTGGATGACCTTTAGTAATTTCCACCAGCCATATAAATCAGTGACATTTCCATTAGCTCCCTAAATTATATCCTATTAGGATGATATTATATACACTTTATAGTGTATATGAAAAATCTCCAAAAGCTTTCCTACCATTTCTGAGAAATTTTTGTAATCAAAGAATGCTAATTTAGGTATTCTAAATTATTTTTCCAGTTGCTTAAATGGCATCAGCATTATCATTATTATAATCATCAACATCATCATCATCATCATCATCATCATCATCATCATCATCATCATCAAACTGTAGAGGGTTGCCCCTGCCTTGATCTCCTTATGTAAAATTCTAAAGTACCTATAATAAATATTCTGAAGTCAGTAGTAATAAATCTACCTTTGGAGGGGAAATAATTAGGAGGAACCTGTCCCATGCCATACTTTTTTTATTAAGAACAATTTCAGTGTATCATGATACTCTCAGTTTCATACTTTGAATAAACCACAGTGATTTGGGGGTTTGTTTTTTAATTGTTATTATTTGGCTTGCTTCTATGGCCACCTACTATAGTGATTTCTGTTTTCTATATAAGGCTCACCTCTTAAGTATAATGACAAATAAGGCAAAAGAAAAATCCACCTGGTAGACATCACATTATACTTAGGATTACTCCTTTCTTTTTAAGATTAATGTTTTCTGTTACATAAAGGTTATAGTCTGTTTCTTTATCCCATAGGAAAATTTTCTCATGTTACAGAAGTTTTATTCTTTCTTAGCTCAACCTTTTTAAACCAATCTGAAAGATATTTCCAAACAGGTGGCAAGCCTTTTTTACCTAATGTGTATGAGCTTTCTGCTGCTGCAAATCACCACACATTCTGTGCCTAAAAGAACAAAATGTATATAATTTCTGTAGATTGGGAGCCAAATGTGAGTTAGCTGGGTCCTCTTCTCAGTGTCTCACCAGGCTGCAATCAAATTAATGTCGGGGGCTGCATTCTCATCTAAGGCTCAGATCCTCTTCCACTTTCGCATTGTTGGCAGAGTACAATTCCTTGACTTAGTATCGCTGAAGTCTTTGTTTTCTTGCTAGCTGTTGGCGAGAGACATACTCAGCTTGCCTTTAGGTTCTTGCCTTGTGGCCCCTTTATAGTCCTCGGCATAGCAGTTTACTTCTTCAAGGCCTCAGGTAATTTAGTCTACTAGTCTGTGGTAACATTTTTTTTATGGCAGTTAAACCAACACTTTTGTTGTGTAACTTGAGCAGGTTGAGGAGGTACCTATGGCATCGTATTCACATGTTTGGCTCACACCAAAATAAGGGGATATTACAAGGTTTGTATACCAGAAGCCAGAATCTTTAGGGCCATTTTAGAAGTGCTCCTATTACATAATTTCTTAAATAGTAGGGAAAATTTATTGGAGTGATTTTAAAACACTAAGTACGATTTCTTCTCCTGATTAAAATTACTACTGATAAAGGTTTTAGTTTTAGTCAAGAAAAGTGAAATTGATTGGTTGATCAATGACACAAACAAAGATTTGAAATGTCTTTAAAATGCATAAAAATAGCAAAATACAATATAATTTAAATAAATAAGAAAATTAAAGCAGGATCATTGTTATACATAAAGTTTATATTCTGAGATTTTTATTTGGATTTTGACAAATCTGTAAGACAAAACCCTCACACTTCTCTATTATAATGTTAATAAGCTTGTTTCAACATTATATTGAGTTTTTGAGAAAAATCAGTTAAATAATATCATAGTTTGTAAAACAATGTGGTATATAGGAAATTACTGAAATGGTAGTTGGGAAAATAGCTATAGCTCCCAAGCACCAAAAAATAAAATAAAATCACTGCCATTTAAAGTGGACTTGAAAAGACATTATTCATTATACCTACTATGTATTGAGCTCCTATTATACAGTCTGGGAGCATTCTCTTTAAATTATATTGTATATCATGCATCTAATTCCTTTTTATCGTAATTACTATAAAAATCAGGAATAATTATTGAGCCCATTCTTTTAGTTGTAAAAACACATTGATTAAAGTTTTGCCTAAAATTCACACAGCTAATAAATGGTTAACTCAGGATTTGCATCTATGAGTCTTTAGACTCTAAGCCCACCTCAGGCAGCTACTCTTCAGTAGACCTTAGCATTTGCAGATTTAAATGCTGCTATTTTCACTATTTACAAGCAAATGTAGGATTCTGAAGTAGGTAATGTTGAATATTTTAAAATAGGGGTTTGTAATAAACATCAGGGCTGTGTGGCTGAACTTTGCAATTAGCTAGAGAATAAACTGAATACAAATTTTGAATCTTAATAGGTGTTTTTAATCTACTTGACAAAATATTTAGATGGACCCTCATTGTCTTTCTTATTTTGTTAAAAATTACTCTATAATTTAAACCAACAATTAGCTGTAATGAAGGTGTTTTTTAAACACTAAAATAAGTATTGTCAGCAAATATGGAGATCTGATTTATGGTATAAAAATTCCACCAAACAACCCATCTGGAAACAAAAATAAAAAAATCACGAACCAATTTCAGCAAGTACTTTAGTCTCCACAAATGTACTCATCAAGTAAAAGACAAAACTCCAATAAAATTGAGATTAGTTTATACTGTAAGCCTATGAACAAGAATCACACTTTTATTTTTTAAGGAAAATATGATTTGGGAATATTACATGTATTTTCATATGTTTGTACTTTTTTGGGGGGAGGTGGATCTTTTACCAAACTTCTCTCCATTTCAAACAAATTCACTGGTTGTGTTCTAAAAGCTTTTTTTAATTTATATTTTCTATTTAATTTACTTCCTTATTCAGGTATACTTGTCATTTACCATTATATTAGTTTCAGGTGCACAAAATGATTCAATATTTGTATACACTGCAAATTAATCACCACAATAAGTCCAGTTATCATCCTTCACCATACAAGGTTACATTTTTTTCTTTGTGATGAAAACTTTTAAGATTTACTCTTTTTTCAAATTTGAAGTATGCATTACAAAATTATTGACTAAAATCCCTGAACTGCATGTACATTACAAGATTGTTTATTTTATAATTGGAAGTTTGTATCGCTTGACTCCCTTCTCCCACTCTTCTAATTCCATCAATTGCTCTGTGTCTGTGTCTGAGTTTTGTTTTGTTTTGTTTGTTTTGTTTTGTGTTGTTTTTTAAATTCCACATGTACGTGAAGTCATGTGATATTTATTTTTCTCTGATTTACTTCACTTAGTGTAATTCTCTAAAGGATCAAACATAGCAAATGGCAAAATTTCATTCTTTTTATTGCATATTTATGCTTTAATAGAATTTACAAACTTACAAACAACATTCTTTGACAGTTCAATTATTTCTTTATATTCTATACTAATTTAATTTGAGGAATTTTAAATACTACATTATTTATATTTTAATAATTTAAATTTTAAATATATATTTTTTATTTTTAATTACAATTGACATAATATTGTATTAGTTTTAGATGTACAACAGAGTGATTAGACATTTATACAATTTACAGAATGATAGATACTTCACTATAGAGGAGTATTCATATATATTCATATATATTCATATATACATATTTAATATTTATAACAGGTTGTTTTCATATCTTAGTTATTGTATCTAATGCAGCAATGAACTAGAGGTACATATATATTTTTGAATTAGTGTTATTGCTTTCTTCAGATGAATAGTTAGTAGTGGAATCCTTGAAGAATTTTTATTTTTTGAGGAACTTCCATACTGTTTTCTATAGTAGCTGCTCCAATTTACATTTCACCAACAGTGCACAAGGGTCCTCTTTTCTCTACATCTTTGTCAGTATTTGTTATTTCTTGTACTTTTGATAATAGCCATTGAAATAGGTGTGAGGTGATATCTAATTGCAGTTTGTTTTGAATTTCTCCGCTTAGTGACATTGAGCATCTTTTCATGTGCTTGTTTATCATCTTCTTTGGAAAAAAATAATGTCTCTTTAGATCCTCTGCCCATTTCCCCTCCTCTTTTAATTCCCCCCTCACTTCCAACCCTGATTTATGGATGTTATTGTCTTTCTTTTTTAAGAACTGGATCTATGAAGGTGGGGTGTCTCTCGCCACCTGCTCATAGAGCACGCTAGGGGACTCTGGCAGATCGGTAAACACTGGTGCACCCGGAGCACAAACCCAGAACCTTCTGCGTGTAAAGCAGATGTGCTAACCATCACAGTATGGAGCTACCCCTATCGCTGCCCATTTTTTAATCAAATTCTTTTTTATTATTGTGTAGATTGACTTCCTAAACACATTTTTGGATATTAACTGCTTATCAGATATATGATTTGCAATATTTTCTCTCATTCAAGAGGTTGCCTTTTCATTTTGATGATAGGTTTCTTTCCTGTGCAGGAGCTTTTTAGTTTCATATAGTCCCATTTGTTTAGTTCGTTTTTGTTGACTTTGTTTTTAGAGTCAAATTTTAAAAAATTATTACTGATACCAGTGTCAAAGAGCTTATTGGCTGTTTTCTTTGAGATTTTATGGTTTCAGGTCTTATATCCTAGACTTTACTTAATTTTGAGTTAATCTTTGTGTATGGTGTAAGCCAGCAATCTAGCTGTCCAGTTTTCTCAGTGCCATTTATTGAAGAGACTATTCTTTTCCCATTGTATATTTTTTTACATTGTTCTTTATAAATTACTTGACCATATATGTATAAATTTATTTTGAGTATCTCTATTTTGTTCCATTGATCTATGTGTCTGCTTTTATGCCAATATCATACTGTTTCAATTACTGCATCTTTGTAATATAGTTTGAAATCAGGGATGATGATGTCTCCAGCATTGTTCTTCTTTCTCTTCAGCTGTTTTCAGTCTTTGTGGTTCCATACAAATTTTAGGATTATTTGGTCTAGTTCTGTGAAAAATGTTATTGGAATTTTGATAGGAATTGAATTGAATCTGTAGATTGCTTTACATAGTATGAACATTTTTAAAATATCAATTCATTCAATTGGTGAGCATAGAGCATCTTTCCATTTATTTGTGTCTTCTTCAATTTCTTTCATTAATATCTTATAGTTTTCATTGTGCAGGTCTTTTACTTTCTTGGTTAAATTTATTTTTAAGTATTTTTTTTTGATGCAATTGTAAAATGGAATTATTTCTTTTTTTTTTTTTTTTAGTTTGTTAGTAGTGTATAAAAATGCAGCAGATTTGTATAATGAATTCATTTATTACTTCTAATAATTTTTGGTGGAGTCTTTAAGGTTTTCTATATATAAAAACATGTCCACAAATAACAACAGCTTTACTTCCTCCCTTCCAATTTGAATGCTTTTATTTATTTTCTTGCTAATTGTTCTGGATATTACTTCCAATATTATGTTGAATAAATGCAGTGGGAATGAGAATCTTTGTTGTGCTTCTGATCTTAGAGGAAAAGCTATCAGCTTTTCACTGTTCAGTATGATGCTAACTATAGGCTTTTCATATGTGACCTTTATTGTGTTAAGGTGCATTTTCTCTATAACACTTTGTTGAGCATTTTTATCATGAATGAATGTCGAATTTTGTCAAATACTTAGTCTACATCTTTTGAAATTATCATATATTTTTTATCTTTTTTTATGTGTATATCACACTGATTGATTTACAGATGTTGAATTATACTTTCACATTGATGGTCAATAGGTTTTTCTAGCACCTTTTGTAAGCAAGTCTTTAGTTAACATTTTTTCCTCAGAGAAGTCATTTACTTTCCTTCAGTGGATTGTTTTCCAAGATATTATATAATAAGCACTTTTGCCTCATTATATTTTTACAAATCAGCTCTACTGTTAGTAAAATGAAACTGAATTTTGCTCACCTAAGCAATCTATCATTTATTTATTTTACTTAAGAAATCATCTTTTTAGATAAGATTTATTATGGAGGATTGTGGCTTTCACAGATGATGACATGAAAAATATATTGTTAAAATTATTTTTGTTCATTGGTTAAAAGTTTATATTTTCATACATGAAGAAAAGATCAAAGACTAATTATCTTTCCTTAGTCACCCATTATATTAATGTTTTCTCACTCTAAGCCAAAATTCTCAAACCAACTTTAAGATAAACTTTTTTAGTTCCAGATAAAAGTCTCCTAAGACAGTATGCTCATATAGTATAAACTTATTTCCTTTTACCTGTTTTCCCATTGGTTTCAATTACATAGAGAATGAGAGAGTTAATATATTTCAGTACCTTTAGAGAGCATGTTATTAATGAAGCAACGCAAAATAACATCACCGAGTCATTCTTGATTCTAATACTTTATCTTAACTCTTTATACTTCCTTTGCCAGTTCAAATTACCCACCTTCATCTTGACTGGGTTCTATTTAAACAGAAGATTCATCACCAAAAATGTTTTAGAAGTAATCAATTTAATCGTGAATATCTAAAGTGTGGTTCTCCATTCAAATATTTAATTGAACATAAAATAAAAACCACATATAATTTCTATGAATAAGGTAATTGATGATTTCATTTTAGACAGATTGAAGTATAGGTTTTTAATGTTATGCTATTAGCAATAGTCATATTCATTTGTTCTTTTTTTGGAATTTAAAGTATATTCATAACTGAAAAGAGAAATGGTCAAAAGTCTAGTCACCCAGATGAGATATTAGATGTTTTCTGTAAGATACCATAGTGTTTTCTGAAATCAGTTGAGTCGGTATTTGCTTTTCTTTTTCTTTAAAAACATCTGACACATTTTCCTGTCTAATTATAAGAACATGGAGAATGATAAACTGTGTGTGTTTGTGTGTATAAAACTAT
The DNA here is from genome assembly GCA_004027375.1 of Macroglossus sobrinus. NCBI lineage: Eukaryota > Metazoa > Chordata > Mammalia > Chiroptera > Pteropodidae > Macroglossus > Macroglossus sobrinus. The sequence continues at coordinate 116,692 of PVKZ01002778.1, read as the reverse complement.
TTTTTTCAAATATGTTTTAGAAGTTTAAACAACTTGCCATTTAATATAAATACCACCTCTCATCTGTTAGAATGGCTGTCATCAACAGGACAAGTAATAAGAAGTGCTGGAGAGGTTGTAGGGAAAAAGGAACCCTCATACACTGCTGGTAGAAATATAAATTGGCACAGCCACTGTGGAAAACAGTCTGAGGGTTCCTCAAAAAATTAAGAATGGATCTACCTTTTGACCCAGCAATAGCACTTCTAGATATGTATCCAAAGAATACCAAAACAGTAATTTGTAAAGATCTATGCACCCCTATGTTCATGTCAGCACTATTTATAATAGTCAAGATAATGAAAGCGACCTAAATGCCCTTTAACAGATGATTGGATAAAGAAGTTATAGTTTATAAATACAGTGGAATATTACGAAACCATAAAAAATGAAATCCTACGATTTACAACAACGTGTATGGACCTAGAGGTTATTATGCTGAGTGAAATAAGTCAGAGAAAGATAAATAACATATGATTTTACTTATATGCAGAATCTAAGAAACAAAAAGAACAAACTAGTCAAAAACATATTCACAGATATAGAGGACAATCTGGTGATGGCCAGAGGGAAGGAAGGTTGAGGGGCTTAGAGAATGGAGTGAAGGGTTAAAGAAGTACAAATTAGTAATTGATAGATGGTCACAGGAATGGAGAGCATGGCATAGGGAATGCAATAATGTAATGGCTAGGTAGAGGGCCAGAGAAGAGAAAGAGCAATTAGAGGATCATTTTATAAACTATATAAATGTACTGTATACTTGAAACTAACAATAAAATAAAATTTAAAAAAATAAAATAAAAAAAGGGGTGGATAACTGGAAACACAGAGGCAGAGGGTGATTCTTCAAGCAGCTAGTTGGTAGAAACAGCTTGCTCAACATTAAGAATCTCACATCAGTGATACTTCTGGAGGACCTGAGTACTTTGCAAAAGAAACCATAAAAAAAAAAAAAGCCTGCTGTTATGTGTAGGTGGTGGGGAAGACACTGCACTATGTGACAATGGTTTCAGGCAGGCAAATGTGGACTCTAACTTTTGGGGATTTGAAGCTTATATAATTTTGGAAACTCGCTTAAAGGAAAAAGATTACAGAATCCTTAACATAAGGATTCTGTTTATAATGAGTAAAAACATCATGATAAGTTACAGTTCTATAAGCTGGTTCTTATTTTAACCATATGCCAACTGTATTTTTTACAATTACATGTTATACTTTAATCAAACTTATTGTTTTGAGATGATTATAGATTTACATGAAGTTATAAGAAATAATACAAAGATCCTGCATATGCTTTAATGTTTCCAACAATGGGGATACCCTGCCCAATAGTGTAATATCACGGCCAGAATATTGACATTAATAGTCAAGAAACAGAGAATTTCTGTCACCACAAGAATCCCTCATATTGCACTTTAGCAGCCTTGATTACGGTCTCCTGCCCTATCTTCTTCTTATCCCCTGGCAGACATTAATTTATTCTTCATGTCTATAATTGCATCATTTCAAGAATGAGATATGAATAGAATCAATCAATATGTAAACTTTTGTGATTAGCTTTTTTGCACTCAATCTATATCTGTGGAAATTAATCTATCCAGGCTGTTGACTGTATCAGTGGTGCATTCTTTTTGATTACTGGTACATATACCCCAGTTTGTTAAACTGTTCACCCACTGAAGTTTCATCCACAGAAGGATCTATAGTTTTTCTAATTTTGACTGTTAAATATAAAGGCACTATAAATCTTTATGTTACAAGTTTTGTGTTTGTGTGTGTGTGTGTGTGTGTCTGTGTGTGTGTGTGTGTGCGCGTGATATCTCAGATATTTTCACAGGAGTACAATTGCTTGTTTGCATGTATAGTTTAACAACCTGAAAAACTGAAAAAAAGTGGAAACACATACACACAGATTATTTGAGTGATCCAGTTTCTCTTCATTCTCTCTAAGATTTTATACTTTCAATTTTTTTTTAATTTCAGCCATTCTAATAGATATGTGATATCTCACATGATTTTAATTTTCATTTTTCTATTATGTGTTGAGTGTCTTCATGTGCTATTTGCCATTGACCCATCCTTTTTGCTGAAATGTTTGTTTATGGTTCTGCTCATTTTCTAATTATACTTTTTGCTGTTTACTGTTTTTTATATAGCCATTTTGTTTAATATGTGATTTGCAAATATTTTCTTCTAATCTGTAGCTTGTGTTTTTCTCCTATTAATTGGCAATTTCACAGAGCAAAAAAAAAATTTGTTACTGATTAAAAATTTTGACAAAATATAATTTGTTGATTTTTCCTTGTATAGATGTTGCTTTAGGTGCCAGAGCTAAAAACTATTTACTTAGATTTAGATATCAAAGATTTACTCCAGTGTTTTTTCTAAAAGTTTTATAATTTTATATTTAACTTTTAAATCATGATCCATTTTGAGTTAATTTTTGTGTGAGTATTGATTTTTGTCAAATGATTTTGATATTTTAGTTGACATAATTATGTGACTTTTCTTCTTGAGTAATAGCGTGAATTGCATTTATCAGTTTGTAAATAGTGAAATGGAAACTTGCTTCTCTACAATTAAACTAGTAATGGTACATAGTGATTTTATGGATTTCAATAAATGAGAATTAATTTTAGGATGATAAATAGGTTAAGCCTTTTATTAAATATTTCTAAATAATTTTAATAAACAAATGCATGCAAATATATTCAATTTGCTTTCACAGAAGTTATTTTATATACTTGATATTTTTACATAGAATTTCTTTTCTATTATTCCCACATATACAATATGTAGAAATATTTCTACAAAAATAGTAAAAATTTCTGAGAGTATTTTATGAATCTTTTTGATGAAAAAATAAAATGATATTCTCAAGTCTTAAGGTACCTGTGAAAAAAGCTTGGTGGTTTAATCTTTGTAATCTTTTGTACTAGGAGAATACATTTTTCTCTCTCTCCAGCCGCTATTTTAATAACATGAAAAAGAATAGATGCTACATGAGTTACTCAGCTTAATATAGATTCAGTGAGAATCTGCTTAATGCTTTTACAGTCCAGAGCTACATAGGAATCTTCTCTTAATGACTAGAGAAATATTTAGAGACTATTTCAGTAAATAGATTCAGTTTTTCAAGTTTAGGAGTTTCTTATGTAAATATATTAAATTTGCCAAACTGATAAAATATTACAGGTAGCATGTGAGATCAATTGTAATATATAGAAATATGTGTTTTTCTTCATGGCAGTACTTTTTTAAAAATTAACAACTTTCCTTATGATTCTTTGCTATAATATTTTCAATATCTGTCCTATTAAGGAAATCGATAAATTATAGAGAAAGTACACTGGACTTGAAGGTGGGAAAACTGGGCTTTAAATACTTCTTCTGCCATTTATATCAATGTGTGTTGCTAAAATTCATGTTGAAGGCTTCACATTAATATCTATGCAATGGCAGTAAGTTAATAGGGTGTTGAAAACTACATGTCTTAACTTCAAAGTGCATGCCTTTGGAGTCAAGATTCAGCACTAGATTGGGATCTCAGTCCTCAAAAATTCAGTCTTTCACTTACAAAAGTAAAAATTCATTTCCCTTTTTAACATAATGAATATCATACAGTGAATGCTCAATCTTATGCTGGATTTTTTCTCTTATTTTCATTCTTTGAGAAATTAATTAATGTAAACTTTGTTTCCTCAGAGAAACACCATTACTTAAAAGGCACATCTTTTCATCTCAAGGGAAAGGTTTTATTTTTATTTTTTGCGGGGTGGGGGGAGTTATGTTTGAAATGAGATTTAGAATTATGCTGCTATCTCCACCCTTTCATACTAACTGATTGTAGTATGAAAGATTAATCCATATTTGAATAAGAGCTGGTATATTTTGTGTAAAGTTTATAATAAATGTTGGTTTAATATGCTCACTTGAATATAGCAGCTCTTATAAGTGACAAAACAAATTGTGATTGTAAAAATTCTTTTGAGTTTAAAATACTTTCAACATGTAATAGCATTAGAGAAATTCACTAAGGCCTAACTAAAGTTTCTGAAAATATAGTCCCATATATTTTATACCTTGTAAGGATATCAAGGCAGTAACAACTAGTTATAAAATACTTTGTTTCATTTAAAAGAGTTTTTATAAAAGGCTACTTTGGCTTTAGTATTTTCCTTTTTATGTCATAATAAATTTGTTTTTACATAAGTTTACCTCTAGAAGATATTCAATGTTCTGATTTTTAATGTAGAATATGTAGAAATCTCTGTTAATTTTGCAGAATATATGCATAGACTTTGTGAGAAATGTTCAGTACATATTTACATAAGTGTATTTTGCCTAAAATTCATTCTTGAATTTTAATTTAAATGTTTTATTTGTTTATATTGTTTTAGGACTTTATTTTGATAACTGGTATCATCTTTTTCACTCTTAGAACATTGACTGGGACTGTACTTGAAATAATACAAGTGTCCAATAAATATTTATTGAAAAAATAACTAAGCAAATGATAAAATGATTAGATGAGTGAATAAATCTTCTTTAGAGCTGTCAAAAAAGAGTTCCATTATCTGTCAACATAAAACTATTAGATAAAATCGAACACTCTTTTTTTCTTGTTCTTTACCAGAGTGAAATATCTGCATGTTCAAATTCTCTCTCTTGTCTATACTACTAAGAAAGATAAATGGAAGCAGTACTTTCTCTTTTTGCCTCTATCCTATTTCTGACCACAAATACTGTCACAGTGATCTATTATATTGTGAATTTCTTTCTTCATTCCAAGTGACAAGACTGCTATTTTTTAAATAAGTTCTATCTTTTTTTGTTACAAGCACAATGAATGATTAAAGGATTCGGTACTGGAAATTACTAAACCTTTGCCTAAGAATATAGGCGATCTTAAAGTTGACTTATTGCGATAAAAAGAAAAAGTAGGAATTTCACCTCATCTGTCTACTCAGAATGTACAGGTTATAATATGATGGGTCATAATGAAAGGCAGAGTTATTATTTTTCTACTTTCAGTGGAAATTACTTTTATGGAACAGAGAAGTGCATTATCCCAAGTCCAACTCTTAAGAAGGGAGAGAATGAATCCAGTGAAGGGACTATAATTCCTTCAGATTTGTTTTACAAGAAACTAATAAATATGTCCATTTTTCTTTTTCTTTGTTTTATGTTTTACAGTTGAAGTTAAAACAAAAATCTCTGTCTTACTAACACATTAATTCTGGTCTTAATAAAACAAATTTTGCTTTGTTTTGACCTTCCTGGGAAAACTATAGAAGCCGTAGAATTCCTTAAAGGATATGATTACTGGTTCAAAAGAAAATAGCATTTTTTTTTTACATTTACAGTGGATAATTTTCATTTATTAGTGTTCATAGTGCAGCTGTAAAATAAAAAACAATGACAAGCTAAAATAAGAACTGGTACACTTTTTGTACCAGGTAAAAGACAGAATTTTTAGAACACATTAATTTGTTAGATTTGTATGTTTAATTGCCTGCTTATTTAATAAATACTAAAAGATTATTTATATATAATAATAAAAGTCTTCAGATGTCCTTATAAAAAATTCTCTCATCATATCATATGTGGATCAAAATAAATTTAGATATAACTTATAAATGGGGAAACTATCAGTATTTTAAAATAGCAACTACATTTAAAATATGTTATTGAAAACGTTACTCATACTCAAACTGAAAAGCAATATCAAATTGTAATGCTAGTACTAGTTATGCAATGGGAATATAATTTGTTTTGTTATATACAACTTTATAATCCTAATTTTTTATATGTAGATTTAGGCAGAATTATAGCTTGTACAAAATACCATCCTGAAAAGAATTAAACTAGAATCTGAGAGATTTGATCAACCAGTTTTTTCTTATTTAGGGCTTTGAATCCCAAATCACAAAAATTTGGTAAACAATATAAAATAATATAAAAATGTTCAAAGTTCTTTAAAATAGCTTTTAGCAATAGAATTATTTTTTTCCCGAAGAAAATGGTGTCCAAATGCTCAATAAGTAAAACAAGTGAAGTTGGACTACTATGATTGAAGTAGGAAATGGGCATGTGAGTAGGAACGGAGGGTTAGCTTCATATTCTTGTCTCCAGTCTCCCTCTTGCAACTTTAAATAAATATATTTCTGAAAAACAATTTAATAATCACTGTAAAAACCTATTCCAAGTACTGTATGTAAATTGTTGCCATAAAATATAATCTCTAAACTTGTTTATCAAGTATGTGATAACTCCATGTAATAACTCATTTGAGGTATTCTTTTTACTCAGGTATTTATTGTCAGAACCCCTGCTATATAATTTATAGTTTAATTTTCAAGGAAAATAATGGGTTTATTTCTACTCTCTTTGAATTCGGACTGGCCTGTGATTTGCTGCTTGACCAGTGCAATGTAGGAGAAGTGATATTGTAAAATTTGGAAAGGTAGGCTCTAAGAGATTTTGAAATTTCTATTTTAACACTCTTAGATTATTTTCCTATAACCACAGAAACATGAAAACGTTTATAACAAATAATAGGTTGAAGAGAAAGGGCTCAGTTGTCTCGGCTGAGCCAAGTCCCCAGCTCATCCACCAGCTAAATGCAGCAGCACAACAGAGTCCAGGGAGGGTAACACTTTCCTGTATCCATGTGACTGAGAGATTTCCTCATACATGGGCAGGGCAGATGCAGAGATACTTTTTGGAACCTGTCTGACTATTAGTATTAGTCAATGTGACTAAGATAATCAGTGTATCTGCATTTGTGGGTGCAGATATACAGTGTATCCAGAGTATCATTACCTCTAAAATGATCAAGGTCTCAGATAGTCTATAAAAACAAACAGATAATTATGACTAGGCATATTCATATGTCTGGATTGCTCAGTTTAACCAGACTGCTAGCATATCAATAGAATACATTTGCAAAAAAAAACACTGGCTTAAATAATGAGAAAAATTTATTTATATGTGTGTATCATAAATTAGGCAAACATCAGGACCAGTGGATCCAGCCATTGAAAAATATTCTGAAAGTCTGTTGTTGTTCTTTCTAAACTGCCATCTAGAATGTTACTTTCTTTCTATGGCTGCTTACCTCATGATCATAAAATAGTTGCCAGGTGCAATTAGGACTAAGACTTCCTCATTTAAGGAAAGTGAGAATGCATTACTCATGGGAAGAAAAAAAAACTATTAGGAATTTTTTCATAATCTTCCCATAAGGTCAGTTTTTCTTGAATCACATGGGTTTTTAAACAGAATGTAGAGACAGATGCCTGAGGAGGAGGAGGATAATAAATGTTAGGTAGTAAAATAATATTCACAGCAGTCTATTTGTTTTGCTTCTTAAAATATCTGCAGTGGTCAGTATTTCAAGCTTGTCAGTCTGTGTGTGTAGAATGGCCAGTCTATCCAATTCACCGTTATATCTAGATTGCTTAGTCTGTCTGGGCCTGAATTTCATATATATGTGTATGTGTGTGTGTGTGCATACATATATACATATATATAATTAAAGTATGACTGACCTATAATATTATATTAATTTTCGGTATACAATATAATGATTCAACATTCATATATATTGCAAAATAATCACCATAATAACCCTAGTTAACATTTGTCATCATATATACTTACAATTTTTTTCTGTGATAAAAATTCTAAGATCTACTCTCTTAGCAACTTTCAAATATGCATACAATATTATTAACTACAGGTACTATGCTGTATATTACAACTGCATGACTTATTTATTTTGTAATTGGAAATTTGTACCTCAGATATTCTTGAGCATAGATGAAATCTTCTGAGTGAATTCTGAGAGAGATTTAATAAGGTGAGAGAAATAAGTTAGAATTATTTTAGAACACAGACCCCATAACCTAGTATTGTCCTTTAATCCAGGGAACTCAGTCTGTTTAGTGGTTAACTCTCTTAATCCCACTGTATCCAGTTCTTCATTCAGGCTTTCACATAGTGGCAGTTGCCTTAGGCATGGGTCATAGATTAAACCTACTCCTTCTCTTCCAGCACTGGCAATGCTATGTTTTAGGTAATCTGAGTGGCAGGGCTTCTCCCACAATTGGCCTTCTCCTATTTCTAACCTCCACAATGACCTTGTTGACAAAAGGTCCCAGACTTTATTGTTCTCGTAGCCATGTTCCCCAGCCACTCTGGGTTTGGATACTGAAGGACATTATGAGGAATTATTGAAATCAGATTGACTTGAAATGTGTCTTTGGGCCTCACTTACTGGCTTCCTGACCCTAGGAAAAACACTTGAACTTTCTAAACTTAGTTTCCTCATCTGTAAAAATTGGAGTAATAAGAACCCACTTATCATTTTTGGTAGAGGTTTGAGTGAGTTTACACATATAAAACTGTATTAAGAAGAGTGTTTAGTACAGATTAATGGCATGCTAATTATTATTGTGTTTCTCTTTTTCTCTCTCATGCACATACACACACACACAGTTATATATACATAGGATGTTCAGATATATCTTCTCAAGGTTCTGATTTATATTGTTTTTATGTCATCACTGGTAGCTATATATTCTTGATTGAATTAACTGAGTGAAAACCCAAATCAGCTGAATTTAGGGAAACATAATAAAAACTGTGACCAGCTGAATCTCCGAGAAACATGGCTAAGCACTTTATATAGAAAGATAACATGACAATTTGCTCAGTCAACTGGATTTCAAACCTCAGAGTAATTGTTTACGACTCTCTCTTCTTTACAACCAATTAATTCCTAAATCCCACAGATTTTCATTCTGTAAACTCTTTCCCATCTGTCCCTGCTCTTTAATTTTCGGTTCTATTTTCCTAGTACTTATCTGCATTAACTCTTTCTAAACCTATCATATTGCCTCAGCTCCAGTTTCTTTTTTTAATTTAAATTTATTCTACACATTATTAATAATGCAATTGCCTTTTTTTAATTTGACATAGTTCTTTTGTATTTTTTTCCTGCCTAGAAACTTTAAGTAACTTGAATCTGTAACTCGCATCTTTGATCATGAGTCACTTTTCACTTACAAAATGAAGAGATCAAAAAAAAAAATACTTAGAAGTATACAGAAATTGCACACAAATTAGGAGAAAATTGAAGTTAAAGCAATCCAAGACCAAAGAAGTGGCTTGGTCATGATCAGGGTGCTCCTGGTTAAAGACATAAGGAAATGCATGTTAATGGGCTTCACTGTTGTTTACTTCTAGAACAGCTTTGACCCCATGATTTTGAATTTATGTGATGAGTTTAGGATTGCTCTCACAATTGGATGTAAACCTTTTTCCGTTTAAATGTATTTAATCAAGCCATTCCTTTCTTAATATTTTTAATAACTCTCCTTTAGTTATAACATTACATATAAACAATGTGGCTTGTCATTTACACCCTTCAACATTATGCTATTTTTTCCCTTTATATCAAATAAGTCAATTAGAGGACAATTGATTCTGTCCAAAATGTCTGTGCTCATATTTGATCTATGCCAAATGGTCCTTGTTATTTTGTCCTGCCCTAGACATCCACTCTTAGAAAATATTCCTAGGTTCAAATTACCCATAATATTTATGTCTATTTGGGTTTACAGAATTAATACATTAAAAAAATACAATAGTGTTTTCTTTTTTCAATAATCATGATGTGACTGTACTGCAATAATAACCTTCTTGATTAGTTGCCTAGCTGGTATTTGCACATGGAGTTAGGTAAGTAAATTTTGCAGAAGAGCAGGATTTATATTAACTATCAACCAAATGTCTCTGTGGATGTTTTGGACAGGACCAAACGCCCTGCAAAGAATAAGACTATTAAAAATTTTTCAAACATATCCTAAACTTTTCAGTATCATAGCTTTAGCTTATTGTTTTGTTTATTCATAAATCCTTCCCTTCACTAGCACCGTGGACTTCCTTTTATGACCAAGGGTCAAACTCAAATCTTCTTACTAGATTCACTTCATGCTTCTAGGCTGGTTCTTTATATACAAAACACAGCTTTTGGGGGAACATTTTTTTCCTAGATATAAAAAATTCAGTTTCATCTTACTAGAAATATTTCAATAAAGAAAACAAAAATTAATCATAATCTTCTTGAATAAAGATGGCCACTGTTAATAATTTATATACTTCTATTTATTTTTCTGTGAAAAAATATTATGTTAAGTATATATGTATACATGCTATTTCTCATATATACAAATTTATGTAATGTAAACCTTAGGAGTCCAGTCTCTGGCTAAAAATCTGAATGCTTTTTCAAAGACAACCATAGGCAATTACAAATGCTATACCTGGAAGAGAAACTGCACTCCCCTTACCAAACTTGGTAAACAGCCACTGCATTGCCATCTGTGAAGATAGTTGCAGTCAAAGACTCAGGCCTACTTGTAAGCAAAATTCTTGTGCATATATACTATCTACATTTCTAACTCAGGGACCTCCATTCAGAAGCTGCTTTATTGAGGACCTTCAATTGAGATTGTTCTCCAAGAACCTCTGCCTAAATCTTTTTATTGGGAGAAGTGGGGAGAACCTTGAAAACACCATTTTTCACTCTGTCTTAGTACTAAGTACTCTTTTACTCCTAGCCCTTCCCCTTCTCCATCTCTCTAGCTCCTACATTCTTAAAAAGTAGAAGCTTTTTGTTTGAGGCTCTTCAGCAGTGAGGTGCCTACTTCCTCCAATCTGTGCAGTGCCAAGGTGGGAAATAGGACTGGAGAACTGGCACTTTCTCCCTTAGCCTCTTGTTTCTGCTATCACAGTAAATGATTAAGGTTCAACTGTTACTTCCATTTTGATTTGTTGTCTTAGGCTACTACTCAGACCTGACACCTGGCAGGTCAACTCCCATCAGCTTAGCTGAGCTCCTAACAAAACAAAATCATTCACTGTCTCTCCTTCAATCTCTCTCTTTCTGTCTCTCTCTTCAACCCCTCCTTCCCTTCTTCTTCACTGCTCTGTCTTTAATACCAAAGTAAAGTGTTTAGGAAATGAATTAACATTTGTTTAATAAATGAAGTGAGTGAATTACTAAAATGAAAAAGAATATATTGGTTTTGATACACTCCATTTATATTTTTTTTCTGTTTTTAAAATAATTAAATGTACTTCAAACATATTTTTGTTTTATGTATTGCTCTTTTGTTTCATCATATGGTTACATACCAGTTAATCGTTGTCCTATTGTTGAGCAGTTATTTTATTTTTTAAATAGTATTCAATAGTAGAAAAATATTTGGGTAAATATTTTTGAGCATTATTTTTGTGTATCATTTGATAACATGTAGGGATTAAGACCATTGGTTTTAGAATAATATTACTTGGATTAAAATCACAGCTCTGAAATTTATTAACTGAATTACATTAGACTAAGTACAAAAACTCTTTGTCTTCTTTCTTTACCAGATTTAATAACAATTATAGTACTATTTCATAGATTCTGTGTGTGTGTGTGAGGATTAAAAGAGATTATACATGAAAATTAAGTAACAGAATACCTAGTATATTTTAATAAATATTATAATTGACATTTTCTATACTATACTTGAATCAAGAAAGGAAGTGAATATACTGACTCAAAATCATTTTAAGGTCATTACTGCATATTTTAAAATATGATTCAGAGTAGTTTAAATTTATTCTTAGGTCAGCAGATTATCTGAGGCCTATGGTGGAGGCTTCCAATATTTAGCTCTATTTAATGTACTCTGTAACTAATACTTTCTTGCCTTTATGCTGTTGAGCAAGGCCATGTGATTAGTCCCAGTAAATATGTTATGGCAAAAGGTACTAACATTACTTCCAAACCATAACATTTAATCGCTACTGATTGCCCTTTCATCTCTCTACTTTTAGTGACAAGGAAAAATGGTTTCTTATGGTCCTCCATTGGACATATTAAAAAAGTAAACTTTTACATAACTCAATATAACTTGGCAACCATGGTTATTACAGTACTCCTTCATTGCATCAGTGTCAATGGTCATTATTATGGAGAGATATGAAAATAGTTATACAGGTGACAGATAAATTCTTATCTTGGCCAATTTATAATAAAAAAAATTATTTAAAATGGCATTTTCAATATTGGAAAAAATGAAGATTTTAATATTTCACTTATAATTATTATAATTGCCATAATATACATTCAAGTACAAAAATACATACTTTTAAATTACAAATTTTCCTTCATGATTTTGCTCTTTTTAGTTATTTTTATATGCATGGACTATTAAAAAGTCTCTGCATAGTAAATCAGTCATATGTCATTTACATTGAAACTATTTTTTTCCAATTTCACTCAATTTTGTTTATTGTAAAAGTGTCTTTAATATTTATACAGTTAAAAGATTCTTGGGTTTGTTTTCTGTTAGCCATTTTATTAATCTACTTGGGCTGTCATAATAAAAACCACAAGCTAGGTGGCTTAAACAGCAGAAATTTATTTTCTCGTAGTTCTGAAGGTCCAAAATTTAGCATCAAGTTGCCTTTGATGTTGGTTTCTTGTGACACCTTTCTCCTTGGCTTGCAGGCAGTGCTTTCCTGCTGTCTTCACACAGCATTTTGCCTGTGCATGTACACACACATATAGAGCTCTCTGGTGTTTCCTTTACTTTTGAGGCCACCCATTTTATTGGATTAGGGCCCCATCCTTAGGACTTCATTTAATCTTAATTACTTCCATAAAAGTCTTATTTCCAAATACAGTCATATTGTGAGTTAGGGCTTCAACATATGAATTTTAGGGACACACAGTGCCACCTATAACATTCTGCCCTCTGGCTTCCCCAAACTATTTTCTACATTTACCCCATCCCAACAGCCTCAAAAGTCTTACGCCATATAGCATTAATTCCAAGTTCAAAGCCTCATCTAAGTATCATTTAAATCAGGTATGGTTGTAAAATTGCTCTCCAGCTATGAATCTGATAACCAGACAAAATATGTGATTCCAAAGTACAATGGTGAGGCAGGTATATGATAAACATTCCCATTCCAAAAGGGAGGAATCAGAAAGAAGAAAGAGGTGATGGGTTTCAAAGAAGTCTAAAAGATAGTAAGGCAAATGCCATTAGATTTTAAGGCTTAATAATAACCCTAATTGACTCTATGTCCTACTTTCTGGGCCCACTGGTATGTCAACAACACTCTTAAGACCCTAGGTAGCAGATCTGCCCTTTGGCTCTGGGAAAAGAAATCAGCTCCTCAACTGGCGGTGCCACTCTGAAGCACTGGGCAGAGGCAGCCTGGCTCACTGAAACCAAGCAGATGGTTTTACCCTCTAAAACCAAAGAGTAACCAGTCTTGCCTGTTCAGGTCTGTATGCTCTGTGTCTGTGGTGGGAGTATCATCCTTAATGATATCTGAATCATCTTGGGAGTCATTCTTTCATTTTCTAGAAGGAAAATGTATGCAGCTAGTTAAGCTCTATTGTCCTGTTCTATAGAATCTCAAAAGATCAAAAGCTTTTATTTATTTAAATTCTATTCCTTTTGGTCCAAATGGTTGGTATCTCTGCTGGTATAATCCCATCTCTATCTCTGGTGTTTTTTGAGATGGTTAATTACTCTCATGAGTAATCTCTTTATGGAGTGATTGTCCAAACCACACCTTTGGTGTGTTCATTCCAGAACATGTGTTTTCAATTTTTGCAATGCAGATAGATTAAGAATTTCCAAATCTTTTAGTTCTTGTCCCTTTTTGTTTAACAATTCCTTCTTGAATTCATTTGTTTCCTTCTGCATTATACTATAAGCAGTAACAAGACCCAAGCTACATCTTTAACACTTTGCTTAGAAATTTGCTTAACTAGGTATTCAAGTTCATTCCAAACATTCTATTTACCCAAAAATACTAAAACACAATTCAGCCAAGTTATTTGCCACTGTATAACAAGGATTGATTTTTCCTTCAGTTTCCAACAACATATTTCTCATTTCCATCTGAGACTCACAAGAATCACTTTTAGTGTTTGTATTTATACCAGCATTCTGTTCATAATAATACATATATACTTTTCTATGATAACACAAGTTTTCTCTTTTGTTTTTCTCTTTTCTTTCTGACCTCTCACCAGATCACCTTTAAGGTTTTTATTTTTACACCAGTAGTCCCTTCAAGGCAACCTAAGCCTGTTCTAGCAATCACCTTCCAGCCTCTGTCAATTACCTAGTCCCGAAGTCATTTTTACATTTTTATGTTATTTATAACAGCATCACTCCATTCTTGTTACCAAAATTTATATTGGTCAGCTTAGGTTGTCAGAGTACCACAGGATAAGTGTCTTAAACAACATAAATTTATTTCTCATAGTTCTAGAGGCTTGAAGTTTAAGATTAAGTTTCTTTCAGAGTTGATTTCTATTGAAAACTCTCTCCTTGGCTTGCAGATAGTGTTTTCTTGTGCTTGTGTAGACCAAGAGAGAGCTCTAGTGTCTCTTCCTCTTCTTATAAGGTCATCTGTCCTAGTTGATGAGAGTCCCACCTTTACAATCTCATTTAATCTCATACATATATCATAATATTTAAAAAATTATTATAAGAGAAATATGAAAATTAAAAAACACTTTAATATTAACACTTTCTTTTTTCAGTTGATGATAATATATGACATAGTTTAAGCTAGTTGTCACCAAATGTTGATTATGACTAACAACAGCAATACTTTATTGGTTTACATTTACAATATATTCATGTTCATATTGTATTCTAAAAGTTACATAATTTTAGAACTAAGATAATATGTTAATTATAAAAAGACAAAAATTGAAATTTAGGAAGATTAGAATATAATTGAATAAAAGTTTAATACGTCTTTCTTCACTCCCATTAAAGCACAGTCAGTGTTGGAGACAGCTTCTCCAAGGGATATCATTTTATGAAAATCAAATGTGAGAAGACAAAGAGGTGATGACAGTCCCTTCATTTCTGGCTGAGTTGTCTGGGAAGTCTATATCTCTCTCAGTGTTTGCAAGGATAGAGTTGTTACTGGTCAAGACAAAGGCAATGACCCTGGCTGCCTCATATGCCAAAAGAAGGTAATGATAGTTACTTTTCTGATATTTGCAACTCTACATCCAAAGTGGAAGCAATCAATGAGGATTAATCAAACTGTCATAATCCTTTCCTTTGGTCTGTGTGTGCAGTTCTGGTTCAGAGAGAACTACAGGTGCTATGTAAGCCAAGAATTTTGTGAAAAATCTGTTGAGGTTCTTGAGATTCATACCAAGCTCATTTTATTTCAACAAGTGAAAGCGTTGGTGGAGGCTTCTTCACCTTGCTCCTCCCATTCCTTTCAGAGATTGTGTAAGCCTCCAACTCAGTATGCAGGAAGAGTCAATGATTCTGAAACACCCTGTTGCTGTAGTAAACTACACAATTATTCAAATGTCTGCCAGTAGAAGTCTCCAGAGACAAGCTACATGTCTATTTTCTTCACCTCCCAAGTATCTCAAGAGCATTCTTATGGTTAGATTCTAACCCAGAACCATATTGCCAGGAATATTCTGGAAATATAAAAGATTGCTCATAATAGTGTGTGCATAATGCTTGATTAAAACAGAGAATACAACTCTGACACATGACATAGACAGTGGGAAAACTGCATTGTTCTATGATTTGTTCACCAAATTGCCAACAATTTGTTTGCCAACGCTGCTTAACAGAGTTTTCTGATTCTCCTCATGTGGTTGTCTCCATATATGATGGTTGAACAAAAAAAATTGTGTGGGCCAAGAAAATCCATCAAACAAGCTGCTCATGTTTACAATTTCCCCTTTGCATATCTGTGCTATTTATTTCACTTAGCCAGGTTACATTCATTTGCTTTGATTCATAGTGAAAGCAGAAGTCAACATTTATAAGATATAATTTTAAAAATGTAAATTTATTTTAAAAATAAGTTTTGAAAATAGATATTTCATTGCTAAATAAGGATAAGTAGATAAATTGTTAACATCTCTACAGTATAAAATTTATAGTTCCACTATTCAGAAAATAATGAATTTAGGGTAGATTGCACAATTACATCTTGAAATACAAAAATTAACTTTAATATTCATCTCAATAGGAGGGCTACTAACTTATTCTGTTCTAATTCATAGCTGCCTTTAATTTTAACTTGACTTTCCATTATCAAAAAAAAAAAAAACGGTTGTGAATCCTTATTACCAAAAGCAGTTAAACACCACAAAATAGCCAAAATGTAAATAGGTAACATTGAAGAGAGGAAAATAAACCACTCAATTATTCCAATACACATATATGGTACAGGAGAAATATTTAAATTAAACCCCTCAGGAGCTTAATAAAATATACCATTTAAAACATAAAGTAATTGGGAAAAGAATATACCCCTTGTTTATGGTCAGCCCTGTCATTATGCAAAGTATAAAGAGACTCCCTGGATAAATTAAGGGGAATGTAAATGAAACACTCTGTTTCTAGTGTGACGTAATTCATCTGTGCAACAGGTAGGACATATATAAACTTTATGGCTTTCCTTTTGTAATAACCCATTTGTATGCACTCCCTATTAAGTTTGTCAGAGAAAAATTTCTGTAGTAAAACATTCTCAAATTATCTCTGAAGTTTATGTAGACATTTTTAAAAGGATTGTTTATAAACCAGTTCTACTATGTAAATAAGTTCTACTGCTTGAATTTTCTGGATTGTCTCCATGCAGATATAATTGTAAAGTTCCAATGAGATTTTACTTCCTCGTAATAAAGTATCTCGAATCCACATCGATGACTTAGAATACAACTCGGACAAGCGTGCTTTCTTAAAATGAAACATACAATATTATTGAAAATATCTTATAACACTCGACAAAAAATTACATTATTTTTATTTTCTCCATTTGCCACTGTGGTAGCTTAGCTATAAATTGCTCATGAAAAACTGAGAGAATATATACCCCTATAAATATCATCAAAACCTTTTAAAAGATCACATAAGGTAGTTAAATTAAGTAACAACCACAAAAGTTAATGCAGCCTGGCTACATACTGTATTGTCCTAGTTAATCATTCTCTTGCTCTTCTAAAGCACAATTTCGGTACCTTCTCCTCTCTCCTCAAATGCAGAGTATTTCCACTTCAACATTCACTTCAAGGGCATTCTTACTACCCTCCTAGGAAGTGAAACCACCAGGAGAGAACTTCTATAAATTACCACCACCAAATCTAACACCCATCAGCCTCTTTAATCAGTTTTTGCCAACTCTCCTGTTTTCTTAATTAAACTATGCTAAATCTCATTCTTGTTAACCTTCTTAGCCACCATTACAGCAATTTTAATGATTTAGAAGGAAGATTTGAAGATGTAGGTCTGTGCCATCAAATTTACCTTCTCTTCTAGATCATCCTTATGAACATATAAACACATTGTGTTATGTTTATCTTTTTACAGTCACTGACCTCAGTTGTACTTTACTACTGGTCCATTTCTCTCCTCCTTCTCTCCCTGCAATACTCAATTGATTGGGTGGAATATAATTTTGTTTCCTACTCCTGAATCTCCAAATTTTTTGCATGCCGTGTGATTGTATCTGGGGTAAACTTTGCTTTAAGTTTACTTCTCAAAAAAATGCGTGCAAAGTATGTATTCCAAACTCTATTGTTGACATTTTAGGCCAGAAATAAACTTGTGTGGAGGGGGGAAAATAAGGAGTTAGAATTCCTGCTATTATGAATTAGCATGGTGCAAGCTTTTATTCATATTATCTTTGTAATAAATATGTCACAATTTAGTTAGATGCTTAATGTCATCATTGAAAGTCATATGCAATTAGTTTTCACTTACAGAAGAACTGAAAGAGATATATGTGTGTGTGTGTGTGTGTGTGTGTGTGTGTGTATTATTTTAGAAAAAAACACAAAATCACTGAGCTAGAGAAAATATCTAATCGCTCTGCCCCATCTGATTCTCAAATTCAGTGTGAATTTTTTTCAAGGTCATTGATATTTTACATTATTATGTTGATATCCAGATTATTTGTTACATATTAGTAGTTTATTTCTTTATATTTGATGCTATTGATATTTCAACATTGCTTGAGCTAATCAGTTTTTATTTTAATCAACAAATGTATGACATGGTGGCCTTCAGAATGGATTTAGTCTTAAAAACCAGTATTATTGATTTTTGATCAAATGATTTTTCTACTTTACTACAATATAAAAAATCTATTAAAATCACATACTTAGTTTATGCCATTGATTAAAAAAATGTTTAAGAATTTGAGAGGCAGCTAAAATTTTATTTTTTCTATAAATATATATTATTAGAAGGAGATATTTAGTAATTTCTTATATCTCTAAGTTTTTGTTTAGAATGGATAGTATCATCTTAGTAAACTTAAGGATATAAGTAATGACTAAATTATCACCTTGCTTCCAAGCTATCAAAATTGCTTAATAGCGGTAGGTTTCATTTTTTTCAGGTTATCAATATGAGACAAGCTACAACCTTCAACAACAAACATAATAAAAATTCCATTATAAAGAAGACAACCTGAAAATTTGTTTTGTTCTCAAAATTTAATGTAAATATTAGTTTCAAAACAACTTAATGACAGAATTAAAGAATGACATTTTGGTATTAACATTTTCTTTTAAAATATGTGAAGTATTGAAATAAATAAAAACAACTATTTCCTCTTTTATATATTTATAACTTTTCTGCAGAAAAATGGAAAAATTTAACTTACCACATTCTAATAAGATTTTAGTTATTTTGTTTGATAAGTAATCCATTAATATAATGAAACATACTTCAGGTTAAATTGAATAGGCTTTATTTTATTTCTAGCACTGGTCTTGATTTTTGTTCAAATAATATGAGGGATAAAGTCAATAAGATTTTTTTTTATAAACTTTTTTATTTTAGAATGGTTTAGAGTTAGGGAAAAATTGTAAAGACAGTACAGAGAGTTCCTATATACCTCAAATTTAATTTATTAACATCATCATATTTTATCACAATTTTTCAGAAGTGAACCAATATTAATAAATTATTCATTAAAGCCCAGAGTTTATTTGAATTTCTTTTTACTTCATCTCATTTTACTGTTCCAGGATCCCATTTAAGATAACACATTGCATTTAATTGTTATGTCTCCTAGGATCCTCTTGACTCAGACTTTCTTTGTTTTTTATGACCTTGACAGTTTTGAGTAGTATTGGCCAGGTCTTTTGTAGAAAGTCTCTTAATTAGAATTTGGCTGGCAGAATTTCTATTTATAACTCTGAAAGTTAACCTTTAATGACTAAAAGGTTGTTTTTATAACATTTATCTACTGAATAGGTACTTTTCATTTCTTCCCACTTTCAGATTGTATTCTTTGGAGGGAAATCATTATGTTCAGATCACACTTAAGGAGTGGAGTTATACTTTATCTCCTTGAGGGAGGATTGGCTATATAAATGGTAGAAATTCTTCTACATAGGAGATTGATTTCTTCTTCCCTACTTACTTACTTACTTATTTATTTACTTATTATTTTATTTATATTTGGATGGGCTTCTAAGTATTTATTTTATACTTTGGGTTGTAATCCAACACTACTATGTGTATTTTATTGTTTAGGTTATTTCAGTTTTGGTACATTTTAGTTTATTCCTGTGTTCCCTTTAACATATTCTAATCATAGTATGTATGGGTGTGTGTGTGTGTGTGTGTGTGTGTGTGTGTGTGTGTGTGTGTGTGCGTGTGTCTTTTGAGCACTTTGTTACTTCTCGGGTAGTGTTAGTTCTCTAATTTTCTTTTTTGTTTCAAGCATTGTGATGGCTCTTCTAGATTTTTGCCTTTCCCGTATACTTTTAAATCAGTTTGTCTTTATCTCAGATAATTTACTGGGATTTTGATTGAAATTGCATTAAATCCATAGATCAAATTGAGAAAAATTGCTATCATACATTTTTCTAATATTATGTCCTCCAACTCGTGAATATAGAATATCTCTCATTTTTTTCTATCTTCTTTGATTTCTTTCATCAGATTTTTATATTTTCTGTATATAGATCTGCTATATTTCTTATTGGATTCCTATCTGATGATTTAGTACTTGGTGTTATTATAAATTGTATTATGATTTTTAATTTCAAATTCCAAATATTTATTATAGATGTGTAGAAAAAAAGTTTGACTTCTGTGTATTGAAACTTGTAACCTTTGACCTTGTGATTCTTGCTTGTTAGTTCCTGGAGATTTTTTTGTTTTATTTTTGTTGTTGTTTCTGATTCTTTAAAATATTCTACATAGCAATTACAACATCTATGAAAAATACAGTTTTATTTCTTCTTTCCCAATCTGTATATCATTTATTTTATTTTATTTTTTCTCTTACTACACTAGCTAGAATGTCCAGTATGGTGTTGAATAGAGTGATGAGAGAGAATATACTTGCCTTATATCTAATCTTAAAAGAAATAATCCAAATAGTTCTCATTAAATATATTACTATAATATTTTATAGATGTTCTTTTAAGTTAATGTTGTCTTCTTTTTCTTTACTGAGAGTATTTAGTGATGAATGGTGTTGGATCTTTTAAAATACTTTTTCATATCAATTTATATGATCATATATGAAGCTTTTCATTAGGTTGTTGTGGTGGATTACACTGATTTTCAAATGTTGAACCAACCTTTACACCTGGAATTAATCCCATTAAGTTGTGGTATATGATTATTTTAGACATTCGATTTGATTTGCTAATATTTTATTGAGAATTTTGCATCTGTATTCATTTCTGTGCTTTCCCTTTTGTTGAAATGCCTTTTTCTGGATTTGGGATTAGGGTAGGACTGACCTCATAGAATAATTTGTAAAATGTTCCCTCTGCTTCTACTTTCTGGAAAGATTTTGGAGAATTGGCATTGCTACTTTTTTATATGTTTGGTAGAATTTACAATAGGTCTCATGGGCCTAAAAAATATTATTCATTCAGTTTCATTCACTGGTATTGGCTTACTTAGATCGTACATGTCTCCTTGTGTGGGTCTGGGTAGTTTTATCTTCCAATGAATTGGGCCATTTCATGTAAATAATCAAAATTATTGACATAGTTGTTTGTAGAATTTCTTTATTATCCTTTTCATGTCCATGTAACCAGTAGTGATGACTCCTTTTTACATCTGATATTAGGAATTTGTATTGTCATTTTTTTCCATAGTTATCCTGGGCAGAGGTTTATCAATTTTATTTAACTTTCTAAAAATTATGCTTTCATTTCACTAATTTCTCTTGTTTTTATGTTTCTAAATTTATTTATTTATTCTCTAATTTACTTGATGTATTCTCAAATTGCTATAAAGTAGAATCTTGTGTTGTTGATTTTAGACCATTTTTCTTTTCTAGTATATGCATTTAATGGTATAAATTTCACTTTTCATGCTGCTTTTGGAGCATATCTGTGTTTGATGAGTTACATTTTAATTTTTATTTACTTAAATATTTAAAAAAAATTTTGAGAATTTTGATCCATGAATTAGTTTAGAAAGGTATTTTTAAATTTCCAAATATATAGAAAATTTTCAGGCATCTCAGTTATTGATTTTTAGTTTAATTCCATTGTAATCTCAGAACAAACTATGAATTATTTTCATTTTTAAAAACCAGCTAAGGTAGGTTTTGGCCTCGAATGTTATATATCTTGATGAATGTTCCATTGAGCTTTAGAAAGATGTATATTTCTCTGTTGTTGAATAGAGTATTCCTTACATGTAAGTTAGATCAAGTTGATTAATAGGTGTTAAATCATCTCTATCCTACAAATTTTCTGCATATTTCATTTGTCAATTACTGACACAGCAGTTTTGAAGCTTCCAAATATGGTAGTGAATATGTCTATTTCTTTTAATCATGTCAGTTTTTAGCTCATGCATTTTTAGCACTCTTGTTGAGTACATACAAATTTAGGATTATTATGTCTTTTTGGAGAATTGACCCCTTTATCAATATATAATGTCCATCTTTATCTCTGATAGACTTTTTGTTATAGTCTCCTTTGTCTGAAATTAATATACTTTATCCAGCTTTCTTTGGAGTACTACTGCATGATATATCTTTTCTATCACTTTACTTTTAACCTGTTACTTCATATTTGAAATTAGTTTCTTATAGAAAAATATAGTTTTATATATTTATATACATAAATATATATATATTACATATATATTTTTTAATCTACTCTGACAATGTCTTTTAGCTGATATATTTAGACAATTTGCAGAAAAGAGGATTATTGATACAGTTGGATTAATAACTTCCATATTCTCAACCATTTTCTAATTGTTGCAATTTTTTTGTTTTCTCATTCTCTGCCTTCTTTGGTTTTAATTGAGCATTTTATAATTTTGTTTCATCTTCTCTTGTAGCATATGGATTATACTTTTTAATACTTTTAGATTTTCTAGTATGCATTTATAGTTAATCTAAGCCAAATTTAAAATAACACTATGTAGCTTCACATATACTATAGTTACCTCAAAACAGTGTTCCAATTTCTCCCTCTAGTCACTTGTGATATTTCTGCCATTCATTTCACTTAGTATGTGCTATATTCACCCAATAAATATGTTATTAATTTAAAGTTTTTTTAGATTAAGAAAAGTAAATGATTTTTTTACCTTCATTTGTTACTTCTCTGATGCTATTTAGTTTTTGATGTAAGTCAGAATGTCTTACCTGTATCATTTTTCTTCTCCCTAAAGATTTTATTTTATATTTCTTTTAGGAGCTGAGAAAATATTTATTTTTTCTTTACTATTAAGTCTAAAATCTCAGTTTATGACTTCAGCACCTTCTACTCCAGGTAAGCAGATCTTGTCTTTGACTAAATTCGTCTGTCTTGTATTTCAGAGTAGCAGTTTGCCTTCCAATCTCAGTTAGCTGATAAGACGAAGAAAAGTAGTTGATTTTCAATTTAAGATTTTTTTTATAACAATAGAAATGACTACATCCAAACTCTTCATGTTGTATCTGAAACCAGAAGTCACCATAATGCTTTATAATACCTCCCTTTATATGTTATAATTTTTTATTAGTGAGCTTTGTTTATTAGATGTGTTTCTTCTACTTAAAGAAAATTAATTGTAATGTTTCAAAACAATATTTTTACATTTATTTTTCTTTATTGAAAAATAAAAAAAAAAACAATTGGTGGTAGCTTCCCATAATATTGCTGTCATCATTTTATGTTTATTTTTTACTTGCTTATGGAAATTCTTCTGTATTTATATTTATTCATGCTCTGATGTGTCTCAGCACATTCCTAGTTTATTTAAATTACAGGTGACTTAATAAATTTCAAGATGGTATCATTCTGAAAAATCTGTGCTGCAATAGATTGCAAGCATAAAATAGAGTGAGGAGAATTGTGTCATGTTCCACAGGGAGACATATTTTATCCTTCAGCAGCATATTAGAAATGCATGTTTTAGGAATGGAAGCAAACTACACTGTACTTTCCTCCCAATAGACACATTTCTCAGCCATGATCAGAATTTGCTTCTTGGCAGAGATTTCTTTTGCAAGTGGAAAGCTCAAGAGTTTCATCTATCTAGTACTATTCTTTGTACTAGTAGAAATTGGCACACAAAACTTTAAATTACATTGAAAGGATAAGCCGTTTACTTTCCAGAAGGTTTTATTTGGTCAAGAGGTCATATTTCTCTATAATATTTTCCAATATGTTTGATTAGAATTTAAAAAATAAACTAAAAGACTTGCTGAAATTATCCAAAAAATGTGAAGTGAAAATATCAAATATGAAGCTTACTGCTAGTCCAGGTTGAAAGTTTCATTAAAAATTAATGCAAAATTCTTCCATTTTGAACTATAATAATGAAGTATTAATATTTAATTCTTACTTTTGAAATATTAATTGATGCTTCAATTAACAAACAAAGGCACACTTTTGTCAGACAAGACAATATAGTTCAAAAAGTATCAGAAAGGACATAAAAGGCTTTACTATTTTTTGGTTCATTTCAGGCATGTGACAAATAAAATAATAATATTTACATATAATTTTATTTAATTAAATTATATAATAAATATACTTATTTTGCAGACTGCCTTTATTCTCTTCTTCATTGTCTATATATTTAAACTTCATTAAAGAGATAAAAAATTATCAGAAAATTAAAGTATCTCTACATGGGCTACTTTTTTGAGATTGTTACAACTCATGTAGACAAAAATAGGAAAGGAAAATTATTCTTAAGTCATCAACATTATAAAGAAATGTAAATATATAGGGCTACCATGAGAACACCAGAGCTCAAGAACAGACAAGCTGTACTGTCAGTCATGAAACCCCATGGAAGTCATCATAAATCTCACACCTGGAATGCAACTTTATCTCCAAAGAAATCAATTAGAAAATGCACAAGTAACTCAAACTCACTTGGGACTAGTCACAAGTGAGGCACAGATATAACAACTTTAAATAGTTTAAATAATTTAATGTTGACAAACAAGTTTTTTGAGGTGAATTATCCCCCCAAATACCAAGAGTACCTTGACACTTAAAAATACAAAAAATATTCTATATCTGGGGATTTATATTTATAGATAAGATAATTCTCTAAATAATAGAACCTTAAATTTTAAAATTACATCTTAGAAAAACATGAGACTCTCTTTTTGGTGTAAGTTTACCAAAGTGCAGGCAAACTACTAATTTAAAAACTATTGAACTATCATTTTTTTTAAATTTGTGTCAAGTGTATATTATCCCCATTTATATAATACATTGCAAATAAAAACTTGCTTATTTCAGTGGGTTTCTGAAGAAGCCATATTAAAAAGTATAACTATTGTTTTTATCTATTTAAAAAAGTATCAATTATATGGAAAAATTAATTCTATAATAAGATTAAAAATTATACACTGACTTAATCAAAACAAATGTTTGAACCTGCATTTGGAAAGATTTGCTGTTGAGGAGACGGCTTTATTCTATACAGAGTAATGGAGTTTTCCTTCTATAAAATTATTGAGGTCAAATAGTACATACACTTGAAAACAGATTTTTTGGAAAGATATTTATTGGAAGCACTATAGGGCAATTAGAACTATAAAAATCTCTAAAACAGAATAAAAACACAGTTTTTAAAACAAGAGCATGAAGTCTTTTTACATTAAAAACAACTGAGCTTATATTCAGCATTTAAAGGCACAGTGTCACCTCCATTCCTAGTCCATTTCCTTTTATATAGCAAGCATTCCATGAAGAACTAATCAAAACCTAAATAATTAACTCTAAGCTTTGTGTGTACAATCACCAGTAAATATTTTTTTCATGTATAGACAATGATAATGAAGTCGCTGCAGAGTTGCAAAATGGAAGCCAAACAGCTATTGTACAAATTGACAAAAGAAATGATAGTGCATTGGATTATGATTATGATTATGATTATTTAATGATATAATAAAAAGAGTTGAACTCAGTTAAATGTATAGCTGATAAAATTTGCTATTGATTAGGCATTTGGAGTGTATGATATCTACAGAGCAGACAAAGATGACTGTAAAAAAAAAAATTGATCTTAGCACCTGAAGTGGTGATGTTTCTTAATGAGTTGGGCAATGCAAGAGAAAAACGTTTTTGGAGAGAAAAATCCCCAGTGCAAAATTTTTGGTTTGATACCTTTGAGGGTTTTTTAGGTACTCAAGTGTTGATATAATAAGATGGTTGAATATAGAAGGCTGAGGTCAAGCAAAAGATTACAGCTGAAAAAAATTAACTTGTATGTCTCCAACAAAGAGAATGTAGTAGAAGAGAAAGAACCGGTAGTGGAGTGGAGGGAGGTTCTTATAGAGGGAAGGAAAATAGTGCTATGTTACACAGTGGAGAGAGGTCTATTACAAAGAGAACTAGGAATTGACCATTATATATAACCTTAGGTAAGTTTTGTGACTTTAATATGGGTAGTTTTATTGAAATTGTGGGTAAAAGTTTTTATGTATATTTTCTACCTCATTAAATTTTAAATTTCTTAGTGACGTGTCAGCTTTTTTTTTTTTTTTTTTTTGGTGTTATCCAAGGCAAATTGCCTCATGGTTTCCAAATAAACATTCAATGAAAGTTCTGAATAAATGTATTAAGTGATATCAAAAAGGAAGAGCATCTCTCAATTTTTAAACTTTCATTTATTAAGTTGCCTATATTAGGTTGGTTTAAATTTTTTGAAGAATTAAAAGATACCAAAATCATTCACTTTCTTTATTTTTAAATACTTTCATTAAAGTATTATACTTTTTTTACAGAGACAAAAATGAAAATGCATTTAAGACTAGTGAACAGAATTGTGATTCTTGCAAATATTTATTTTCTTTCTAGGCAAGTTTTTTGATTTGGATGAAACCACTTGGCTGACTTACGGGCTAAATAATTTTGAGTTGTGTTTTATTTCTAGGCCAGTATATATTACAGACATTTCAAGACCTTTTCTTTTCCCTGTTACAATAACCAGCACTTTTCCAGGAAGCAGGTGCTCCAGCAGCCCAGGTCATACAGTGAGGCCAGCAGTGATAATAGAAAAGGCTTCCTAGATGACCTGCAAAAAAATGAATAAGAACAACAAACCCAATGCAAAACAAAAGTGTTTACTGTTTGAAGCCACAAATTTGGGGAGTATTTGCTACTTCAGCACTAACCTAACCTATTCTAATTGATACAAACACTAAGCAAATTTGCTCAAAGTATAGATGTAGTTAAACTGCCTGCTCAAGTGATAATATGAATTACTAACATATATTGTTTCTTTTAGTGTATTTACCTCTTTTTTCTTACTTAAGTTCATGCAATTAGAAAGTTATGTTCTTTAGTGCTAGTGGAAAGTATTTGGTAGAAGAAATTAGAAGTAGATTTAAGTCATTCTACTTTTTGTATTCTAAACATTGAATCTCTTGGAAAACATAAAGTTAGTGGAAAAGGTAAAAAGTGGTGGAGGAAATTTGGAGTTATAAAAGCACTATGTTGGAGAAGCATCTAGGGGTGCAGATTGTCCTTCAAGTTGGGAAAAAAATATTTCTCTGGAAGACAAACTAAGTAAGTGTTCACTACATTGATAGCTGAGAGGGAGGCAGCTAGATGAGGAAGCATAGTAGCTGTAGGTAGATCAGATGATAAGCAGTTTTTTTTTTTAAGTCTCTTTGGAAGCTGTGCAAACATTCTGAACCCATGAGCACCTTCAAGACAGTGATGAGAATGGATTTGCAATCTTTTGTTTCCTGTGTATCAGCCCCATTTTCTTCAGTCCTTCGACCTTCTGTAACAAACAGAACTGTGGCACAATCTCTTCCATACAGATGGGGTTGTATGTGAGGGGCCAAAATTAGCTGCCAACTCAATGGAAGAGAACATTTAAATACAAGCTATTAAAAATAAAGTTTTAGTTCTTGAATATCCTCAATTTGATATTATTATTGAAATTTATAATTGCTGTATTTATTTATGAAATACAAGTATAATGTATTTGATTTCTATTTTTATTTGTCCAAAACAAATAGGAAGATTTTATTACACTGCCAAGAATAATAATATCAATTAAAATTCCTATGGTTTTTAAAGTTTATAAAAGCTTCTCGTAAACATTATCTAATTTTTATAATACTTTTCTAAGACTGGTAACAATGTTTAATGTAATAGTTAATAAATGAGTTGCACATCTCTTTTCATGTAGAAGAAGAAAATGAACTACTGGATAGCAATTTTCTCAAATCTAAGTTTTATTTAATCTTAAAATCTCTAAAATCAAAAATATTTTGTTTGAAGAAACAATTCATAATAGAGAACTAATATGATCCATAAGAACTTACTAGATGTGATAAATCAATTTGGTTCTCATAAAAATGTCTGAATCTGAGAGTATTTCTTAATTTATATTTGAAAGTACATGAGTAAAGATTCAAATAACCTGAATAAGTCACAATGTAGAGAAAATTTTCAGTATTCTCCCTATTCTTTTTTCTCTCTGTTTTCTACACTTTCAACTTTTTTTTTTTTGAGAAAAAACATTGCTATTCTGATTGTTTAGCATATAGGATACCAAGGGCCCAGGACACTTTGTTTTGAAGTTAGGATACGTGAATGGATTTTACTATTCTCCTCATCATCCTAGGGCAGAGACTGATAGGGCATTTCTTCTTTTCTTGCAGACTTATAACTCATCAAGCCTAAATATCAAAGGGGCTTTGATAGGATCAACCATGTTTTGAAGGATCAACCATCTATACTAATGAAAGAAGTGAAAGCCTCACTTAAGCTTATTATCTAAGTTTTGTTCTCTAAACACTTACAATGCTATGCATTTGAGTAGATTCTATGTATGTTTAACTGTTAAAATCTTACTAGGTTCCTGATTCTATGATCAGCTCTTTTGTGTACTGCTGCAAGAATTTGAAGTCCCCAAGGAAGCTGGGGTAATAATAAAATATGGGCTCCAACCTCCGCCCTGAATTATGAATATATTGTTTTTATGTACTTTTCTTTATCAATAAAGAACTCATAAGTCCTATTACTGTAATTATATATTATATTGAGATTCGGCTGAAACAGTGAACCCAATAGAGTGAACACAAAGAAGTGATGTATTTTTCCCAAGAATTCACTTGAAGAAAACCGATGCCTTACTTCTTTTTATATAGTATTTTCCTAAATTTTTTTTCATGTGATTGATAAAATGAATCCTGTTACAACAGGTTGTAATTCCACTTGAATTCCTAGTTATCATAGAAACAACTGTTTCTCAAAGCCCTCTTTTAAATGAGATTTTACTTAAGGGAAAATGATTATACTAAGTAAGATTTTTTACATTGGAAACTAAAGACCTTAAAATATTTAGCATATATGACAGAGAGAGATCGAGATTAACACTAGAAAGTATTGGCCAGCCATGGCCAGCCAATTAAGACTTGTTAAATACAGACCAGAGGTTAGAGGTAGACTATTGGATAAGCAGCTGAATTGAGGATGGGGCAGATACCCGGAAATGTCTGAAATTTGCAAAGGAAAGCTGACCATTGCATTCTAGAATTTTGCTTGAGTTCAATAACAAGAAGTGAATTTACTAGTCGCATATGTCAGTATGCATATATCAGAAGGAGGCAAGATAGCTTGTGACTAGACTATGCTATTAATATTCCAAAACATTTATTTGACTTGTATTTTTATTTAATTATTTCTCATGCTTATTTAATCACACTCTTTGATACCCTCTTTTTTGTTATTAAGCCTCAGAAATTAAAAATAGAATAATTGGTTCTGCTAGAGGAGACAAGAGCTCTAAGTTGAAAACAACAGAAACTGGGAAAAATAAAAGCAGATCAAACCTTAATCGACCTTTAAAAAATGTTTGCAACCTTCAATACATTGATCACTTACCATCTTTTCTCGTCTTGTCTTTGAAAAAGTAAAATCTTAAGCAAAAAGTAAGTGTCAGCTACATTTATTGCAGGCTTAATACTGAGTTGTCTCTATGTTCACTATTTTTTTTTTCTGTAAATGCCTCTTTTCAAAACATTTTAACTCTTTAAAATTCTTTTTAGAAATGATCTTTTATTGTAATTTATTTATTTGATTTTTTACTTTGCATTATATTTTCTTACACGATCTTCTTAGGAAAAACAGATCTCAGCATAACACTGATTTGCTTGACAGTATAAAGGCTATTTCTTAACTTAGTAATTTATAAACTAAATATTTTTTTTAAGGTTTCTAGTTAATGACACATTGTGTGTCAATTAATTCTGGCTCTTCCTTGTATGCAAGACAAATTTAGTAAGCTCCCCACCCCAAAAAGGATAATCAGAGGGAATTATCTTTTTCACATTAGGAAAATATAATTGCCCAGGGTTTTTTACACTTGTCAAACAAGTACTTCATAGCTGATCTTTTTGTTTTTGTGCCTCTGCAATGTGACAAGGAAAAATGAGTGTCGGATTAAAGAAATCCCCTGATAATAGAATGGTCTATTTGTTTAACTGATTAGAAGCATGAAAAACAGACAAACTAAGAATGTAGGAAGGCAAAATGACCCTTTATAACTAAGGTGGAGATAAACATTGAGGAAAGCTATCAAGAGCCAATATAAACTAAAGAAAAATGTAGGGGCAAGGAACACAAAATATGACCTGGAAAAGTTTGGCCTATAGTCAGTTAAATCAATAATTATAATTACCACCAGTTATTGAATATTTATTATAAGCCGGACACTAAGAATATCTCATATATTATGTACTTTAGTCTCTACAACAGTCTTATGAAATAGGAACTGTTAATTCAAAATTATATGAGGAAATGAAACCTGAGGGTAGTTTGCCCAAGATCACTGTTAGCATTTAACAGACAAGAATTGAAATGTACGTCTATGTTAGAAACAGTTCTCTTCAACACAGTATTTTAACTCTTGTAAAGGAGCAATGAAAGTTGGTATCCCAGGAAAAGACAAGGAGTGATAATGATAGAAAAAAAATAGTTGAACTACTAATTGATTTTTAAACACATGTTTAAATATAGTTTTAATATATATTTTTGTATTTTTGAACATAATAACATTTAAAGAAATAGAATATAAATGTTTCTTCTTCTGAAAAGCAGAAAAGATACCACTTATCTCATAGCATTATAATAAAGATAAAACATGAACATGGAGGTGAAATGCTAAGCACTGTTACTGGTCCAGACTAACTAATCACTCAGAAAATAATTAATATAATGATATCATTGTTATAATTAAACTGGCTTTGATCCATCGATGACATGTTGCTAGAATTTTATCCGTTTGCCTTAAATGTTTAAATTCTTAAAAATTAGATTGTTTTGAACAAATATGCCTGTTCAAATATTTCAAACAAATAGATTTTATTATATTTTATTGTTTTGGAAATTTATTCAGTAAATATTTTCTTATTGATAACTTAAATATGAAGGCATTTTCTTAAACTATTTCTTTCCCTTCAAAAAAAAAATTAGTTCTACTCAAAGTATTTTTACATTGGAATTTTTACCTGTCTTAGGCAGTCAGTGATTCAAGTTCATACATAATGGAGATATCATTAAAATATTCCTATGGTCATCAATCAATAAAGCTTTGCTCTAACTCATGTAGATCATTGATTTATGAGGTATTTTCAGGAAGACTAGATAACAAGAAGCAAACAATTAAAAATTCAAAATGAATTGAGAAATATTCATTAAAATAAAGTTAACTAAGAAATAGAAAACACCTATGACAAATAGTAAAATATGGTGAAAATGGCAGAATAACAAAACAGGCAAAAACAAAATTTATGATAAAAATCAGTAAGAAAAAAAACCGTGTGATTGTTTCAAGAGTTCATTTAGGGACAAAAGTTTTAGGTAAATTAAAGGTAAAAATGCTATAATTTTAAAAATAAGTTCATAAAATGAATGCTTCGCAAACAAAAACATTTAATAGTTAATAGTGATGTTTGACTAGACTTACTTCTAGGAATTCATATTTAAACTTTCTCATTCTTGCTAATTCTAGTTTATTTTTTTATAAAAATATATCAATATTTTAACATTAAACAATGTGCACTAGTAGAGTTCCCATATAAAAAATTGAGTTCCCAGTTAAATGTGAATTTTAGATAAACAATAATATTTTAGTATGAGTAAATATATGAATACATTATTTGGAATATACTTAACTGAGAGTACTATATTTCTGTTTGCTATATGTAACAACCTTATGTAGGAATCAGGCTGGACAACAGTGAGTGATATTTGAGTATATAATCAATGCTCCATTAATGGTCAAAAATCATATTTTGCTATTTTTTGTTTATTATTCATATATTGACATCTGAAAATGAAATGACATACCATATACTAAAAGCAACATATTTAAGAGTATTGGGGGTTCCTCTTTACTAGAAAGCTTAAACTATATTATTAGAAACAAGATGCATAATATAACTTAGAGAACCATAAAATACCAGAGATGGAGGCAAGGTCAGACAAGGCAAAGCTAACATTACTTGAAATATTAAAACTCAAATCAAACAGGACCCATATTATAGGCTGAACAAATAAGAAGGTCAAATATCAGAGCAGAAAGTGAATCACCAGATTACTCACAGATTCCCAAGGGTACAATCAGAAAACTAATTTACAGTATTGAAATGAAAGTTCAAATCTCAGGTAGGCAAGCACTTTGGTAAGCAAAGTCTTTGGAGCCTAAGAAAGCAAGCAGCATGAGCTATAGGAGTCAAGAAAGGCCAAATCCTTTTTTTTTTTTTTTTTTTTTTAGGTAATGGTAAAAAAACACATACTGGTTTATTAGAAAGGTTTGCTATTTTGTATTTCAAATTAATTTGAATGTATTGTATTTTACAATAGTTCACTTCCTTTAAAACATATGGTAAGACCAAATCTTGACAATTCCAACCCAAAACCAAGTGAAAGCATTTGAGTACAAAAATTAAAATTAATGCAAGAGTCTGAGTAGTAAAAAGGGTGTAGAATTCTGAAGGAAAGCCTCAATCCTGACAATGCAGGATTAAATTTAATCATTTAAATTTATATACAATAAAGTTACTATCTGAGTATGAGGACATCACCCATGAAGGGAATATTAAAAGGTTAAAAATTAAAATGCAAAAACATAACCTCATTTTGAAGAAAATTAAAATAAATACCCAGTCAGTCATTAAGTTAAAAATACTTATTTTTGGTACCTTCTATATTCTGCAAAGGGCTAGATATATATTGTTGAGCAAAATAAACATGGTCACAGCTTCCAAAGAGCTTATAATTTGGCATTTACAAATAGTAACAAAAATTTTTTTAAATGATAATGAGTTTGAGAAGATAACCTGAGGACCTAAGTGTGAGAATAAGTGTGTGTGTGTGTGTGTGTGTGTGTTTGTGTGTGTGTGTGTGTGTAAAGGTCAGCAAAGTCTTAATCATGTAGGCCATGCTAAGGATTGTTAGACTCATCCAAAAAAAAAAAGGGTCTTTGGAGGATGATGAGAAAATTATACATGGTCATACAGAGGTGAGAACCAGAATTAAAAGGCAAAAATCAGAACTGAAGGACAAGGATTTGATCAAATATCCAGTTTTTAAGAGACAAGGTACATGCATAAAAATATCAAAAAAGGATAACACATTGTGTTCAAATATGTGTATGTTTAACATTACTGCAAAGCCATTTCTTGTGTCCAATTACTTTAACTGAGGAAGAATGAAGAAAATCATGTTCAAAGATCATTGAAAGGAGGAGTGAAACTAAATAGCAGTATTAGAAATTGTACATTATGTTTTTATATCCATGCATGCTTAGAAAATAGCTTGCAATATTATATAAAAATATTGGAAAAAATTTTAGACTTACTACACACACGTGTGTGCACACACACACACACATACACAAATTTCCCCTCCCCCCTGCCCTTAAACACTTCAGAAGCACAGGTGGTATATTGATCAGTATGATTCTTTTCTGTTCAGATAGTGTTTTGAACACATTTTCTACTCAGGAAAGAACTGAAAATATTAGATTTTATTTTACATTCAAATCTGGATGTATTTTCTAAAAAAATAATAACAGATTAATGGTTACAATTTAAAGACTGCAGTAAGAAAGGAAGATAGAGAGGTGGGGGGGAGGGAGGGCAGGATGGAGTGAGGGAGGTAAAGTGGGAGGCAAGAAGAGTAAGCATTGATACATTTTTAAAGTATTTGGATTAACTATTGATTTTTAAAAAATATCTTCTGCTAGTCTAACTTGTGTTTTGTTTGTGTTTCTCACTGAACTTGGCTAACACTTATGACTGTGGTTGTTAAATATCTTAAATTGTAACCACCTATCTTTTGGAGACCTATCTTGGCTTTGAGAACACTTGGGACAATTGCAAGAAATGATATTTGTGATAGCTGAGAGAGAGAGTAAGGAGTGAAAAAATAATAATTTTTTATGTCAGAATTGCCCATAAATACTTCTGCATCTAAATCAAATGAGCTACTTTCAAGACCTAATTTTTATGTTGTTTGTCAAGCCTGGAACCCTACAAAAGGCTGTAAAAACAAATCTAGTAAAATATACACAAGGTACATTAAATTATTTTCTTCTCCCAAATATCATAATCTAGAAGCAAAATCAAATACAATCAAATTACTAAAGATTGTTTTGTCCATTATACAAAAAGAACAAGGTTAAATAGTAAACAAAAATCAATTACTTGTTTTTGTAAGAAGTTTTTCCTTATATATAATGTCCTCTTTCCTCTCTCTGCATATACCAGGTGTTTTGTAGAAGTATTTTAGTGCTAATGATTTAATAGGTTGCCTCCTATCCTGTAAAAGCATCCAGATGCTTTTACATGATTAGCAGTTATAAAGTGTTGTTTTAGTTATCCCCAAATTTACATTTATCCCATATAGTGCATATTTTGGGACACCAAGTTTCACACAAATATGTTTCGATTCTTTTTTTGAGAGCAAACCTTCTATTTTATCGTTTTTGTTACCCACACTTTAATATATACATTTTAACAGGTATGTCAACATAGAAAAATAAAATTCTAAATGGAATTATGTAGATACTTTGGAAATCAAAATGGTATATATTTTAAAAATGCATGTTGAGCTTCTAAATATCATATTTGACTGCTTAAATCTCTAAGCCACCTTCATCCTGAAATAAGTAGTTCAGTTTTTATTTTCACATCGCCCATATAGCTATGACCTAAAATCTATTGCGATATATGATTTTCCTAATTTCTGTAAGCTAATTCTAAGGTTTATAAATTTTTAAAATCAATTTCTTAAAGCCTTACAACTATAAGATTTTCATTAGTGTGTGAAAAACAATATAAATGTAGCCACTTTAAAGTAGAGTTAGAGCCACCATCTCAGAGGAGCTACTGTGCAGTTTATATATAGGTGCTGTATGAAGGAGTTCACAAATGCCATCTGTGGAGGCTCACGCTCATGCAGTCTGTGGCACACCGTGAAGTTTCTGCAACAGGGCTAACTGCTGTGGGGCTGTTTACAGGCTGGGTGCGCACATCCTCAGATGAAGCAGTCACGAGTTTTTGTGCACTAGCTTCTTGGTGGAATCTCTAAGTCAGTGAATAGGATATGCACTGTTCCTTGAGATCCATGCACTATTTTCTGTGACCCTGGGTTTTGTTGTTGTTGTTGTTGTTTTTGCTACTAGTTTTCCCCAGATAATTAAGCTGTGCAGATCATCTTAGTGTTCTGGATAGGGGCAAGACAGAAGTGGGCCTTTTGAGCAACTTTCCATAGGACTTGGGAACCTGGGCAGTAACTTCTCTCTCGCTCCACTCCACTATATGAGAAATCACTAACTAAGAGATAAAGTGACACTTCTTATTCTTTTCAATATGTCTACTCTTAGATTTTTTTCTCCACTGAGGTACTGGAACCTCAATGAAGCAAATATATCTTCTATAAATCCCTTCCATATAAGTATTTTCATCCACAAGTTATTAAAATTGGTATTTTGTGGGGGTATGAGGGCTGGGATTTCCCATTCTAACATCTTGCTTTTCCTCCCACCTCTCATGAAGTCAGATATTTTGCCTCCATCTTTTAACATAGCATATCTTCACCATGGATATACCTGTATTTTTTCCTGATGTATCTTGTTTTCCTAGAGCTTACTGAAATCCTAAATAGTAAGCCCCACAAAGGATCTCAGCACCAAGCCTGAATTTGTGAAATTGAGAGAAGGCACACCATCCTAAAACTTTCTTCCCAAGTAGAGCTGGCATCCCACTGAAAAGGTCTGAGAATGTTTCTGTTTTATTTGTTTATTATTATTATTTTTTTTATGTTTCCAGTATAAGTGAAATAATATGGTATATGTCTCTGATAGTTGACAGATGGGAAAAAGGTTGGGGAGTTGGATGAAAAGCATGAAAGGGATTAAGAAGTACAAATTACCAGTTATAAAAATAGTCACGGGAATGTCAAGTACAGCATAAGGAATATAGTCAATAACACTGTAATAACTATGTACAGTGTCAGATGAGAACTAGATTTAGTGGAGTGATCACTTTGTGAGGTGTATAAAAGTCTAATCACTATGTTGTACACCTGAAACTGATATAATATTGTATGGCAATTGTAACTGAAAAATAAATTTTAGAAAAGGTCAGACAGACCAATAATAGTATTTACCAGTTATGAGTCGCCAAATATTAAAAACTTATGTAGCTCATACTCTGCTAAGTGTATACATTACCTTATTTTCTTATCCATAACCTTGTCAAAGTGGTATATTTATCCCAAGATATAGATGACCAAAATGAGGCTTATAAAAGTAACATTATTAGGCAATGATCACACACCTACAAAGGGACAGTAAGGAGAATTCAGAATATTTATGTTCAGCTTTAATAACATTTAGTGTCAAATAATAGTAAATTTACACTTGATAAGAGTAGCAAAAAGAAGAAACAATTAGTTCTGATTAGAAGTATGTATTAGAGTCTCCTGTGATTAGAGAATTTGGAATTTGTCATCCAGGCAAAGGAAAGTCATTGTCATCTTTAAAACAAGAAGCAGTTATAATCAAACATTTTAATTAAATAAAGATTATATCATGTTATTATATTTTGTCATATTAAGTCATATCCTATCAGAAAGTATTGGGGGCATATATCATTAAAAAAAAGAGAGAAGGTAGAATAGAGGGGAGTGTTGACAATGGCAGCTGAGGTAGAGAAAAATGTGGACCCCAGAGCCGTGGCATAAGCAGGACAGAAAGAAGAAAGGTTGCCTGCTATCCAGGACACAACTTTGCCTTTCTTTCAGGTAAACAGCTGATATATTATGAAACTCTTCTCAAGGATGACTAATGAAGTTAGTCTATTTTGACCTATGGCAAAGTTGTAGAAAATTACCATTGCTAAGTTCAAAATTGATAGGATATAGGTCAGAAAAAAAAATCACCTCAGGAATTTATCTGTATTTTTTAAATATAAATTTATTATCTAACTGATGTTTTCTGTGACATTTTAAATTAAAATTCTTAAATTTAGGAGTTGGGAGAAGAGGCAATATTATGGTTAAGATTCAGTTTCCTGGTTTCAGTTTCATTCAACCACTTACTAGCTGTATTTCCTTGAGAAGGTTACTACTATATATCTCTAACTTCAGTGAAATTACCAATGGTTGTTGTTAAGATTAAACGAAATAGTGTGGAACAAGCAATAAGCATAATATTGGCACAGAGTCACTGCCTAAAAGTGTTGGAGATACTTGTTTTAAATGTGCTATGTATATTCAATACTTTTTTTTTAGAATTAAAATATATTGACTTTTAATTTATCAACAACAAAAATAATGTATTGGCTCATTTAACAAATATTTATGTGTCTGTCACTAGTAATAAGAAAATCAGTAAAAAGCAAAAAAAAAAAAAAAGAAAGAAAGAAATCTTGCCTTCATAGTATTGTATTTATATTTTTTAAGTCACTGGGAAGTACTTCTAAAATGGCATCATAAGGACCTCCACACATAATTTTACTCCTCTTTAAAAGCAACAATAATACTGGCAAAAATTGTCAAAATCAACTTTTGGTACTGTGGAAATTAACCAAAGTCTTGCAACAATCTAAGAAGTTTTTACTAAATAAAAATGGCTGTAAAAAGAAATGCAAGTGCTACATTTTAAATTGTCCTATTTCCATCATCTCATACCAGGCATCATGGTTACCTAAAATAAACCAACAAATCAACAAAACGAACACATTTAAAAAAAAAAAAAAGACACAATATAGTCACAATGGCTGTAAAAATTAGCAGCCAAGGACTGTTGTAGGAGACAGAACAGGTTTCAATTTCAGCCAAAAGCTCCAATATCAGAACACTGTCAGTATTTGACCTATATGGCAGTTCTTTTGAAATCCTATCTCCCGGGCTTGTCTTATTTGGTCTGAGTTAGACTTTGTTCACTGTGAATAATCTTTTTCCTGGACATGTTTTGAAAATAATCATCAGCAATGCCTAACATCACAGATGACTAAGAAGGCAATAACAAGACAAGAAGCCTAGCAAAAAATTTAAAGCTGAGAATGAGATATCCATGTGGGACTTTGAAAATTTGCAACATACTGCTGGGAATCTGGAAGGCTTTATGCATGCACAGTGTATGTGCCCAGGAATGACCTGAGAAGGCTCTAGCTTTCCTTCACTGGCTTACCTTGAAGCTCTGCTTAAGCAGGATGTAAACAGCAAAGCAAGATGAAAACTACAAGGTAAAATCTTGAAGATAGGCTCCAAAACACATACAGAGCCCCTCAGAAGAAATCTTAGAAGAAGTTGGTTTAAGAAATTTAAGGAAACCTCTGTCCAAACATTAGCTGACAATTACGCTAATGGAGCAGACTTCAGTAGCCACACATGGCTAAGAATACAGACTCTATAAAATGTTGCTAAATAAACATACAGAAAGAGCAATGCCAACAACAAAGAGCAACAATAATAAATCTTGGGAGAGAAGATAGAAAATATGATTTCAAGAGCTGCTAAATTATTTTAAATGTCCAATTTTTAACAAAATCATACAAGTCGTGCAAAAAGCAGAAAATCATGGCTCATATACAAAGGGAAAAAGTCAATTAAGACTAGTTCTTGAAATTGCCAAAATTACTAGAAAAAATATATTGAAACTAAAATTGGTTTACTGAATAATAAATAAAATTAACCAAACTTTAACCAAAAAGAAAACATCTTAAAGTGTAGGCTCCAATCACTAAAATCAGTAATAAAAGAGGGTATATTACATCCAAACAAAAGGAATAAAAAAAATGCTGAGAAAGTATAATGAATAATTGTATGCAACAAATTTTAAAAAAAAAACAGTCGAAATAGATTCATTCCTCTGAAGGCACAAACTACCAATACTGACTCAAGAAGATACAGAAAATCTAAATAGATCTATAATTAGATATTGAATTAATAATCAAAAACTCCCTGAAATGAAAACCTAATACCAGATAACTTTACTGGTTAATTATTTTTCCAAATGTTTATAATATAATAGCAATCCTTTATAAATTTTCAAGAATAAAAGAGAGAAAGCTTCTCAACACATTCTATGACAGTGGTATCACCGTGATACAAAAACCAGACAAAGACATCCTAAGAACATGAAACTACAGGCCAATATAACATGAATATAAATGTAAGAATCTCAACAAAATATCAGAAAATCTAATTTTAAAAAAAACTATAAAAAGAACTGAACACTACAACAAAATGAATGTATCGCCAAAATAAGATATGCGAGGTAGGTTCAACATACAAAAAAAAAAAAAAAATCAATGCGTTTTTTTTCATACCAATACAATAAAGAACAAAAGCACATGATTGTTTTTGAAGATGCAAAAAAATACTTGAAAAAATCAACCACCTCTTAAGATTAAAAACAAAATAAAACAAAAATGAACAAAACAAAATTTGGGATAGAATAGAACTTCCTTAGCCTGATAAAGAATATCTATGAAAAACACACAATTAACATTGTACTTAATAATGAAAACTGAACATTTTACTTCTAAAATTAGAAAGAATGCTCTTATTTCTACTGTCATCATTTTAATTCCACATGGTTCTTGAGGTCCTTGTCAGAGGAACTACTTAAGAAAAAGAAACTTGAGGCGTCCTGATTGCAAAGGAAGAAGTAAAACTATATCTCTATTACCAATGATATGACCTAGTATGTAGAAAATTCAAAGGAGTCTACAAAGAGCTTTGGAACTTATCGAAGAATTCAGCATGGTTGCAGTAAAAAGATCAGTATACAAAAATTAATTGTATTTCTATGTGGTAGTACAGAGAAATCCAAAAATGAAATTCATACCAAAATTTCACTAATATTATCAAAAAGAACACAGTATGATGAGGAATAAATTTAGCAAATAAAGTAAGAGATTTTTACTGAGAACTACAAAACATCATTGAAGCAAATTAAAGACAAAAAAAATGGATCTCTGTTAAGACTGCAAGACTTAATTAACATTGTTTAAATGGTGGTATGCCTCAAAGTGATCTGAGATTTAGTGTACTTCCTCTGAAATTCCAACAAGCCTTTTGCAGAAATTAACTAACTGATTCTAAAATTTATATTTAATAGAAGAGACTCAGAATAGTCAAAATAATATTGCAGAAGAGAAATGAAGTTAGAAGATTCACATTTCTTCAAAACATAAGTAATCATGACAGTGTGGTACTGGCATAATGATGTAAAACAGTGGAATAGATTTGAGAATTCAGAAATAATTCCATATATTTATATTCTTCATAAGAGTGCCAAGACAATTAAATAGGGAAAGCTGTCATTTAAAAAAAGATGTTGTGAAGCAACTAAATGTCTATGTGCAAAAGAATATATTTAGAACCATATCTCACATCATATGTAAAAATTAACCCAAAGTGGATTATAGATTAAACTTAATAGATGAAACTATAAATTCTTACAAGAAAATGTGGTTGTAAACCTTGTGACCTTGGATTGAACAATGATTTCTTAAATATGACATCAAAACACGTGTGACAAAAGATAAAATAACTTTTCTTTAAAGGATGCCATAAAAATGTGAAATGACAACAGAAATAAAAGGAATAAAATTTTTGCAAATTAGATGTTTGTTAAGAGATTGGTATTCAAAATATATACTCTTAAAATGATAAAAGATAAATAACCCAGTTAAAAGTAGGCAAAGTATTAAATAGCTTTTCTCCTAAGAATGTGTAGAAACGGTTAATTTGCATATGAAAAGATACCCAACATCTTTAGTCAGTAGAGAAATACATATCAAACGTGCAATGAAATGCTTTTTTAACCTCAGTAAAATATATAAATTAAAAAAGAAACAAAGCAAGTGCTGAAGAGAATGTGGAAACATTTGAACACTCATACACTGCTGATAGAATTGTAAATGATACAGCCACTTTGGAAAACTGATTGTTCTAGAAAATGTTAAACATTGATTTAGCATATGACCCAGGAATTCCACTTAGGTACCTACTATGCCAAAGAGAATTGAAAACATGTGCCCATACTAAAATCGGTTCATGATTGACCAAATCATTAGTATTCATAATAGCCAAAATAGCAGACACAAGCATCTAGGAACTGAAGAGTAATATGCAAAGTGTGGAACATCCGTACAATAAAATATTATTCATCAGCGCAATGGAATGAAGTACTGATACATGGCACAACATGGAAAACCTTAAAAACATTATGCAAACTAAAGGAAACTAGTCACCAAAGGCCACATATTTTATAAGCCCAATTAAATGAGAGAGAAAGTTGATTAGAGATTTCCAAGTGCTCAGTGGAGAAGAAAATGTAGAGTGATTACTAATGTATACTGGTTTTCTTATGCGGGTGATGAAAATATTCTAAAATTAGATAGGGGTGATGGTTGCACAATTCTGTGAACATACTGTAAAACACTCAATTATATACTTTAAAGGGGTAAATTTTATGATATATTAATTATATCTCAATAACCATGTTATTTAAAAAATTCTCTGTAAGGAAAAGAACACCTCAGGGATCATTTTACTATGGTTTTAATATCTTCAGATGCAGATTAAAAAAAGCAACTGCTACTTAATGCAATGCATTATTTTGTAATGTCTAGGTTAATATTATATTATGTTCAGTTTTTATTATAAAGGTAAATGCTATGTGGGAATTTCAATTTCCATTAATATTAATTACTCTATCCTCCTATGATAACCCCTTGGTTCACTAATGGATGACTTACAGATTACTCAACAAATACAGAAATTCTTAAATTCTTCATTCTCAAATCTGGCATCGTAGGTCTCTTGAATCAGAATAATGGTAATAACCAGACTGCATATTTATCTTTCCAGTTTATTTATTTATTTTTCTAATTTTCTTGTGAAGATTTGCACCACAGAAAAGCAATTAAAGAGAAGAGGAACACACTGAGAATTAAGGTTTCTATTTCAAGAAGCGAAAGCATTCCAAATGTTCTATCATAGCTACAGTTAATGGCCAAACAGCTTGTATTAGAAAGCATATGAACTTTAAAAACTTGTAATTGTGAAACAAGACAAAACTGAAAAAGCAATTTAGAAAGCACCAGTCCCACACTTACTTTTATCTATCTATACATTTAAATGTCCTTCTCTTTGGATGTACTTGGAAATACTGAAAAGTGTAGTTTTTGTCCTTCTTTCAGCCTCACTATTTACTCTTCCCTAAGAATGAATGCTAAAGAGAGTGAAACTAGGAAAAAGATATATGCATACATTTTTCCTCTCATTTTTATAGACAGAGCCCCATGACTGACACATTCATCTAGTCTCACATTCTCCACAAAGTAAGCACACCAGAGTCATATGTTGGATTCTGCTTATTAAAGGCAATTCAGTACACATTTCCTAATGCTGTACAATGTTGAGGTTCCAAGAGCTATAGGGCAGATATTCCTACTTACAGTTGAATCTTCTTCAGATACAAATTCTCCCTTATGTAAACTGTCCCAAGTTCTAAATTGTAAGAGTCAAGGTATTAGTAATGCAGAGAAACTGCATTTGACAAAGCAATTTTATGTATTACAGGAGAAGCAGCAACTACCTGAGATTTTGAACATGTAATTGTGAATTGTGCATCTATGTCTCAAATGATTTTGTAAATTAAGTGAAGGGTGTATATTATTAAAATCCAAAAATTAATTCATTACATAAATACTTGAATTCCCTTATCAAAATTTTGATCAATATACTATAAATGTACAGTTATTGTGAGCTTAATTTCTAACACTAAGGATGAATATAATTTTTAATTTGCCATTATTTCTTTTGTGCCAAGAAAATAAGCTTGTTTGGAACTTGTGGGAAAGTTAAGTTTTACTCTCTAGCTAAGAATAAGGAAACACATAATCTTAGTTACAAGTAGTACAATTTTATGACCATAAAGAGAACCAAACTTGGGTAAAGCTGAGCATATATATAGAAATGAAAGAAGATGCTAGAAATATAGATCTCTGAAGACGTAATTGAACCACTGAATTAACTGACCCTGAAGTTTGCCCTCTAAACATACTATCCTGTGAGCAATTCAAACCCTATTGTTTAAGATCTTTAAGCTGGGTTTTTTGTTCATCAAAACAAACTATATTTCAGTCGATTCAAAATAGAGTACCATTTTGGGGCCCCTGCAAGCAACAGATTCTAAAACATGAAATTACTTGTGAGGAAGAAGAGAACTCCAGGAAATGGGGACCTCACAATTCCTAAGAACTTCCTTGTGAAGTTGGTTAGTCTGCTACGTGTTAAACACTGTTTCCAGGCCAAGTGCCAGCCAAGACTACAATATCTCTACAAATGGTAGGAAAATTATAGAATGCTGGCATATGCTCACAATTTCTTGTGGCCTTTGGCCAGTTTGTAAGTGAATGGGGATAATTTTTTCTGAAGGTGACTATCTAAAAAAATGAGAGTAAAAAAAGAACAATTTTGATAAGAGGATTTTTTTGCCTGTTGCTTCAATGCAAGTTGACTGAGATTTCCATAATTTAAAAAATTGGGAAGTGTAAGAAAAGCTTAAATCTTTAATGGCATCTAAAACAATGAAATCAACCAACATATGCTTAAGTTTGCCTACTTCTGAACTTTTCAACTGGAGATAATGAGATCATTACTTGTGAAGCTTCTTTGAGATTGGGTTTCTAATCCTTGTATTAGTAAATATTTTAAGTAACACAACAAAAGAGTCTGTCCACTTGCGCAGTTCAGATTAAACACTGGGATTAACTTTCAAAAATAATTGAAGGGTAGCCCTTTGGCATATTCACTTTTATATTACCAGTAAGTCACCTAGGACATAATAACATTTGCTAAATCATCATAAAGGATGAATCTGGCAAGAATTTAGCACAATATCAGAGCCTCAGATAAAATGTTGAGTTTCAGCATCACTGCATCATGTTAGCTAAAATGGAGGTACATGACAGACTTCACAAGCCCTTCTGAGGTGCTCTCTACCCTTTGATGATTGTATAGGAAGTTGGAGATGGGCCTGTGGCATTTAGAACTCATTAGTAGATGTAGTCACAGGAGAGAAGCAAGAAAATTGATGAAGTATCTGAGACATTTGGGTGATCTTCCCCTGATTTACATATTTAGTCCTACAGCTTTGGGATATTAAGGGTTATTAATTATCCATGTTAAACCACATTGCAAAATAGCCTCTACTGACATTGATGAATAATTAATTCCCTTGAATTGTCTGCTAGTTGCTATAGACCATGTGGTACCTGGTGGCAGTTTAGTTTCCTATTAAGCACAGTCCTGAAACACTGACACAGCCTTGGCCATCACCAGTAGTCACCATTTGCTATTATCTCATGTTTTTCAACCAAGGA
Source organism: Macroglossus sobrinus (assembly GCA_004027375.1). Classification (NCBI taxonomy): domain Eukaryota; kingdom Metazoa; phylum Chordata; class Mammalia; order Chiroptera; family Pteropodidae; genus Macroglossus; species Macroglossus sobrinus. Next base: position 72,190 of record PVKZ01002778.1, on the reverse strand, counting down.
AAATACTGCTCACACTCAACAGACATAATTGGAACCCAGAAAAGAAGAAAGTGTTCAGAAAGGGAAAAAGCTCAGATGTAAAATGGTAGGAAAAAGGTCAAAGTCATGCTTCATCAATTGGCATTACTATTAATAAATAGTACAATACTTAGTAAGTCAAACAAACAATGTCAAATGCAATATAGTCCCAAGTTCATGAAACCTAACACCATGTCTTCCTTCTTTGTATATGGGTATGTGTGTTTGTTGGTATTAGTGTAGAGAACAAGGATATTCGATAACATGTAATCATAATTTTTTTTGTTTTGTTTTATTTTGTTTTTAAATTTTGCTGGATTAGTTATCTCTCTCTTGTACTAGAAGAGAACATTGTCAGGTCTCTTACAGTAGGGATGATTCTAAAATAATTTAATCTCCTTTACTCAGGAATTAAAATGTCTAGCCTAACATACTAGGAAATATTTTTAATAAGTTTATGTCATGGCTTCTTCTTTACCTTCACTAAACCACATTATGCCTAACTTTTAACAGGTGAGCAAACTTTGAAGCTCACATTCAGGGAAGCGGGTATTGTATATTTCTCTTCCTTTCATTTCTTTCTTTCCTATTTCTCCTCCATACAATTTGATTCTGAATCCCCTAGAGTTGGACAATGAAGAGGAAAGTATGCAGTAAAGTTCTTAGTTAACAGGTAGTGTGAACAGGAATCATACTCTATGACCTTGGGAAGTATGTAAACCCCATGCTCGTACATACTATTGTCATGGGTTTCTCCAAAAAACCTAATACCAATTGGAAACCTCTCACCTTCAGTTTCTTATGGCTTCTCCCAGGTTCATTGCTTTCTAATGTATTTGTCCCTGTGTTTCTAATAATACCTTTGCTGCTCTAAGGTAAGGTCTGTTCACCTTTGCTCTTAAAAATAATCTAAGATACCCCCATGCTGACTTTTTATCACTGTGATTCATATCAGATTCTTAGACAACAGAAACATTCTCTTTGCCTTAATAAAATCTGAAAGTACAAGATGGTGAATCCAGCCATCCAAATTTAATTCACTCCTCATTTAATTCACTCCTCAGCAACTTGTCCTGAAATTAATTCTTTTGATTTTAAATATGAAATATGAGGACAGATGCAGGTCTACTTCCAGGGACAAAATTCAAGTTCTAAGTGATTCTATTCAAGTATTATTTACTAGACTTATGATGAAGAGCAGAACACTGTACCATTATTACCCTTTTTAAATGGTGGAAGAGCTTACAGTTCAACAAAAAATATATATTTCTCCTCATGCTTTTCTTTCTTTTTTTTCTCAGATTTTTCAAGCTCTTTCAATCTGTGATTGGTTGCTGCTGGAGAATAACTTCTTTCCACAAACTTAAAGTGGGAAGGTTGGTTGACAAGTTTTCTGTCATGAAATTTTTGCAATTCTGGCAGAGTGGGCTTAATTGGAAAGCAAGGTCTATTGCTATCAAGCCTCAGCTAAAACTGATCTAACATTTCTAAATATATATATTTTTCTAGGTGTGTGTAAGTAGATATGGTCCCAAATATGAAATTTATCTTTACAGAATGTTTCTGTTGCCTAAGATTATAGATATATAATCTCCACCTAAAGACTCTTAGTTACTTTCTTTACTGCCAGGCTCTTGATACACACATATAAAGATAAATGTGCCAAGTTTCCAGACAAGGTGAAGTACTAGGAATCAAATTTACCCTTACTTTTGAAACAAAACAAAGCAAAACAAAAAGGCAAAGATGTATAAAACAGTGGTTTCAAGCCATTGTACATCAGCCAACAAAACAATGATTCCTGAGAGAGAAGAGGCAAAGAAGGCAAGCCAGATCATTGCCTTAAGAGAATATACAAGGCACAGAGCAGGGAAAGTGAATCCAGTCAAAGGCTGCTGGATTCCTTTTTGTGAAAAGATAAAAATGGGAGCCAAGACAAGCTAAGATGTCTTAAGTTCACAAGGCAAAGTATCAAAGGAGAGAGCTCCACACACAGAGAAAGCTAGAGATAATCAGAGGGTTCTCCTCAAATCTTCACTTGACTACTGGTGAACACCTATCTTTTAGAAAACTACTTGAGGCCATGGAAACAATTACAACATTGAGAAGAGAGAGAGAAAGGAGATCATTGGAAATAATATCCAATTCTCTAATTAGGCCATGTTTCTATCAGCTATGATGGAAAACTTCATAATTCAATAGTGTATTTGGTAGAGTACTCCAAAGGGTGTTGTTCTCACAATGAGGTAAAATTAGTCCTGACCTATGTCTGCCTTGACCTTACCTAAGAAGGCATAAACCAAGATCTGAAATTATCACATTGTTTTGAAGTATATTAACTGTATTTAAAAAATCATAGAATAAAATAGAAGGGGTATAATCAGTCAAAAATTAACAATAGAACAAGTCATACAAATTATAATCATTGTCACCAAATCATTCGGTCTCCTGTAAGTCTCATTTTGCTTCATCTTAGGTTAGCAGCTTTATGAATCAATCTAGTTTCCATTAGAGTTTTAGAAATTTTTATTTAGTTCATTGTTATGATTTTAAAATTATTGGAATTCTATATTCTAAAGTACTTGTCAAGATTTTTTCCATGAATCTCTTTAATGATGAAACTTTTTAACCTATAGTTGATTGTAAATGCTTTCAGAGAAGAATCAAGAATAAAACAATAACTGTCTGAGAGTGACAAAAAACTTAAAAATAGCAATCATTAAAGATCTAGGGAAAGTTAACCAAAACCATGAGGTAGCTTGGAAGAAAATTGTTATTTTATGTTTATACAATATTGTAAAATAATAACTGGAATTATAACTGCTATTGTACCAGGACATGTTGGAATTTTAAGAATTTAATATAATTTCTGGAACATATACTAATAATATATACCCTTATAAATATAATATAAGAAGGTTAAGCATTACTTTTTATTTGATAATTTCTCATGCAATTTAAAATATCAAATAAGCCTAAATAAATATTTATCTTTTTAAAGAGAAAGAGAGACTCTTGATAACTTCTGGGACCCTCTAGGACAATCCCAAAGTTAGTTCATGACATCATTCAAAATTTTTCACAGGTCACTGTGAAACATTACTTAATTATCTACTTAATCAAAGTGACAGATTTAAAAAGCAAATAAAGCTAGAAAGTTGTAAAAAAAAATACTTAGCGCTTTTAATATTGAAAAGACTGTTTTTCTTAGTTGTCAAAGACCTGATAAAGACAATGTTTGCTAGGTAGATAACATAAAGATAAAAAAAATCCTACCATAATTTTTTATTGAGCAGGCCAATAATCTAAGAAATGTTATGATTTAACAGAGAGAAAATTAAACTTTAGTTTTGTATTCATACATTGTTGAGCTCTTTTAACAACTGTTATAAATAAATCTATTAAATTTTTGCCAGTTTTGACCTTACAACATAAAATTTATTTTCCAGAAAGCTTCTGCAACTTTTCATATCCATTTCGATTTTGTCTTATTCCTTTTCATTTCCTATTCTAGAACAACCAGTCATTTTAGTTTAGAACAAAATTACTCTTTCTTTCTTAACAAAAACACATCTATATATTTCTTGCATGTTATTCAGATAAAAGCACATCTCATTTTCTTCCCATACTTTGTATATATTGTTTCCCTTTGCTCTTGTTTCTAGTAGTTTTATTTTTACATATTAATTATAATTTTTAACTATCAGTAACCTTTATTTTCCAGTAAAAACTAGGAAGCAGGCAATTGTGAACTGTCTATCATCTATAGCATCCTATAGAAGGTTTGCACATTTATAAATATATAATTATAAAAACATGATTTTTTAAAAGATATTTAATAGTATAATTTTTTAATGTTGCAAAAGATATGTTTAACAGACCCAAATATTCTTTTTCTCTCTAAAAGTTAAGAAGCCAAAAGTAGACAAATTTAAACTATGTTTAGCAATCAGTGTCTCAGGATATTTTCTTATTTGGAAATGATCTAAACATTCAATGAATATCCATTATTTAGTTAACAGTATAAATTTTATATACATTTATTTAAAATTACTTGTTTTTAACAGTTATGCTTAGACATCAAAAAGCTAACCATCACCTAAGTTTCATGCTGACGAATTCTATTTCATAGAGATAGAATGAGTTTATTTAACTATTAAAACAAGGTAGAAAAAGTTATTTGTTTGCATTAGATTTAATGTTGACAACTCTGAAGACATGTCTGCCCTTATTAAATCAACAGACTTAAACTAGCTTTTATTTATCAGATTATCCCAGATCATGTGAACTTAAGAGACTTTGGGTTTAGTTTCTAAATTTCTGAATTTAAAAAACACTTAATTTATAAGCAATTATTTTTCTTTAAGCCAGTTAGAGTTCTTTTAAAAATATTACTTATGCATGCTTCCACATACATAACTGTATTGACAAACACAGAGATCTTATAGCTTTCATTTAAATTTTTAGCCTTGTCTCATATACAATAATACTAAACTCAAAAAAAAATCTGAATCAAAATTCTATTTTTGGCAAATGGAATAAGTAAGGTTACCTGCTCAGATGGCCAATTTTTATTAAATATTTTTGATATGCATGCTGTACGATCTTTTTAGAATATTTTGGAGTATGCTATGTTTTAGAAGCTTCTGCATATCAATTAAGGAATACATTCTTTTATGTCTGAGAGGTTTGGATCCTCTCTTTACAAGGGCATTCCTTAAGGTGAACTATATTATCTCAAGAGTTCTTTAAGGTGACCACTACAGTTCTAAATTATTCAAAAGTTCACTCATTTTCCAAAAAGGGAAAAGATCCTGATCCATACTGAGTATACATACAAGAAGCAGGAATTTTTGAGGAAAGTGAAACAAGAGTTTTAGATTGGATGGAACATATCTTTGCCTTTAGATTCTTTAAGATGGTTTAATTATGAGGGGCCCTTTTTTATAACAACTGTTCCAAAACACAGGGGATCAAGCATCTCCCAACCTGTGCCTTTAAACAGAGTAGTGTGATTTACTAAGAAGCTTCAAAAAAGAAAATAGAGGTATGTACAACAAAGTCAGAGAGCTCAAAACACAAAAAGAGACTTATTCTCAAACTCTAAGGTCAATGAGAAAGCAGTGAGTTCAGTGAGCTCTCAGGGTACCAGCACCTGGTTGCTCTCTGGCCTGAGAGTCCTTGAGAATCTACTTTGCAACCCATTTTTGATGCCAAAAACTGTCAAACATCCATAAATAGCAAAACTAAAACTACCAAAGCAGTAAATAATATTTAGTAATAGTTTTTTGTGTGCACAATAACAATTTGCAAACTGAGATTCTCCCAAATCAAAGGCTGATATGAATCTCAGGGGCATAAAGTTACAGGATGGTTTATAAAAGTAAAAATGAGGAAGCTATCACCCTTCACAATGATTGCTTATTACAATGAAAGTTTTCAGAAGTCCAGGGATTGGATAAAAGTGATGATCTCATACCATTTTTAGGAAAATGATTTAAGTTTTTATTGTGATTATCAGAGGCATTTATAAAAAATAATCTAAGTTAAGTTTCGCTTATGTTCATAAAATAAGCTAGATTTAGTTTGCTTACATGGCTTAAATGGTTTTGTCTGCTCAGGGAACTCTTAAATCCAGTCTTCATTTTGTATTTGACTTTACAATAGTGACCCTTTTCCCATTTCCTCTATTCAGAGGAACAAGTTTGCTATAAGTGTTTTAGATGGTTAAGTATCTCCTCTGCACAGTATCAGTGTAGTTCCAGAACTTAGATTTGACTTGGGGTAAGGCCAGGAAAGAAAAAGGAGAAAAAGCAGGGAAACATCTTTCAAACTCCCTCCACCCCAAGTCCTCCACACACAAATGAGGGTTCTTTCACACACTCTAAGGCTGGCAGACCCTTAAAAAAATATATTTATTTTGGTCAGAAAAATGGTGTCAGCACTGAGCTGATTGAGAAGGGGAGGTTCTGTGGTGAGAGGCACAGTTGAAGAATGCACAAGGGGGTCGATATGAGAATGAAACAGCAGGCACCGTCTTTATTGCGGGGAGTGTGCTTCTGTTACAAGGAGTGCAGTGCTGTTGCGGGGAACACACTTCTGCTCCCACTCTTCTTCTGCTCCTTAGGGGACTATACAGGTTCCACATATATCAAAATACATTAGTGGCATTCAGCTACACATGTGTGATACAATAAGCTGAATTATGTTTATATATTTTAGGCACAGGAGCCCTACTAGACTAATGTAGCATTCTAAATCCGGGGTCCTATTCCTAGCCGTGAGCCTGGATCACAGCTAGTCCTGGGACCAGCCAGGTTTGGGACCCACAAATGGCGTTCTCTCCAAGGCTTTGCTAACAACACGTGTGCTTTTCCTGATTTAGCAGGCCCTGTGTCAAAGCTAGGAGATTATGTGGAGAATACAACCCAGAAACTCATTGCCACTGTTTTTGTTTTTGTTGTTTCTTAAAATTTAGCTTTGCTCACCAATCTGCCTAATATATTTACCTTTCAGAGTCCTTACATAGTATATAACCTCTCATATAAGTAGAAGTAATTTGGTTCTTCATTAAATATCATTACCATTACCTAGGCACAGATAGGCAATTTGTAAGAATATATACTCCAGAACTTTATTTTATGATCTTTTTATATTTTCCAAAACAGTCTTTAAAAGGGAGATTCCTAAAGATGGTCCTCCTTCCCAGAAAACACTCTATATCATCTGCCTTTCTTGAGATCTACCCCATGACCACACCTCTTGTGATCATCACAGAATCAAAACAGCTGATGTGTTCTTCTCCTCAGCTAGTGCCTTTTGTCTTTACTTTCCTGTTGGTTATAAATAGGGCAGGGCCGGGAGGTGGGATTTTATTCTGAATTGCCTGAGGTAAAGAGATGGAGTGGGCCTTGTATATCCTGAATAAAAATTCGGAAAGGTAAATAGTTTACATTATGATAATACTACTCTAAGCCTTACCATCATAGAAAAAAGTTTGTTTCAGCCATTGCCAGAGCCCGCTGGCTAAGATCAAACAGTTCCCGAGAGGGGGAGTGAGAACTGAGAAAAGTAAGAAAAAAGAGAGAGACAAAAGATAGAGTCCGGAGGGCTAATAGTAAATACTGCGCCCCGAGTTTATTAAGCACAGCATATTTATACCCTTGGAAATACATGAGAAACAAAACTCAGGAATATGCTAACAATTGCTGACATTTACATAAGTTATCTCAAAACCTCCTTGTTCCTGTTTTCTGTCTCTTATTCCTTGGGGCAAGGAAGTTCAACTCTACATTAAGCCAATCTCCCTCCTTCAGTACAGAGCCCACCTGCTCTGCAAACTTCTAGCTTGCAGGCAACTTTAACCCTGTTTGTAGGGCATTCAGCAAGAATGGCTCCCAACAAGCCATTATAAAGTAACTCCTTTTGTGTGTGTATGTGTGTGTGTTTGTTATTTTTCGTTTATATATATCAGTCTCTAGGGTCTGGTTTTATGGTTTTGGAGAGGCTATAGTGACACCATATTTTGTTATATAGGACTGAAAAAGATATGTGTAAAAATATGTCTTAAAGCGGGGTATATATGAGGATTCAAAATTGTAAATTCAATCCAGCATGAGATATCAATGATTTAATAAAATATATTAAACATAATATTTTTACGGCATTAAAATAATTTTCAATAAATCCAAATACTAAAAAACGGGCCTATAAAAATGTTTTCTGCCTGTGAAGTTAACAATATATGCTCTTATATACAAATTTTTTTCTCTAATTGTTGCCAGTATTTTCTCTCCATATCAGGTTGGAGAGAAATTACTTGACTGACTTTGCAGCATTGTGCTTACTTTTCAGTTACTCTTTATTGAATATTTTTTCAATGCATTCTCTTTTCCTTTTGGAATTTTGCAAATGATCCAGTTAAGTGTTCTTTCAAAATAACTTTTAAAGGCCTCCAGTATATCAGTTTCTTTACTGTATTGATTCCATTATGCATTAGTTGAACCTACTATTGCAAATCCATCAAAACACTGTTTTTTCCACCATCTTTTCAGCTTCACTTTTGATATAATTAACAAATTATTTGTGCCCTTAGAGTTTACTCCAGTTGTTAAAGTTTTTATAGTAACAAGCAACTGTTTTTTGGATCTATTATTTTGTTGTTGTTCTTGAATGTTTATTTCTATGTTAACAGTTTGGGTGACCTCCTTTAAAAACTAAAATGGTGTCAGCCAAAATTATATTTTCTTTGTGTCATATTCTGATCTTAAAAATGGAATATAATTATGAGAATGAGATATTTTCTAATCATAAGAATAGATCATTTTTTATTCTATAAAAATGAAGTTTTACAGGCAACTGAATTAAAGTATCTCAAAAGAGAAAATGGCATCAAACATGAATAGATATTGCCCTTCAAAATATGACCTACTAAGATAAATTTGGAAAATGTTCAATATTTTAAATCCTCTAAAAAAACATATAAAAACACCATTTAAAATGCCATCATTTATTAAAAATAAAGAGTTAATAAGCAGGATTGTTAAAGTATGACAAAATGGGCATTATTATACATTACTAAAGTGTATACACACACACATACATATACACACACATACATATACACACACAAACAAAATACACATATGTATATAAATTTCTATATATGTATATATTTGTGTGTATAAATATAAGCACATATATAAACCTATATACATGTATTAAATTTAAGTCATATTGGTAGTGAATATATATTTACCTATATATATATATATATATATATATATGAGTATAAATATGAGTTGTTATAAACTCACAAAAATATGGTGGATTCCTCGGTCCCAGCTATGTCCATCTCTACAAACTAATAAGACATTCATACATAGATGTATTTCCAAGGCTGTTTAGTGCAGTATTATTTATGGTAGAGACAAATGAAAACAATGTCAATGTCCAGTGACAAAGAATTGGTTAAGTAAGTCAGAGACTATATAGCTATATTATGGACTAATATGAAAAAATTAAGCATTATATTTTAAAGGGCATATAACATAGTAATAAATAAAACATTAAAATTATTAAGCAATAAATACATTTAATATAATGCTAAATACACTAATATAAATGCATCAATATAAATATACAAAAAATTATTTTAATTTAACTGAGAGCTATAATTTTCTCTAATTTTTAATTTTAATTTCTACAGCTTCTACTGGACAGTAGATGATTTATAAAAATAAAAATTTAAAAAGCAACTCTAGATGCACACACACATTATAAAAGGCAAGAGACTTTAATTTTTATCTCATTCAGACAACTCTACTCTTAAATTTTTATGCCTAGTTTGAATGCCAAAATAAAGAAAAAAATGATTCCTCAGATGAGAAGTTACATCAATTTATTTCAATAAACAGAACCTACTGCTCTCCAGCAAGGAGAGATCCTTCTCATAAGGAATTTTCTATGATTGCACATTGATATCAGTTTCTGAACCTCCCTGATTACACTAGTTAGATAAAGCAGCAGGGAGAATTTTTAAGAGTGAAATTTGTGTCCCGTTAAGGCTGAATATGCAAAATAAGAAATGCTTCTCTGTTCTTTTTTTGGCATTTTGTGTAGTGGTGCTTTATTATAACAAGAATTGTAACCTAAAGGGTTGAATGAGCGGAGTAAGAAAAGTGAACCAGTTTGCTAGAGAACACACCACATTTACATTACTCAGAGTTGAAAGGCTTCATTGGAAAAAATCATTAATCCAAAAAGCAAACATGGTAGGAGCATTTTGAAGTTGTGTCATGTGTCACTAAATAAAACACAAATTTGTATGTAAATTTTTATATGAGTTCAGGGTAGTCAAAGTGAATATTATAAAGCCTGTCATGTCTTATTTAGTAGTTTTACACCCATATCAATTATTAATTTACCTCTGTGTGTTTTTATAATGTCATGTACATACACATTTGCATATTCATAAGAAAAATCAAACTTTTAGTCCTAAACATTTTAGAATTTTTATGGTCAGGTAATTTAAGATATTCTCCTTGAAATGACTAAATAGTAACACATATTTGTAAAGGAGGACTTAACAATAAAATAAAGAAATAATTTTTGATGTTTGAATTATTTTATAAACTATCTATAATAAACATTTTTTGATATTTTTAGAAGATAACGTGTATTAAAAACTGAGACATCTATTGATCATATTGAAAATTATCATCCCTAATTCAATGATTTATTCTGGAGCAAGGAGAGGTTAGAGAGAAGGATATTAAGCATGTTTTCATATTAGTTTTTCATTTTAAGTTCACAGCTGCTATAAACAGAGGTAGCTCATATAATATGAACAGATTCACTTAGTTGAGTGAGGTAAAAAACATGGTTTCAAATATTTTTTTTCCCCATTTCATTGGTTGCCTTTTCATTTTGTTGATGGTTTCCTTTGCTATGCACAGCATCTAAGCGACTTTTTTTTTCCAAAAGAAAAAATGTTTGATGATCCCTTTAAAGTATACACCACATATATTTTTAATTTTTTATCATAGTTTTTTCTTAGACTATAATTTATTTTTTAAACTTTAAATTTGATTACTTCATAGAAAATTTCTCAATAGTTTATTTTATACAAAATATTTGCCTCTTCTTTCCATTTTTTTATTAATTTATATTAGTATGAGTTCATGGAGATTCACTTAACACATTTTGTTATAATCGAATAATACTGTATTTACTGCTTAAATTATTCCAAATTTGACTGTTAAGAGCTCTTTCAGTTTACACCTGTGTCACTATTACAGACCCCCATGATAAGAATCACTATTTTTAGATAAATACATCTTTACTTTTTTGTACCACAATATGTTCTAGGCTAATTTATATTCCCTGCTCCAGTCTTAGAATCAGCCATTTCTCCAAGCAATTCTGGTTTCTTTAATTGAAGAATTGTATCAGAAATCGGTATCTAGTCTGTAAGTGTGATCATTACTGTCGGGAGCCATTCTTATCAAGGCTCTCATACCTGAGATCTAGGCAACTTCTCCTTGGGACAGAATCTGCCTCGCCCTGTGCTATCAGATAGGATAAACAGCATAAGGTCAGTTGCCCTGACATGCCCTGACTTGCCCTGGGCCCCTTGAGCCATTTGCTTAAACTAATCTGACCTTGCAGCCCCTTCCTCTCCCCGGACCCTTCTGCATTTTTGGGTCATATAAGGAAATGGAATGTTCTGCGGTTCGATATCCAAGACAACCGTGATTATGCAAATCCTCCCCTTTATATACTCTACCCCTACCTACAATAAAGGAGGCTTGATCAGAACTTTGTCTTGCCTCCATTCTTCGCGTCTCCTGTCCCCCATTCTCTTGCAGATTGTCTCCTCGAGTCTCACGTCTGGTCGCAGCTCCCATTAGTCGTCCCATGGGAAGGGACATTACTACTGGAATGTCATTGGATCTATACCCTCTCTACTGAGAGGACAAGGAAATATGCATATACTGACCTATGTATTTTTGTATGTAACCACTTGTATCTATATTATGCTAAACTTGAGTTCATGCTGTCTCTATGCATCCATTTTTATAGTATCATATGAAATAGTTTCACAGCCCTAGAAAGAGCATATGCACTTTAACTAGTCAAACTTCCTCTCCAACTCTGGACCCTTGGAAACAATTGATATATTTACTGTTTGTATTTTTTACTTTTACAAAATGTTCTATAATATGAATTATATAGTATGTAGTCTTTTAAGATTAGTTTCTTTTACTTAGAAATATGAATTTGAGATCAATCTGTGTCTTTTCACGATTTGATAGATCAATTATTTTATTGTCCCAACCAGCGGGACCTAGTTATTCGTGGGGGGGTGAGGAGGATCCAACCTGAAAAGAAAATGGGCGAGAAAAAGGAGCGGAGGCAAGACAAAGTTCTGATCAAGCCTCGTTTATTGTAGGTAGGGGTAGAGTATATAAAGGGGAGGATTTGCATAATCACAGTTGTCTTGGATATCGAACCGCAGAACATTCCATTTCCTTATATGACCCAAAAATGCAGAAGGGTCCGGGGAGAGGAAGGTCAGATTAGTTTAAGCAAATGGCTCAAGGGGCCCAGGGCAAGTCAGTGCATGTCAGGGCAACTGACTTTAGGCTGTCTATCATATCAGATAGCACAGGGCGAGGTAGATTCTGTCCCAAGGAGAAGTTGCCTAGATCTCAGGTATGAGAGCCTTGATAAGAACGGCTCCTGACATTTTATCACTGAGTAGTATTCCTTATATCATGTGCCACAATTTCTTTATCTATTCACCAGCTGAAAGGCATATTGGTTGCTTTTAAATTTTGGATATATATATATATATATAATTTCAAATCAGCTATATAATTACCTATTGGTGTGATTCCAGTAGTGTATTTATAACTTAGGTTGAAACTGCTAAACTATCTTCCAACATACTTATATCATTTTGCTTTCCCACCAGCAATTAGTTACCTACTTTCTCTGCATGTCTGTTAATGTGGTACATTACAGTAATTGAGTTTTGAATATTGGAGCAGACTTATGAGCCTCTAATAATTCTACTTCCATAAGCTGTAATTCTACATACATTGTATTTGATTTGCTAATATTTTGAGAATTTCTAATATATACATCTAATGCTTTAAATTATAGAAGATAGCTGGAAAATTACCCAAATATTTGGTGGTTACATATCACACTTCTAAATGACACATGGGTATAAAAATGTCTCAATGAAATTTAAAAATATTTGACTAACTTAAAATACAATTTATCAAAATCTTTGAGATACAATAAAAGTTATACTTTGAATGAAATTTATATCAAAAATGTACAATGGTTTTAGATCTTTTTCCATCTAAAATCAATAATCTAAGCTTCTAGCTTGGAAATTTTTAAAAAGAGAGAAGTTAATCAAATAGCAAGCTAAAGAAAATATAAAATAAAAACTGCAGCAAAAATTAGGGGAATTGAAAACAGGAAAACAATAGAGAAAATCAATAAAACCAAGAGCTAGTTTTTTGAAATATCAATAAAATTGATTAACTGCTCATCAAGCAAAGAAAAAAAAAAGCATATATTACCAGAATAAAGGAGGTTATTAATATTGATCTCACAGACATTAAAATGGTGATAAAGGAAACTATGAACAACTCTGTTCCCATAAATTTAATATCTTAAATGTAATGAACAAGTTCCTTGAAGGACACATACTACCAAAACTCACAAAAGGAGAAATAAATTAAATAGGTCTATGTATATTTAAAGATATTGAATTGCTAATTAATAACCTTCCAAAAAATAAAGTTCAGGCTCAGATAGTTTCACTTGTGTATTCAACCAAATAGTTAAGAAAGAAATTATAAAAATTATTTTCAATCTCTTTCATAAAATAAAAGTAAAGGGAGTACTCTCTAATTCATTCTATGAGAACATTGTTACCCTAACATCAAAGCTGAATAAAGACAATGCAAGAAAGGAAAAATACAGACCAATATCTTTCATGAGACAAATACTCAAGAAAACATTATCAAATTGAATCCAATAGGTAAAACATTTTTTAATAAAAATATATTCAGTGTTTTAAAGCCCCTTCCTATAACTGTGTAAGTTTTCTCAGAGTATGTCATTTTCTTCATGAAAATGTGAATCTTCCCTGAATCAATTTGGCTATGATTCCACCCTTAAGCTACCATCTTGCCAGGCAATTTAGCCCAGGGCCAAGCCCCATTTCCTGAAAATTTGGTTCCTCCAGCAAACTGGGCAATAAATTTGGAACTTTTAGGCAATCATCACCAAATCACTATATTTGACATTTTAAAAATTAACAACATACTTTAATTTTTAAAAATGAGACTGGTTGCTGTTTTCTAGCATTTCAGCATCATGCAAGATAGCAGACAGATTATCTCCAGTTTCTCCCTTTTGTTGCTTTCTTTTTCATGCCTACTACTGAGATTTTGATATATCTTGAAGCCAAGACTTTAAATATGATGCCATCCCATTTTTATTTCTTTTCTAAGATTATCCAAAACAGTAATTAGATGATGGACTATTCTGGAGTTTTTCTTTTCTTATGATTACTATTAGGCTTATTGCTAGCAGCTTTCCAAAACTAGTATTCTGTTATTTTTAGTTTTCTGGCATTTATCCCCCATCCTTGCAACCTCTAATGTTTCGGAGTTTTGATGATCACATAAAATGTCTGTTTTTGATCTTTTGAGTTAACTGTTTTTATGAAATAGTTTTTCTGTTAAACTATATTATCAACATAGAAATTCTTATTTCTATATTGCTTATCCTTTCAAAATATATTGAATACTACTTACTCCCTTGTGTCATAGGTATTCTTAAAATTTTGAAAAATAATTTTTGAAACCATAATTCTATTTTTCAGGTTAAAGTACCTCTGGGCTTTTACTCGATATTGACTCAACATACTTTTGCTTATTCTTTTTCCAAATTATACCAAATGAATGCATGCACAAACAACACCGTCAACCTGAGTTTGAAGGGCTTTTTAAAACTTTCATTTGAGAGCATAAGATAAATTTAATGAATCCTCTTGTCCAAGACACCTTTTGTTTAGTCAGTCTCCTGATAATAGTTTTCTTTCCTGAAGAGGTCAATTGTTACCTGTTTAATGAATCCAGCTTTCAGCACTTTAAACACTAAAAGCCTCATGTTCTTTCCTGAATGCTAAATGCCTGCCTGGTCATGCGACATACGGCTGCCATGCCAACAGGCTAGCAAATATCTACTTTCAACTGACAACAGGCACATCTCTTTTGTTGGTTTTGCCCAAAGCCTTTTAATTCTTTTGACATTCAACCTACAAAGTTACAATTAGAAAGTAATATAACAATTAAGAATTATATTCCTCCTTAATCTCTTCAAATTTATTCCGAAAGAAATGCACAGGCATTGTTTTTTTTTCTTCTAATATTTGTAATTTCAAACTCTTTATTCTGTATAATTGTTCCTGGAAGGTGCAATGTGTGAACTGTTTACATGAGATGAATGGAACCATGAATTTATAAGCGCATGCTCCATTACACTCATAGTGTATTGCTTCTTAATTTACATCTTGCTTTGGGCCATGCAGAAGATTATTCTGGTAATTTTTAAAGAGCTATTCCAAAATGTGTAGATTCATTTCCCACAGCTCCTCTTTATTCAGTTATTTGAAAACCATTTGGTGGGCAGAAATTTCACCACGCATTTGTCAGATAAATTTCCCACTTATCATATTTGGCTCACGGCAATACGGTGGTTTTAGAAGAAGAAAAAAATATAAAGCTCATGACTTACTTTAATGGGACAGGAAAGTGTGGAGCTAGAAGACAAAGAATATAATTACATTTTTATGAGCAATCATGTAAATATATTACTATAAATGTCCTTTTAAATAGCATAGTCAAATGGAGAAAGAAGAAAAAGTGTCAAAAGCCAGACTAAAAAATTCTTTTATCTGACTTCCAGACTGCTCTTTCTAACAAGTTGAAGGCATCAACTTTATGTGACTGTCTAAAATGCACCTAATTAATTAAGGATATCGTTAACCAGAAACTTACTAGGAAAAAAAAATTAAAATTTGTGAAGCTTGAGAAATAAATGTTGTTTCTAAATAAAATGAATAACTCATTTTAGAAGAAATCAAGATTTAATATACCAAAATTAGCAGCTGTATCACTAAATTTGTATTTTTAAACAATTCAAAATTATCAATTATTTTCTATATAAAATAAGGTAGCTAGACTAGAAGTGGTCAGAAGACCATTCTTAGAACTTGAGAATTTCTTTCTAACCTTCTCCCAAGCATATTACATATAATGCCAAAGAGCAATGGAATTTTTCTTTCCAGTTAACTGACTTTAAGTAAATGCATTGCACAGAAAATAAGTGATTGAAAGTTTACTACTTGCTAATTATATTACTTAGATTGATAGGCTGCCAGAGTGAAAACTGCCTCTATGAATGTCTTATGGAATGTTTCCCAAATTGCATAGGCCCCTTGCCCTTTTCCATACTTATGACTCCTGAAGACTTTCTTGCATTGAGTAGGTTTGTGGGAACAAAGCTGGAGAAGCAGATGATGGCCATGTGTATTTTGAAAGCTCAAAAGGTATCTAATATGTCCTCTTCCTATCCTAGCTGAATAACACTGGTTTAGATTGATTTAACATTTTTTAAGAGTATATGTAACTATGTTGACAGTATTTTCCTATCCTGCCAAAACAAAAAATGTCAAATATATGTAAAAACATTCCCATATATTATTTATGAATGAACATTTTATATATGGAATTCTTGAAATTCAATCACTTTTAGTTATAACTTTAGTGAATCACCACTCTTGAACTTAAAATAATAGTGTGCAATTAAGGTTAACTGGAACTATCTGCTCACCATGATCATGCTTTTATATTGTACACAATAATTTCATGTCATAAATATTCATTAGATATTTTGACTCTCTTCAACATATAGGACCTTTTACTGCATACACTTCTTTCTCCTTTACATGTTTGTGAACATAAGTCATGGGAGGAAATTGTTCTCTAAGGAAAGATGCTCTGAGGCTGTGGAAATTTCATTGCAGAGAAGCCAAATAAGATGATAGGCTCCATGATTCAGGAATTTTGTGTTGGCCCAGATATTTATCTTTATCAGGAGCTAGGAATAAAAAAAAAAATGCATAGGTGACTAAAATAAACACCAACATACAGCACTCAAAAGTAAATAAATTTTTTTAAAAATGTATGCTATACCAAGCAGAGTACTAAAGATACAAAGCTTAATCCTTGCCACAGCCTTTGAGGTTTGTAGTGCTTTTTTCCATTTTAGTGATGAGTTTAAGTAACTTATTTAAAGTCATAGAATTAATAGCTCACAGCTAGCATTTGACTCAGTTTTTTATAATTCTAAGTTCATGGGTTAGAACCCCTCCTTTGCAGTTTACCAAATGTACAATCATGGAGAAGATACTGATCACTGCAACGCAAACTTGAATACTCATGTGTGTCAATAATAAATAAATATATATATAAATTATATATATATATATATATATTTATTTATTTATATAAACTTATTTATTTATTTTTACCTATAGTCAAAGTATATAGACAACAAAATCACAGCAAAGTTGTTTGGAAAGGATGAAGTAAGAACAAGAAGAAAGTTTAAGAATTTTAATATTCAACCACTTCAAGATAATGTTGTTCTATAGCAGCAATGTTACAGGTTATTTCCCAAACATAGCAGCATATTTCTCTTCAAATACCATATAAATCTCTTTTGGAAGAAGTTGCATTTATATTACACATTTGTGCATGTGTGTATAGATACATATATTTTGATCTACAAACATATATGGATATATACATGTAGCAATGGAATTTTGTAATATAAGGGCCATAAAGTAAAGCTCCCCCAAATCTTTCGAATACAACAGATATGTAAAAGGTAGACTCAAAATATAAAATTCAAGAGACTTTTTAAAGGAAAGATTAAGAAATTTGATCTGGTCAATGAGAAGAAAAATACTCATATTTCCTGGAAGTAATATACAAAATGAAGATTTTGTTTTGGGGTCATGAAAACTCTAAATATTAGGTGACCTAGAATCTGTCTCCCTGAGACAGAAATTAGATGAATAATTTAATTTTCTATTTTATATTTAATTCTATTCTTTTTTAAACAAGACTTCACTGTTCTCTATTCCTTTCATAGAAAAATTACATAAACTTTTTTATCTTAATGATTAATAATTTGATCTTAATGATTAATAACTTGATAAACATTGATATATATTGATTATCTTGAACTTTATTTCATTTACATCTTTAAAATTGTTGAATTACTTTTATTCTCCATAGAATAAAATGATTATTACCATGATGTGTAAAGCTTTGAATAATAGTCATTTTCAAAAATTTCTTCAGGCTTCTGCGCTATCACTCTCTCCAACAATAAAAGGCTTTTTGCAGTTCCTTAAAAGTTTATATATCTTTTCTGTCTCTGTCCTTTGAACACACTGTTCTCTTGCTGAAATGTATTTCCACTTGGTTTTCTAGCTAAATCTTACTCATCTTTAAGTGTATACTTTGGTTATTACTTCTCTAGTAATGCTATTCTCAAAGACAGGTAAAGTCTTCTATCATATTCTATATGAACACCCAGAGTTTACTTTTTGTTAGAAGAGTGTTTTTTTAATACCTACAATGATTGACATATAATACATTTTTTATAAAAGAATGAATTTTTATCTCATTTATAAGTAATGGATTTATAGAATAGTAAATCTATTCCAATACCTAAATATTGACAATTTATTAGCTTTCAAAATTATTTATTTTTTCTTATCTTTTAATTTTCTTCTTTTTTATTGAAGATATTTTAACTCTGTAAGTTCATGGCACAACACCAATTTCTTCTATAATCCTCAACATTTAGTAATGGAATTTTTTCCACTTATTATTGTTGCCATCGCATCATCTTTATTACATGGAGAAAGAGTATACTGAATGTTAGATATAATCTTCACAACAATTATGAGGTAACTATATATTCTCATTTTTTAAAAAATAAATAATCTTAGGCAATTTCTAAAGTGACTTCTTCATTTTGTAAATGTTACAAGAAGAATTAAACCCAGGAGGCCTGTCAGTGGGGCCTCTTCTATAATCTGTGTTTCAGGTTATCAGATTGCTGGAGTAACCAATAACCTCTCTGTGAATTCATGATTCATGAGACTTAATGCATTCAAAAAAAGTTAGACACATCTTGGGATAAAGAGAAACAGTGGAAACATCTTTTATTGGAATGCTTTTAGATCTTCCCTGAAGAGAGATTGCTAATACCGGCTAATATAACCCAATATATTATGATACTGATAATCATTTTTCTTTCTCTGAGTCTATATACTTTCCATGTAGCAATGTCCTCCTCATTCTATCTTAGTGGTTTGCTCTAAAAAATATTACTTAGTACAATAATTTTCCCTTAAGTAAAATCTCATTTAAAAGAGGGCTTTGTGAAAATCAATTATCAGTGTACACATCAGACTTTCTCATGAAATTTTTTTCTGCTTTATAGTAGCAATTTACTTAACTAATATTTTAGATCTTTTGTTAATTAGTAAGTAATTTCATTTTGTTAATCATTAAAGGAAATTGTAAACTTTGTCTAAATTTTCTCAAATTTGAAAAAGTAAAAAGTATATACTATGTTTGCAAATTCAAGTTTTAAAATATTAATAAAGTACTTTTTATTATTTAAGAAAAGAATTGGTGTATAAGAAGAAAGTTAAGAACAAATTATTTGAAAAATATTTGCTAATGTAAACCTTTATATTATAATTTGTATATAAATTCAAATACACAGTCTCCTTGTTTTCTTTCTCTTGAAAAAAATAAATTTGATGAGTAACTTTAAGAAAATTAGATATACCTGACTTTCAAGATTATCAAAAAATGTAATAAAAATTATATATTAATAGAATATAAATAGAATTATGCCTCCTTTTTAGGTGAACTAAGGGAACTTTAATCAAAAACAAACACTAGAAAGGCTTGTATATTGACACTTGGCCCAGGTTGTTCCTATTCAATTATTTCACAGTAATTTGAAATAAAGAATAGAGAAATGAGTCATTCAACTCTCAAAGTGGACATTGGAATAGTAAATTTAAGTGGAACCAGGCTAGACTTGACACCATTGTATGCCAACACTGAGCAAGCTAAATTTTGGTAAGCAGGAATCAAACACTAGCAGAATTGATATACTTAGAATAGAATGAAGTATTTCTACAGTGAGGAATAGAAAATAGAAATTATGCAGCCCCAGATAGTAGAACAAGATTGGCTATCTAAAGACTTTCCAGTTTTTGTGAGCTCTAAATGTGCTGCCTAAAATTGGATACCTAGAGAGCTTTCTCTCAATCTCTCTCTCGCTCTCTTTCTCTCTCTCTCTCTCTCTCTCTTTCTCGTCAATCACTTACCTTTATAATTGAGGCTTATGTGAAAAATCTGTGGTCTCTTGAAATCAAATGCTTACCTACAAAAATAGTAAATGAGGTATCTGAGAGTGTATTTTCATACTCAGGTTTATTTTTAATTGCACATAGATAACCTAAGGTATCTAAATTTGGATCTATGTAACATATAAGGATAATTCTTTCTAAGGTATATTCAGAAATTGGCTCCTTTCTTCACAATTGTCATTCTAATTTTCAGATTGTCAAATAAAATGTTTAGGTCTAAGCCTTCAACATACTATAGATTTTTTTAAATCAAAACTTCATAATTACATTAAAAATTGTTGAGGCTGACAAAGTCACTGAATAATGAGAAATATTTGTATTTTTTCTCTAACTCTATAAATACCTCCAAGAAGTCATATAGCTGTCATATCAGAAATTGTAGAAAGAGAATCTGCATTCTAGTTTATCCTGACTAAAATTCCACATTAACCCTTTGTAAGTATAGTTGATAGGAGTGCTGGCACCAAGAAGACTGGCATTGAGAGAGCCAGCACTATCCTCAGACTCACTTAGACATGACCACTGTTCTAAGCTCTGGGCTTGAGAGAGCTCCATCTTGATCATGATCTTTTCCAAAGGGGGAAGAATTCTTAAGCCTAAGGCAATGTAAGCACCTGCATACAATGTGCCTCATTCCAGATGACTCTCGTGATACCCAATAACCAAAACTCTAGTCTAAATGGTTCAGAACTTAGATCCAGAACATGCACAAACATGAGCTTCTTTCCCATTGTAACCCTTATAAAATGTACTATGCTGGCAGTTCAACTCTAGATCAAGTAAGGGTTCAGGGGTAAGGTGGCCAAAGATGTCAGATACTATAGTCAAAGGTTGAATTGAGATTCTGATATGTCCACAACCAAGTACAAAGAAATCTCCTCATGGTATGAATTTGAATCTGGCATGATTAGAGAAAAGGATCAGTCAACAGCCAGGAGCTGCTGCTTCCCTACCTACCACATTCTTGTTCAGAACTCAGAGGCATATAAATGTTACATTCAAATCTTACTTTTCAGGTCATATAAACACAGATATGTGAAGTTAGGCTAAAACATATTTTATTGCTTGATTTATAACTTTGGATCATTATATATATGGCATGTGGACTTCTATTTACAGTAACACCCTAAGTTACAAATATGTTAAGGGCAGACCAGAGGATTTAAGATCTTCTCTGTTGAAGAAAGTCAAGTGGACAGGACTGCCAGTTGAACCGAGAGCTAGACCTAGGAAATCAGAGGCTCCTCACCTCTCTCCTGTCCTGGGCATTTACATTCTGACCACCACTGCCACCCTAGGACCCATTTCAAGAGCACAGGCTTGAGAAAGTAAGGTGCTGTTGAGACCATCTGGACTGAATATATAACTAACCCAGTCAAGGCTTCTATAAAAACTTTCAAGATTCTGTAGGTAGATGAGAAGATCTACTTGTCTTGCAAGTCAACCAAGACAAGTATCATTTGTAAATTTCTTTGTTTATAAAACATGCCACCTACCATCCTGGAGTGGTCTGCCTATTTTGTCTTTTCTTGCCCTTTATGTATGGGGGCCAATTTGTAAACCAGCATTCTTCCATAATATCTATTAAGTCACATTTTTTGGAATATTAAAAAGTTTTAGTTTTATTTTAAATATAATTGTGAACCTAGCTTCTAAAGAGACTGGCACTCTTCTTATCTGTTGTTATAATTCTGGACCACAATTGGATAATGGATTAATTCTACTCCAAACTGTATATGTTTTTTGGACCCAAATTATTTCTATTCCAGAAATCCTGTAAGATCTGCTTTTGGCTTTAGGGCTTTTGCTCTCTAGGTAGGTCTTGTTTTTTGGAAATGCACTTGTTCAAAAGAGGATTTTTAAATACCTTATGTTCAGTAGTCGATTGCTTTGAAATACTCTGTATTTCCCTCTAATATTCTGCAAAATGTTAGCTGAGTGGTATGACAGCTCTGTGTCCTGTGCTGCTGCGGCTCTCAAGCCCATTGAGGGCTCATGACATGAGCTTTTGAGGATATTCAGGGGGGAAATGTTACTCACAACACGACCTTTACCCTTTAACCTGAGTTTAACCTCAGACACAGACCTGTTACTGTGTGATTTTCCTTGAGTGTATTCTCTCTGGTCTAGTCAGCATTTTCTTTTTATTGATTAGCATTTTTCTTTCTTTCTTTTTCAACCTAAAAAGAGGAGGATACCTTAATTCCTTTCTTGAGGAAAAAATTGTTTTCTGCTTTGAGTCTAAACTGGAAATAGTTCCCTTTTAGTGTAGACCTGTGGTTTTTCTTTTATAAAGATGGTAATGTTCCTTCATAAACAGTAGCTAAGAGCAACATCGTTAAGTCACTTAATGGCTAATTCACTTCAAATACAAGTTTACATTGAATTATGTAAATCCCAGTTATAAAACATAAGAATTGATGCTAAAATAATATGGAAACTATATATTTTTTTAAATGAATTTATTTTATAAACACTTTTTTTCTTTTTTGCTAATTTATGTTTATATATTTTTTCTATTGAAAATGTCTTATGACTATAGTCACAAAAGAAGGAAACATTTTTTTAACCCAATTAATCTTTTATTGTGTTATAAGCTAATTTTCCTAAGGTTTCTGTAAACATCAAAGTTTTCTTGCCATTAATACAAACATTGGACAGACATTAACAATAGGTATTTTCTTCCTCTTTCCTTTGGAAACTCCTTTTTCTACAGCGATGTGAATGGATATTTAGAATAATATATAATAGTCTCAATGAATCTATATGTGCCTGACAATAACTGAAATCATATTAAAAATATTATTATAGATGTAAGAATGTTTTATTTCACACTAAAATGTTATTTAATTTAGTGTAGATTTTGATATTGGCTCTACTGTATAAATTGTGTTCTAATTGGTTCCTTCAGGAAATCCTGTCAAAATTTGTAGACATAGTAGTTAAGTCTTAAACAATTTCTATAATTGATAATAGATACGAGAAAATTCAAAGTAATATGCAAATTGATTACAAATCACCTTTTAGAACTCCTACTAGGTCAATAGGAAGCCACATATGGTAATTTTATGTGGAAAAAATCTAAACCAAATTTCTCATTTTTAATTAAAAATGCATAAATTTTAACCCAAATATTTGACTGTTTCACTGACTCTTTAATTATATTTACAAAGGAGTGAAACAATATACCATATAAAATAAGAACATAATATTTTAACTATTGAATTTAAAATTATATTCACACAACAGTCAAGAATTGTTTTAGAGTCTTAAATTAATGTAAACCTATAAATAGAAAAAATCTGATTTGAATCAGTCATCTTTATCTTATCAATATTAGATTATATGCTAAAAATAAATTATTAGACTATAAAAGTTTTAAAAATAGTTATAAAAGTTATGAAAGTAAATTATATAATTTATATTAATTGAAAATACTTGTAAATTTGCATCACCTGTATTCGAGTCTCATCTCAACTCTCATCTCATCTCTGAACCTCAGTGTATTGTTGATCTGTGTTAGTTCAAAATTAACAGCTGAGGTATTGTGCCTGTCTACCTCTCTCATTAAATGCCTATGTGACTAATCTATATCATTTTTCTTTTTTTATAAAAATGAACATTTTATAAATGAGCTATAACCCTAACATTAAAAATTGAAAACCTTGTATGGAATCTTCATTCTGAAAGAATAAAATTTAAGGCCTAAGCTTTGTTTGTTTTCTTGAGATAATGTTAATATACTGTTGGCGAGTGCTGGTTATTATTTTAACCTCTTTTTAAGGAACTTATAGAAAAGGCACATGGTCCCTCATCACAAACAAATGTCATAAGCTACAAAGTCTCTTCCATTTTTAATTTGTAAGTGGTTTTTAAGTGAAAATAATGAATTAGCCATGGAATCCTATTATAATGACTTTTCCATACAACTTAGCTGACACCCCAGCACTTTTTAAAAATATTCTTTTTTCAGCCTATTAAAGAAGCCAGAATATGTCACCCCACTCTTTGTCTCTAACAAATAAATTACTCTGAACTGAAGGTAGTTAAGAAACCCAGAAAAAGCTCCCATCTCTGGCCTAGGAAGGATATAAATTCTCTTTTACTGGAAACAGACATTTATTAGAACATAGATGGCACCAGAGAATCTGCAAACAAACTTTACTTCATTCGTTTCTTCCCATTGTTTACCTTCTCATTGTTTTCCATCCTTGGAACCCTAGATCTACTTTGTCATTTTTCTATGACTATATTATTGTTAGTGGAAGGTATATAACCTGCAATTCTAAGCAGCTGCTTTGAGTTACTTTTTTATTGGGGTTTCTTCCAGATGATGTGCATTGCACACATTAGCAAACTTCAGTTTTTTCTTGTTATTATTTTTGTTAAAGATTCCCCCATTAAAAACCTAATATAGATAGAGGTAAAGTTTTACTTCCCCTACATTACATTTACATGTCTATTAAAACCCTAGGTGTTTTTCTTAAACAGTGTTTTGTAGCCTACATATTTATTAAAATTACAGGTGTTTTTATTTGGGGTTATTATCCATCCTACCATGACAATTATTTTGAGTTTGTTATAAGCAATGGGAACTCTTAAAATAAGGAAATCTTCTAAGGTCATGCTGAGATTCAAATGGTATGCCCAGGGACCTCACTAGCTTAATAGGGGGCTTTGCCTATTTGTTAGATCTGTGGTCAATATTTCTAAATCTTAACTGAGAAAGTAATGTAAAAGATTCAATGAAATCCACGTGTCATGGAATCATATGTGATAATTCAAAAGAAAGAACATTCAAAGAACACATTTTAATCTATGAGGGGCAGAGAAGAGGACATCAATGCTTTCAAATTCCCAGTATATATTCCTGAAAAAGGTTTAGTATGTTACTTTCCTTGGTGCTCATGTACCTGTAAAGCTGTACGTGTCTTTGGATACAGTGATGGTAGAAATAATAATGGTGCCAATGAACTGTAATTTTTGAACTGCCTTTGATGACAGTGTGGCAATCTTTTCAAATAGAAATTTGGAAAAATGTATCTCATCCATTACCTATTGCAAATGTTGGCTTTCTCCCCTCTCTCTCTCCTTTTGATGTTTCCCATTAATGTATTCTTCCTGTTCAATCTTTTAGCTTCCTTTTATTTCATTTAGTTTAAATACTTAAAAGTACAGCCATTTAGGACTGAAACAAGTTCTTAGTGACTTTCTGATTGAAACTTCTTTTCCATTAAGGGAAATAATAGACAAATATTCAACTATGTAACTACTGAATGGATACAGTTCTTGCATTTGCTATAAGGATAGCAAAAACTACTCATTATTTTTCTCCAAATGCCTGCTTTTCCTTAGGGACCAAGCTTGCAAAGATCAGTAGAAGTGTGGAGACATGAAAACATGTTTTTATCAACTCGTATTACCTTTATTAATCACTGTATTCATTACAATCACTGACATATTTAATCCAATTCTTTATGTTCAACATGAAATTCAACAATTCTATATGTACTTATTATTCTCTTTCCAATAGCTTTAATCTAAATTCACAATGGAGGCCAATTTAAATAATATATTTTAAAATTTAAAATATATGACTATAATATACACAAAAGTTGCATATTATGTATATTTTTTTTGAGGAAGAATATCAGCAACATCTGAGAAAGTAATATAAGCATCAAAGAGTGGAAACCAGTTTTCTTAATTTCTAAACCAACAAACGTTATTTCACTTTAAAATTAATTCAAAATATATAGTAAAAATGAAGGCTACTAATATTGTCATCACTTAATATAATCTCTTATTGTGCTTACTCATCTATAAGTGCAAATAGAGTTATGCTATCACCCTCCAGAAGTCCAGAGGGAAGATTTTTAAAACTTGAGTTTAGTGACCTGAAAACAAGTAAAAATGCTCTCAAGACCAAAGGTATCAAAAAAGGTTTTGCAAGTTCCCTCATAGTAAACAAAATAAACTTTTAAAAGCCAGTTACTTTTTAATAGTGGGTAAAATGCGTCAGAAACTTTCTAATGAAAAGAAGACAGTTAATTTGTGTTCCAAGCATTTTTTGTTTGTTTTAATAGTTTAAATTTACCATCTCAGTGAGATGTACAGATTGATGAGAAAAATAAGAATTTTAAGGGGAAAAAAACCTATATATTGGAACATATAAAATTTTGTAACATTAGACTCTTTACAACCGAAGAACTCTATTTTTAAATCGTGGTTTTTTTTAACAAGAGCCTAGAGCATTGCAAGTGATAATTATTGAAGAAGTTAATATTACACCAAATTAACACATCACAGTGCAGTTTAATAAGTGATACTGATAAGCTTTATCTTGATTTGCCAAGAAAAGGTTAAATTTATTGAATATACTCTATTTCAAAGTCCCATCTTCAAGTAGTCCCTATATGAATGGATGACATCCATTCCTAAGTTCTCAAGGAACTAGATTTCAACCTACAAATTTATTATAGGATCAAAAATTCATTTGTTGACAAGATTACTACAATTAAGTATTGGATGTTATGAGCAATAATTAAAAAATGAGTATACCCCCATCAAATAGTGGAAAGATAGAGGAAGGAAATTATTAAAAATCTGAAATATATCAGAACCTTTGCTAGGCTCATTCAAATAAACTATTTTTGCCCTGTGCAGCCATAGAATGGGAGACAGTATCTTATTCTGACTGTATACATGAAAGAATTGTGAGTCAAATGTGAAAGGCCATATAGCTAGGTAAATGGGACTGGATTCAGGTCTTATGTGACTTCAAAGCCAAGATTCATTCCATTTCACTTTGCTTTTGTGTTGTACTAAGTTTCTCTACAATATTTTTACTTCTTTAACCTTTGTCAATATTGTGCATTCTGTTTGGATCCTACATGCCATTAATTTATCCTTACTATATCTGTTAGAAATCAACTTTAATATGAGATTTTTTTTTAATATGTGGTAATTTAAAGTAAACGGTACTTACATATTTTATTCAATATACATTTGTTATCTTCCTATGCTATGATCATTTAACCATCTATATATACTCTCTACAAAATTTTGTTTTTATGTCTAGGTTATAATTAAAGAAAGTTCAATTTTTTCTTGATTTTCTTTTTGTCTGTTTCTCTGTATTTCTCTTTTCTTTTTTTTTTTGTTCTGTTTCTCTGTATTTCCTTTTTATCCACTATGCATTTTAACACATATAGACATTTTACTCAAGAATTTTTTATTTTATTGAATAGATACTTTGGAGAATTTCCAGTTCTGACATGTAAAAGAGCTTAGAGGTCATCATTTCCATCCTAACATCAAGATAAAGCTAAGCAAACTGAAAATCAGTGACTTCTCTTGGACTGCTCAGAGAACTGAGGTGCAGGACAAACCACGACCTTGAAATTTGAAGAGAGAGACAAATCTAGATAGTTAGAGCTGAGGTCTGCTTCCCAGGAGGAGAAGCTGGTGAACCATAAACAGGTAGGAACATTTAAATGTCAATTTTGATGAATTTCTGAAGACTAAGTGTGGAGTAGCTTAAGAGTGAGAGACTGCTGGTGCCACAGTTAAAACTTTGGTGAACTTCACCTTTGGAATCTCACCAGATTTTCATGGCGAAAAGCCAGGACCCATCCCCTCATAGCTCTGCAGGGGAGGAGTGGAGTAATCATTATTAAACACAACCAGAGCACTCTCGGTAACAAAGCCTACTCTCTAGGATAAAAGACTTATCAGAGCTTATCTTGCCTAAGAGGAGGACATTTCTTTGACTCCAAGCCCCTCTAGCTTTCCTTTCTCACCTAAGAGGTGAGAAATATAATGTAGGTCATAGCTCAAGGATACAAACCTACTAAAAGACTAGAATACTTCTGTCTCACACACTTTACCACCACAGGATGAAGATTCCTTTATAATTACAGCAATTACAGCTGAAAGCATTTCAAGATGTGGACTCTGAGGAAGAATTCTTAGGGAATCCACAGGGTTACATGGGAGATAAAAAAAGAGCACTAAAGGAATTGGAAGCTCTGGAACCTACAGCTATAGCAAATATTGAACACAGAGCGACTAATACCCAGATTACCATGATACCTTACACTAAAGGCCTATTTATGTCAGTTACTGTTTCCTAATACATTGTGTCTAGCTTTAACTAAAAAAATTGTAAAGCAAGCTGAAAAAAAAGAAAAACAACCTAAAGACACAAATTAAGCATCAGAATTAGACTCCACTATGTACAGATATTGAAATTATCTGAAAGAGATTTAAAATAACTAATTAACATTATGGTGAAACCAAAAGTAGACAGTAAGAACAAATGGTTAATGTAAACAGATAGAAATTCTATGAAAAAATCAAAAGAAAGTATGAAAAATTAAAAACACTGACAAAAATGAAGAATGCCTTTGATGGGCTCATTAGTAGAATGGATGAAACTAAGGAAAAAAATCAGTATATCAATAGAATCATCCCAACTGAAATGAAAAGAAGAAAAAATAATAAAACAGAACATCTATAAACTGTGGGACAACTTCAAAGGGAGTTACGGACATGTAATTGAAATGCCAAAACAAGAGAGAGATTAGAGCAGAAGAAATATTTGAAGTAATACTAGCTGAATTTTTTTTTTTTTTATAATGAAAGATAGCAAACTACCAATCTAGGCAGCTCAGAGGACACCAAACAGTATAAATAGATATTTTTGGTAAAGAGTATAATATCCTTTATACATATCCATCAAATTAATTCTTATGGTGAGGTTAAGTTAGAGAAAGAGACATCCTGAATTTTAGAACCACTGAATATGAACCACAGATGTGATATGAATGGTTTTTGATATCGAGGACAGTTCTAATCTGATCTAATCATAGAATGTGTTTTTATTTAGTCTACTTTTGTGAAGAAAATACAGTGACTAGTAAAAACAGATGTGCAATACAATTTTAAATTTTGCTGTTTTTTAATTTTATCTGTAATATTATGTATTAAGAACAAATACATTTGTAAATGTCAAACGTTATATACTTTTATTCTTTTGTTAGTAATTAACTTACAGATATTGTTTAGTGTTAATTTTTACAACTATTTAAAAACTATAAAAATAAAACTAAATCACCAATTAGCCCTCATTCAGGAAACACATTAGGGAGAAACTGACTTAGTGATTTTACCCAAAATTCGTGGTACTGCATTAATAATCATAACAACATAAGAGACAGACGCAGCCCCTATCCTTGAGGGGATAACATTTGAGTGACCATTTATTATTATTATTATTATTATTATTATTATTATTTAATTGTCTTTTTTTCTCCTTGGTTAAACAAATACTAGAAGAAATAGGGTCACTAAGATGAATGAAAAATCATGGATAATTGCCTAAAGTACTCCCTGTCCCTTTTCCACCTAAAAATCTAGACTCTTAGTGTTCTTCTAAGATGCCTTGTCTTAGCTCTTGGAATGTAGAGTTTCTGACATTAGACAATTTCATACTTTCCATGATCAATCAAAATAGCTTCTATTGCCTATTTAGGGAGATTTGCTCAATATGTTTAGAAGAGTTGGTGCTAGTAATCAGAATAATTAATTCTTTTGTCACATGCAAATAGGCAAGCCAGGAGACACTATTTGACTGTGCATATTGTCTGTACAACTGACTTTTATGTTTTATGCCTAGTTTTTTTACTTCTAAAAATGACACTGATATCACAAATAGAGGGGAAGTGAAATGATTGTGGAAGTATATAATAAAAAAAGAACGGTAATTATTTATTAGACAGTAAATCAATGAGTAGCTTGTGCCCATTTTCATATTGTCATACACACAGAACAGATAACTAGGCATAATCAATAAAAAGCTAATTCCTATAGTTCAAAAGAAATGACTGATTTCATAAATATGTATGTGCTCAATAAGTCAAGTTGGCATAAACTTTTTCTGAAAAAGTTAGAAATGTCCTATACATCCAATTTTCCACAATCTATTTGCAAAGATTTAAAAAAGAAAACACATTACTGTACTAAATGTATTTATCCTGGCATAACCATAACATATTTTCACTTACATGTGCCAAATTATTTACAAATATCATTAAATATCAGAAAAAAAAGTTCTCTGTATATAAGGTATATTAAATAAAGGTCTTAAGACTGAAAAGAAATGATTCTAGATAAAGATTCAGATCTACAGGAATATCTAAAGAATGGGAAAAATAATCAATGGATATAAACTTTCTCTTTTCTTGATTTTTTTTTTAGTAAAAAATTGATTTAGTAAAGAGATAAAAAATGTACCTTGAGGTTTATAATAGATGTAGAAGTACATAATAATAATAGAACAAAGGATAGATGGATATCAACAGAAATATATTGTTTTAACTTTCTCATATAAGAAGTTATATGGTAGACATATAGATAGAATGATATATTAATTCAAATTACATTCTAGTAAGTTAATTTATATTATAATTTCCAGAGAAGCTACTGGTAAAAAGAGATAAAGCATAGTTGCATGTATATAGAAAGTATAAAAATGAATCTAGAAATTATTTAACTGACAAATTGATAAAATAAAACTATTCTAAAATAAACAGGAAAGAAGGAATAAAAACAAGTGAAGTACATACCATTATTCTTATTTGATAGGTAAGTATCACTATACTAAGTGAAGTTAGGAAACTTTCTCAAGATTACATTAGCTATTTAGTATGAGCTCTGTGATTCAAACAGAGACTTGATTGATTTCTATTATGCTCTACCCTAAGTAGTACTGGATAATATTTTAATTATAGTCATTACTGGAAGATAACACAGTTTTCACTAGGGTGCGTGTTAGAGTATAGATTTTTCTGTTTAAAAATATTTTTAGATAAAATTTTTAAATAAAGTTGATTTAGGTAATAAATTATGCTTTTCTGCTTATTTCTATCTTCTCCTTCCTACTTCATAATTTTAACTTGAAAAGCAGCCACTCAAAAAATGAAGTCATTTAACTATATACCAATAGAAGAGATATAATATAATAATAAAATAAGTAATTCAAAACTAATAGAATAGGATATACAAAAAAAAAAAAGAATAGAGGAAACACATAGCAGCATTATAAACAATGTTGACATGCCAATAATTACACTAAATCAACTAAGTACTCAGAACTTCAGGGAGAGATTGTTAGAACGGATTAAAATACCTAAACTCATGATGTCTTTATTTTAAATGTAAAGAAAATGGTGATTTAAAATTAAAAGGATAGGAAAACATACATAATGGTAACACTATTGATAAAGACAATGTAGCTATATGTATAACAGGAAAAAATATATTTAAAGACAAATAGTATCAGTAGAGATAAGAGGGGTAGCTCAGAGTTATAAAAGTATAAAATTTACAAAAAGACAACCTTAAAAGTAGATGCACCTAATACAATCTCAAAACCATAAAATAAAATTTAACAAAAATATAAGAATGAATAAGCAAAATTTATAAAAATTGATTTTAGCAATAGTTTGTAAGTAATAGAGCATTGATAGAAAAAAGGAAGCAACATCTGTTTCTGAATATGACAAAATAATTATTACAATAATCTTTCTACCAGCAGCAGCTACAAAAATGAGCAAAGTATATGTGGTAAACACTTTAATTTTGGAAAATAGGAATCATAAGATAGCAATTCCTGATGGAAAGCAAATTTTCAAGGTGAACCCTATGGTCACCCTAGCCTATGAACAGTTTTCAGAAACAGAATTTTTTCATTCTGTTGAGCTGAAGAAGCTGAGGTGAGAATCTGTGGCTGCTGAAACTTTAGGAATCTAGGAGGCAGGACACTTTTAGAAAAGAAGTAGATTGAAACAAGAAGCCTAGTTGAGAGTTAGATTTGTGTAAGTGCATTAAAGACAGTACGATGTTCACAAAATAGCAGCTGTGAGGTTGTAAGCAGAAAAACAAGACTGGAGGACAAACAATCTGAGAAATTATTTAGCACTGGCTTAGCCAGGATAAAGAAAACATTTTAATGCCAGGTTTCTTACCTGAGATACCAAAAATACCATACTAAGGAATGGTGAGTGCCCCAGAGAAAGGACTATTCTAGATACACTCTTATGAAGCTAAAAATCAAGTTTCAGTAAGATCTACACAGGAGATAGTATTTGTAGGTTGTGAACAACCAAGCTAGATGACCTTAGAAAACTATTCGAACTTTCCACATACCTGCCCTAAGCATTAAACCAGGTTTGCATGTGTTCAGTGTGAATAGGTAATAATTGAACTACCTGTTAGAACAAACATCAACACTTTTCAGTCCAAGATAAAAGAATGCAGAACTTCTAAAATTTATCACTGAGCATGTTCAGTATTCAATAAAAAAAAAAAGATAAATTGATAGACATACAAAGCAACAGTAAAATGTTATCCAAAGTCCTGAGAGAAATCAGTCAATATATATTGATCTCAAAAGACTCGAAATTGGATTTAGCATACAAAAACTTTAAAATAACTATTATAAATATATTTAAAGACATCATTTTTATGAATAAAAATATAGATATTTTCAGCAGAGAAAACTAAAAACAAGTAGGGATTCAGAAACTATAAAGTAATAAAAAAGTTCTCTAATGTATATAGAAAATATTTGTCAACAGTACTACAGATGGGGCAATTGAATGAAATTATACTGTATGTACATTTATAATTCAGAAATGGGATAGGGAAAGTTGAGAGTGAGAAAAGTAAAGTAGTAATTGAAAAATGTGAACTGAGTAGTGTGAATTGGAAAGTGAGAATTTTCATGTATGAATTCAGTTGTAGGTGATAAGAATTTAGGAGTATGAAGTGTCAAGAGTGAAGTATACAGTGACATAGTATTAATGCTAAATAATACGTTAATGAGTTTGGATATGTTAAAAGAGGTGAGATTTATTAGACAATAGAGGAAATAAAGTAGAAAATATGTGTGTGTGTGTGTGTGTGTGTGTGTGTGTATTTGAATGAAAAGATTAGAGCAAGAGCCTACATAAGAGAACTTGAGCAATAGAAAATAAATCAGAAGAAGATACTAAACCATATCAATAATTAAATCTAAAAGGACTAAACACTTCAAAAGACAGACTATTTAACTGGATAAGAAAGCGACACACATATTTATGCTGTCTATATAGGTTGAAAGTAAAAAGGATAAAAATTAAGCATACAACAAACAGCTATATCAATGTCAGACAAAGTATACCTCAAGCCAAGTAGTATAAGAAGGGACATTTCATAATGATAAAAGGGGTAATTCACTAGGAAGAAGTAACAGTCCTAATTTAGTATGCTGAAAATAGAGTTTCAAAAGACATGAAAAAAATCTTTGTAGAACAAAAGAACATTAGACAAATCCACTATCGTTAGAGGCATTACTCTCAGTAATTAGAAGAAATACTTTCCACTGTGTGTAAAGTTGTATTAGTTTCTTATTGCTGTTGTAACAAATTACCACAAACTTAGTGATTTAAAACAACACAAATGTATTATAGTTTTGGAAGTCAGAACTTTAAATAGATCTCTCTGGGCCCAAATCAAGATGTCATAAAGGCAATGCTCCTTTTGGAAGTCTCTAAGGAAAATCCCTTTTTTATTGCCTTTCCAGCTTATTGAGGTTGCTTATTCTCTCTCTCTCTCTCTTTCACCCTCTTTTAATTTCAATTTGTATGGTTTATCTCAGTTTATAATTTTTTATTTCACAGGTATCCATCCATATGTTTAC
Organism: Macroglossus sobrinus; assembly: GCA_004027375.1. Taxonomy (NCBI): domain Eukaryota; kingdom Metazoa; phylum Chordata; class Mammalia; order Chiroptera; family Pteropodidae; genus Macroglossus; species Macroglossus sobrinus. The sequence goes on along the minus strand of PVKZ01002778.1, from coordinate 38,366 downwards.
CACTAGTCTCTTTTTATTCACGGCCTAATTCAACATTAGATAAAGTCAGACCTGTAGTTTTACTTTGGCTTAACAGACCTGAGATTTTACCAAAAATAGTCCTTGTTAATTTCATGCAGTGGACTGGATGGTTACATATTTTATACCAGAGTTCTTGAACTGATATTCTATGTGATGTTAGTCTGATTGAAATAACTCAGATTGAAATGGATGTTTTTGTCAAAGCTTCCTGACTCAAATGTCCTTTTCCCTCCTGCCAACTTCTTGTTTACCTTGGCAATGAAGTTTCTGAGCCAGAAACTGCAAACTAATGTGACCTATTTATTCAATTAAGCCAAATGGGTATGACCTTGTTAATTTTTTTTCCAGGTAAAATTTTCAGTTTTATATTTTCTGTTTTGAAAACACAGTGGGATTGGTTGATATTTGGGAGAAAATTACCTTGCCTATTAAAATCTCAGTAGCAACCACAAGTGTGTAATCTGTCTCTTGTCTTCCTTTGGTGGCTAGCATACTACTTTCCTATGGCTCTCTTTTGTGAAGTGTTTCAATTATTAGTAATTATCAGATAATACCAACCTCATATGTTTATTGGATCATTGTAATTTATCTTTGCTTCTATTTATTTTCTCTGCTATTGACTTTAACTGCAATTTTCTTATTAGAGTCATACACCACTTAATCTTCTAATATATATGTATATTGGAAGTATGGACTTTTTTCTTACTGCACATGTCTTAATTTAGAATCTCATTATTTCACTCTATTATGACAATATTCTTTTAATCTTCAGTCATAGATCCAGATACTCTATACCAAAGTGAGTGTGAATTTTTTAAATCACAAAACTGACATCACTACCTTATTAAAATACTTTAAAGCTCAGTAAGTATTGCATTGAGAATCAGATCATTAAAAAAACACACACACAAAAAAATGAATAAACCTTTCAATGTGACTTAGTTATTGATGTGAGAAATCTTCAATCTAGGCCTATATATTTTTTAAAAATTGTTAAATGCTTTAGGGATAAAGACAAATTAAAGTACTATATCAATTAAGCTAGTTACTGTAAGAGATGTCTCACAATTTCAGTAGCTTAAACACAAAACTTTATTTCTCCCTAGTATTAATTCTAAAATTGTTTTTTTCTGATCAGCAGTAGAAAGCACATGTCTAAACAATGATTCAGAGATCCAGGATATTCTGTCTACCTTCTTCACTACATGAAGATGGAGGTCAACAGTTAGTGACAGACAAAAGAAAGTAATGGAGGAAAATGTAATGGCCACTTCTAGAAATAGGACATATCACTTCACATTTTTCTGTAGGTCTCAGACAACTTCAGAAATCCTTCAAGCTAAGATCTAGCTCTGTACCCACCCAAATGATAAGGGTTTGATAATCAAATAGTAACTACTGTTCATGTAGCAGAATCAGAAGGATTATATAGTCAACTTTCCCTTTTTTGTGTCTGCCACTATGATAGAGGCTTTAATAGCTAAAGGTCAGCTCTCTCAAAATGCATGCCTATTTGGTCCAATTATTATCAATAAATTGTAACTAAAGTTCTTCTGAAATTATTCTTATTCTGTTTTTTTTAATCTTTTTATGTTAAACACTTATATGATAGCTCAATCTGTCTCAGATATCTGACAGCTCTGAGGATAGGGCCAAAAGAATCACAGGTGTGTTGTGTCTGATATCATTGCACTGTTAAACCAGTAAATGCCTACCTCTAGACTTCTTATGTCAATAAATAGAATCCACTTTCTCTAAGACAGTCTTGTCAGGTATTCTATAATTTATAGCTAAAATATTCTAAACAGATATCTCAGCAATCTAGGGTCTTATAATTTAGCAGTTTTATTTTTAAACTATATTATTTTGGCTGTTAATATTCTAGGTATACTCTGTTCAGATTTAAAGAGAAAGAAGCGATGCATAGAATAAACGTATATTAATAAAAGGTATATCTGCTTGCTATGAAATACAAAAAAGTATATAAATTTTAAGGTTTCTTTTTATTGCATTCTCTAAATTCTACAATTATTAACATGGAAATGTAATGAACAAATGAATAAATTCATTAAAAAGCTAAGAGTATATTTTCTTCAACTATTTTTTATTCTATGCTATTTTAAAACTTTTATTTGTAAGAAACATTTTGTATTAGGTGGCTTTTTAAAATACATTCTCCTTAGTGGTTGACATGCGTTGTTACTTGTTTATTGGTAAAGGGAAATATATCTTATTATATTGTTATGCAAAGTAAGAAAATATACATTGAGTAAAAGTACAGACTAAGTTTCTGTTAAGTCCTTTATACCCCAGCCACCTACTTCTCCTCCAAGGCAAACAATACCAGCTTCCCGGACATTCTTGCTGAATATCTATATATAAACAAACATGTTCTTATTACAAATGTATGATAATTTCTTTTAATTTAACAATTTTTTCTTCTATATCACCACTTATAGACATTAGGAGATACAATTCAAGTTATTGTTTAAAAAAATTGTCAATCTTTGCTGTAGCCATTGACATTTGCAAGGTACTTTATTTTAGTCCCATTATTCACTCTTACTCATACTGTGTCACAATTGTGGATCTCATAATTGAACACAATATTTTTAGGTACTTTGATAATTCCCCTGTATGTTTATTCTTGGAGGAACAGTAGTTTTAACTAAGGATATTTTAACTGTCCTTAGGAACAACTAATATAACTCCAGACTTCAGCTGGAAAGGGGAAAATGAAATTTTGTAGTAGATTGTTATAGGTGAGCTAGGGATTGAACTGCTTTCTAACTGAACAGCCTTCAACTAATCCTTCTTGTTATAGCCACCAGCCTTTTATCCCTGTTTTCAAAGACACTGGTTGATATGAGTTCCTGATCCTTTTAAAGGTTCTTCAGTGCAAATCAAGTATTTTCTCATCTTTTGCCCATTGTTAGTTTAGGTTTCAGCTATCTCACAGTTTGGTTGGTTTGCTTGCCAACTGATAAAATTTTGTTGCTGTTGTCAAAACTCCTGTAATCTCTATTACTATAGTTTTATGTCTTAAAAAATATTTTATTTTGTTTATTATATTTACAATAACTAGAGTGAGATTTCATGATTATACAAAATTAATTGCAAATCTTTATCTTCTTAAGCTAAATTAAGAACCCCAAATTAAGTTTTCTTAAAGTACTTTTTCTCTCTCCAGTATTTAGAGAGGTATGAAATAGTACAGTACTTTGTCACATTTTATGGTCTTTAATTTTATTTTAGGGTCTAGAATGGTTTCTAATAGGTTGGAACTAAAAATGGCATACCCTAACATTAGAGTTTGGACATGGGTCTTTATGGACATGTCTTCTCTGCAAATATGTAAGCAAATCAATAAACTAAAAAGCAAGATATCCACTGGTTTTATTTAAATTGATCATGATAGAATAAAAATAAACAGCCAAAACATATATAAAATTATATTTTTAATGCATCCAGCAAAGTGAAAAAAGACAGAATATAAATTGGAAAATGTAAAAATTATTTTGAAATAAGGATTATAAGTATTGGGCTAATACATCTGGAACTAAATCTAAATCTAGATTTATGTGAGCACAGTATACTTACTCATACTGTTAAAAATATATAATAGTGAGGCATCTAGTGAAGTCAGAAATTCAACTGGTTTATATATTTGAAATGCAGGGAATTCAAAGAAACAAACAAAGCCATGTGTCTGTCAAATGATTTAAGCTACGCTAAAATCTTGTTTTCTAATATCTGGGTCTCTAACACTTGAATGGTAGTTATTAAAGAAATGGCTTTGCCATATCTCTTCAATATGAAACTAAACGAAAGTTCTGATGTCTATCAAGATAGCTAATGCTCATTTAATTCTATTTAAGGAACTGAAAAATCTGATAACTTTGAAATTGGTTGCTGATATTTTGCTCAAATAAAAGCTGAACTAGAAGAAAATCCTTGATATTCTATTCACGTATAAGACTGTTTTGATTTTTCACAACTGATGGATTTTTATGGATTTCATGAAGAAAAAAATGCCACATGTTGTGATATTTCATTTGTTTCTGCCTAGCATGCACTGGTGTCCAACACTTTTAGGTGATTCTGATTTTTTTTCTACTTCCATGAAATTGTATCTCTATGAGCTAAACCTTCAGCCATCCCACTTTCAAATAGAATTTTAAAAGTTTAGGAGAAAAATACAAAGTTTTCAAACTACATAATATCCACTGGTTTAATTTACCATGCCATGAAAGAATTTATTCCAATCCAGCAGAAGTGTCACTCTTTTAAGAAATGGCCACTTTCAGAACAATTTAAAAACAAAGAGGAAATCCATATTATGGTTTATTTGGTGGAGTTCTATGGATGACATGAATGAACTGAAGCCTTAAAAATTAAGACTGGAAAGTCACCACTCTAAATATGGCTTTGGCCAAGCCCGCATTCTATTTTTAAGTTACTTGAAAAAGACAACTATGCAAATTAACCCATTTAATTATCTGCAGGCAATATTCTGTGGAAACCTGAAAATGCTGAAGAAAATTGTTGAAAGTTGCTTTTGCTCAGATGACCTTAAAATTAAAACATGGATTTGTAATTTTTTCCTTGGTGACATGGACAGCAAATCAATGATGCAGAACTTGCCAAAAATGACCTCACTGACTTAAGGACAAAGAGAAAGATGCATTATAAATTTCACCCAACCAGAGAATTTCTTTCTCTTAGAGAATTTTGTTGTTCCTCGATACAGACTCCTCCTCATTTGTCAAAGTGATCTGTGATAGTTTCCAAGTGAAATTTGGTCATTTTATCTAAATTCATATATAGCCATGTAAGTGCAATTATCACTTTCTTCTTCTTCTCACTAACTAGTATGCTTTTTGAAACCATTGTCTTTTGTTTTTATTAAAAATATTATTGATCTTTGAGCTTTATACAATTTGTTTATATATTCTGCAGAATCTTAGTCATTTATTCATATGACAACATTTGGTCATCCCCTCTCATTCTGTAATGACTGGCAACTGCTTCATAGCCTAGATTTTGAATAGCTTTATTTGTGATAACCCATCTAAAATCTTGCTGTCTTGCTTTGTTGATCTTCTTTTTGCAATGACCTTATCTTCTACGTTTTTATTTTTTTCTTTGACTATAACATTGGTTTTATAATTAACCCAAACTGTTCTACATTTGAAGCACAATTTTACATATTCTAATTTCTGAACATTTTTATACCACCAATTATCTCATTAGCTAACATTTAAAATTTATGCAATATAAATTTATTGAGTTGAATTAAAAAATCAAGTGAGCAAGCATACTTTATTATTATAAGGTATAGTACAAAATAGTTTAGCACAAAAAATAATTTTTGATAATTTTTGATATAGAATTAGAATATCTTACATTTTTCATATTTGAATTCAATGTAATTTTCAACAAATTCTGTGATCCAGAAAAGTTTAAAAATCAGTCATGATTATGCATATGTGTGTATATCTATACATGTGTATGCTTATATGTACATATTATATACATTTATATGTACATATACATATGCATACATATACACACAAACACATGTCCTTATTCATTAATTTGTATGTTTTTATTTATTGAAAGGTATTAATGTATTCTTTCCTTCAAATTTTTAATACTCAATATAGGAGAAATGCTTCATATTTCCTCTAATACATCTGTATTCATAACAACTCTGTGCATAGCATGTGTTCAATAGAACCTCTAATTTTAAAGTAATGTATATCACTTGAGGTTCTACTTAGATTTTGGAATAGGAGATGGTAAGCTTTATAAAAATAAGGAATAAATTTAGTGGATATACTATTATTCTAAGCAAAAGAAATCTGCCTGGAAATAACAATTGATATCAAACACACAATGCTGATTAGAGAGTGAAATAACAGAAAAATGAGAAAATATGCAATTAGCATAGTTAAAACTGAACAGGAAAAAGCAAGTCTATCAAATTTTATAAAAAAGTATATTTGCATACCAGAAAAAGAAGCAAACCAAAGTCTATTTAAACCAGTCTTACTTAACCTTCAGGCAATTGTCATATTGGGATGGAAAATGTTTGGTTGTGGGGTCTGTTCTGTGCATTATAGCAAGGGTTCCCAACTCCTGGGCCACAGACTGGTATGGTTAGTTGCTTGTTAGGGGATAGGCCACACAGCAGGAGGTGAGCGGTGGATGAGCGAGCAAAGCATCTGTATTTGCAGCTGCTCCCCAGAGCTAACTAGCATCACTGCCTCAGCTCTACCTCAGATCATCAGACATTATATTCTCGTAGGAGTACTGGTCTCTGGTGCCAAAAAGTTTGGGGACTGCTGTTTTATAGGATGTTTAGCAGTATTCCTTGCCTCTACCTACTAGGTGCCAGTAACAACTCCTCCTGCACTTGTGATAAATGAAAATGTCTCAGACATTTCAAAATACCCCTTGGGAGGCAAAATCACCCCTGTTGAGACACACTGATTTCAGCAAAGGCACATTCCTTGGGGGTGTTTAACTTATTCTTCTTTTGTGAGCAAGAAGAGTAAAGTTCCAGTCTCTTTAGCTTTAACATGTTATTGAGTGTCAGTGACAATGAATCAGATGATGTAGGATAAAGACGTATCATTGGCAATTAGGAAAATAATAAGCATAAATAACGCAAAAAAAAGAAAAAGGTGAAGGTATGGCTAATATAAAAAAATCAACTATATGCTAGGGGTATAGTATGACCCCAAAACTCTAGAATTATATTTACTTTTATTATTTTTTTCTTTTTCAGATACTTAGTATGCACAATTTCAGCTGCTCTTTTTTTGAGGAAAAAAAATCATTCTGTACAGTTTTGAAATGTAAAGATTTATGGAAGACATTACACAGCAAGCCCTGCTATTTGCATTACAATATATGATTGAGAATCACTATATAACTTTGTTCCTGCTGTTTCATATTGATTGTACACTATGTGTTTCATTAGACTACCTTTGAAAACTTTATTCCAAATGCTTTATGGAATGGGTAATTTTAATAATTACCTGAGACGGTGACTCTATAAGTGACTAAAACATCTATACTGCAGGAAGTCAAATGCTAGTTAGTGATCTGGCAATAATAACAGCTGAAATTTGAAGACTCAGTATGGCTTTAACGATTCATATTGATTAGGACCACTCTCTGAGTTGAACAATTCAGATGGATTTGTAGTTTAAATGTATGTTGATTTACTTAGTTTTTTTTCCCCCAGTGTGTAATATGCATTTCATAAAATTTGGTAAATTTGCTTTTATTTTTCAACTTTATGATTTTTATAGCTAAAGTCCTGCAAATGGATGGAAACCTATGGAAAATTTAGATTATTGAGTGTATAATAGAGCAGAATAAAGAAGATTCTATTTAGCCTTCATCCTGTGATTAAAGCTGACACAACTTCATTATGCATTGTTCTCTACAAAGAGGCCCCCAAACATAAACTTGAGTGTCAGCATTTTAGCAAGGCACCATATTTTTTCATATAGTTTAAGTAAGGAGACATAAACGTTTGCTTTAAGTACCAAATTATTTCATATTCTATTGACTCACTACTCATACAGTCAAACTCTAATGTGAAAACACATGCCTTGATTATTATTCTATCACTTCATAAGGAAATACTTCTGTATCTCTTTATGAAAAGATATAACTTCTCTGACAGTTTTTCATTTAAGTATTACATCTTTAGTGATTTACATTCTCTAATAATTTGTTTCACCTGTTTAGTCAATAGATCAAATATGTACCTGCTTTTTACCTTTAAATATATACTTTTGAAAGTTAAAAAATGGCATATTTAACTCCTGCTAACAAGAAAAGGACAATTTTATGACTATCAAGTTATATGGTATATAAACTAAATAAAATAATCTCAGAGTAATAGTAAAGAAAAGCATTTGAATTATTTTAAGTAATTTTGTTTAATTTAGTTAATAAATTGTTAATAATAAAATTTATTAAGTGCTTAGCAATAAAATCTTTAAAGCACCTCATACTAATGTTCCATAATCCCTTTTTTATATAAGTAGACTTAAAACTAAAGTAGAAAGAACTAAGCATACATTATGTGAGATTTTTCTATTTAACAATATTTTATTATCTTTATAATTGAGACATTTATGAAGCTATGATTTTAATTAGGTATTATATACAACATTTGGATAACAAAATATTAGCCAACAAGTGGATGTATTTGTTTATATGATTTTCCAGATTGGTTCCTTACATGATTACATAAAATATGTAATTATAAGAACTTTACCACATGGAAAAGATGGATTTCAAATTTTGTTTTGAACACTGATGTGCCCCACTGCTAGCCCTTATTCCTTTAATTTTTGTTTTGTCCTCAAATAAGTTTAACTGGGAAGATAAAAAACTGAAATTTTCTAATAATTTTTAGGATCAGATGCCTTGATTGAATAGTCTTGTATCTTTCATGTAATTGTATAAAAAGTAGAGAAAGGTAGAATAATTCTGGTCTTAATAAAATTGATATTATCTAGAGGATACAGCTTTACTGAAGACCTTGGTGCTATTACTTAAAAGCTAAAATTAGCTAAAAGACTAAGAATTTTAGCACCATGGCTAGTAGCATCACTGGTATAGTCCTCTATAAAAATGCTTAGAAAATCAAGTCAAAGATGGTTGTCTGAGATTTTGTAATAGTTTGAATTGAGCCTTATTCACAAATCATACATGCATTTTTGAAAATACATTATGTATTCTTTTTACGGTTATGTCCTTTCCTAAATTTCTAATTGTTAAATATGTTATATTTGAGGAGTTTTCTTTCCCTCCTGCTGCTTGATCACATTAAAAGATGTTCTTGTTTATGATCTCACAGTTCATCTATTGAAGGGCCTATAGTGTCAAAAGCAAGGTTATACACAAGACTTCTAAGAATAAACAGAAAGGAATGAGTGAATGAGCACAAATATTTTATAACAATGAGTAACATGTATTGATATAAAACTGTTATTAATGTAAAACAGAACCATTTACACATTCTACAAATATGCATTGCTCATGCAAAATTTTTTATAGATGTTTGGTAGTGATAATTGAACTGTGATAACGTAAGTAGTGATAATGTAAGTCATAAACAATTGGAGGAGGTTGTGTAAAGGATTATGAGAACAGTCTAAACTATTTTTGCAACTATTTTATAAATTACTAGTAGATCAAAATTTAAAAAATCAATAAAAAGAAAAGCATCTATGAGATTAAAATTCTTGATATCAAGATAATAATTATTTACCTAGATAACTATCTCGAATATTTTTAATAAGTACCACAAAATAATTTTGTTTTATACACAAACACATTTTTGTGTATATATGTACATACATACATATGTATTAGTATGCTTAGACTGACATAGCAATGTACTGCAAACTGTGTGACTTAAACAACACACATTTATTTTCTCATGGTCGTGGATACTAGAATTTTCTGATCAAGGTTCCAGCAAATTTAGTTTGGATAAGGGCTCTTTTTCTGGCTTGCAGAAAACCACTTTCTGACTATGCTCTTGCATGGCCTTTTTTTTGTGTATATGCAGTGAGAAAGCTCAAGTTCTCTGCTGTCTCTCATTCTTCTTCTAAGGACATCAGTCCCATAGGATTAGGGTCTCACCCTTATGGTCTCATTTAACCAGAATTGCTTCAAAAAAGGTCCTGTCTCCAAATACTGTCACATCAGCTGTTAGAGCTTCAATATATGAATTTTGAGAGGACACAATTCAGTCCACAATCACATACATACATGATATAGTCATTCAATATAACTTTAAATTAGTTCATCAAACTAGTGAATAATTGAATCTCAGACAGTTTTGGAGCTGCTTCTTCCCATTGAGAAAGGGCTTTGGGACAACACTGTGCAAGTCCTCTAAGCATTATTGATCATGTATCCATTTTCAATATGCTAAATTTCCCACCAGCCATGTGGCCTTCTCTGTTCAAAAGGATTCGTTCATTCTAGGCCACATGTGAGTCACAAGAATTTAAGAGAGGCAATATTTTTTTTTTCCTGTTTGTTTTTTCTGTATTTTTTTTTCCTGGTGCTCAGGCTTTAGGCAAGCAGCTGGAAAAAGGGGAAACATATTGCCTAGAAATAGAAAGCTGCATGAAAAAAGAGGTCACAGAAAAGCTGAGGGCAGCAGCTTTCTAGAACCATCTTCACAAAGGATATAGCAGAATAAGAAATAGAAAGACCCAGAATTCCTAATGACCCTGGAGCCCTGCCCCATCCTGAACTGCCTATCTTTCATGTATGGAAAGAATGAAAATATCATTTTTGTTATTGATTTGTTGTTGTTGTTAGATGTTAATAGAATTCATTTCTACATCGTAAAAAGGGCAAAAATACAATAAAAAAGAGTGCCAAGTTGTAATGATACTTTCTTCTTGAAGCTGATCTGTTTGTACATTAATAAGTGCTGGACAACTTAGCCTCAATACCTAAGAATCAAAAACATAACAGTATACTTAACCAACTAAAACTTTTAATAGCATTTCATAGTATATTATTCAAAGTCAGATTAAGAAATGATAAGGTCATCCTTTCTACCATGGATTGTTCCATTTTAAGAGTGCTATGGAAAAAATACATATTCATATCTCTCAATAAGTTTAATACCTAACTTTATATTATATAGAAGTGAAAAGATTTCTAACTTTGGAGAGACAGAATCTTGATAAAGTTACACCTAATTTTTACAGAATACAGCTGACAGCTGTTAGCACATCATTACAAAATATCTAGATTTAGGTTAATGGTGTCTCCATTGACTCTTGAATACACAGTGAAAATAAATGATTTTTTTTTGGTAATTTAGGAGTCATTATCTTGATTTTCAATATTACATCCCACATATCTCCCAAATTATATTTCAAAAATAAACGTAGATGTCCACTTTGGAAACAGAAAAAAACAAGACAAGAAAAACTTTGCATCCCAGTTTAGCTTTCTTCCACAAATACTATAAAATACTCAGATATATACTAAGAATCCTATACGGCTTTATTTTCTTACTGTTTTAAGTTTCTGTGCAGATAATGTGTTAGAATCTTCAAGTACATTTGTGTAGTTTGTATATTTCTCTGAATTTCGAATACTTTCTGCTTAATATACTTTAATGCTCTGTTATTTGGCTCATAAAAATTTATGACTATTATATTTTTATTGTAGATAGAATCTTGTATCAATATAATATGACATTCTCTGTTCTATTGAATGTGTTTTGCTTTAATTATACCTTGCCTTAAATTGATATTGCTACATTTCATTTTACTTGTTTTCTTTTTACATCTTTGCCCACTCTTATGCTTTCAAACTCTTTGTCAATTTGTTTTAGAAATGCTTTTAGGATGCAGCAAATAGTTTGTATTCTCCTCCTCCCTCGTTCTCCTCCTCTCTCCTTCTCTTTTCTTTTCCTTCCTCCCCCTTCTCCTCCTCCTGCTCCTTCTTCTTCTCCTCAATAATAGTAATAATAATAATTGTTATTACCATTATTATTATTAATCATTGCGATACTAACTTCTTTGTATTTTAATTAGGGGCAAAATGTTTACATGTATTGTTCTAACTGATGTGTTTAGTATTACATAGTTTTACATAATTTTTGTTCTGTTTTACTGCTGTGTAGGTACTTAAGCTTTCTGTGATTATTTTAGTTTTTGCTTATAACTAAGTGATTTATATACTAGTTATATAAAAAGTGGACATTTTGTTGTAATTTCACAAGCTTTCTTTTCATTAATATTAGCCTTGTATATTTTTACATACATTCATTTACTATTATCTGTCCCATGTCCTGACAGAACTTGAAAGAGTTATATATCTATATCTTCAAGCTAATTTCACAATTTCTACCATTTAACTAGAAAAAAAATAATTCATATGCATTACTTACAGCCACTAATATATTTGAATCTATTTCTACCATTATAATATGGGCTTTCTATTTATCTAGTTTTTTCGATGCTTAATTTGTTCTATTTTATCACCTTTTTTTGGATCATGGGTATTTTTGTTTTGTTTATTTTTTACATTTTTCTCTTATTAGTTTAGAAATAATTCTTTTTAACATTTTTAGTGAACACTCTTAAACTCATTAAAAAGACTAACTTCAAAAAATTTCAATGATAAGAAATATCTTTTTCATGTTCCCTAGCTGTAGAAAAAAATCTTAGAATTCTTAAAATCTGGTCATTTCATGTGTGATTATACTAATTGTGATCTAATTTTTTAAATCAACCTAAAAATTCTAATTAGTTATTATAAATTTAAACATAAGTATTTTTGTAGATTAGCCTATATGTTTACCACTCATTTCTGTCAGCATTTCTTCTGAATTGACTTTTCTTTTCCCTAAAAGTGTTTTTTTGCAGTGAACACTTGTCTTAAGAGTATTAATATTGTTCCTTTTTTTTTTTTAATTTCAACTACACAATACATTGGTTAAACATTCATATAGTTTATAAAACGATCTTCCTAATTGCTCCTTCTCTTCTCTGGTTTTCCACCTAGCCAATATATTAATGCTGACTGCATTCCCTATGCCGTGTTCCCCATCCCTGTGGCCATCTATCAACTATAAATTTGTACTTCTTTAACTCCTCACCCCATTCCCCCAGCCTCCCAACCCCCATCAACAAATTGTCCTCTATATTTGTGAGTAAGTTTTTGATTGGTTTGTTTTTTTTGTTCCTTAGATTTTACATATAAGTAAAATTATATGGTATTTATTCTTCTCTGTCTAACTTATTTCACTCAGCATAATAACCTCTAGATCTATTCATGTTGTTGCAAATGGTAGGATTTTATTTTTTTAATGACTGAATAATATTCCATTGTAGATAAGAACCATAACTTCTTTATCCAATTATCTGCTGATGGGCATTTAGGTTGCTTCCATATCTAGGCTATTGTAAATTGTGCTGCCATTAATATTGGGGTGAATAGATCTTTATAAATTATTGTTTTTGTTTTCTTTGGATAAATACCAATAAGTATATTCATTGCTGGGTCAATAAGTATATTCATTTTTAATTTTTTGAGACACCTCCAGACTGCTTTCCATAGCAGCTATATTAATTTGTTTTCTTAATATCTCCCCAACAATGTATGAGGTTTCCCTTTTCTCTGCATTCTGCATCCTTGTTAACACTTGTTCTTGATTTATTGAGTATAGCCATTCTTACAGGTGTAAGGTGATATCTCATTGTGGTTTTAATTTGCATTTCTCTGATGATTAGTGAGACTGAGCATATTTTTATATGACTATTGGCCATCTGTATTTCCTCTGTGGAAAAGTATCTGTTCATATCTTCTGATCATTTTTTAATTGGATTATTTGTGTTTTTGTTGTTGAGTTAGATGAGATTTTTATGTGTTTTTGGATATTGACCACTTATCAGATGTGTCATTGGTGAATATCTTCTCCCAGTCAGTTGGTTGTCTTTTTGTTTATTGCTGATTTTTTTGCTGTACAAAAACTTTTTAGTTTGATGTAGTCCCATTTGTTTATTTTTTTCTTTTCTTTCCCTTGCCTGGGGAGATATTTTTTAAAAGAAATTACTGTTAGTAACATCAGGGAGTTTACTGCCTATGTTTTCTTCTAGAACTTTTATGGTTTCAGGTCTTACATTTAAGTCTTTAATCCATTTTGAGTCTATTCTTATATATGGTGTAAGAAGGTAGTCCAGTTTCTTTTCTTCTTTTTTTCTTTTTTTTTTTTCATATCATATATCTGTTCAGTTTTCCCAGGGCCATTTATTGAAGAGACTGTCTTTAACCCATTGTGTATTCTTACTTTTTTTGTCATATATTAAGTGAGTATATAGACATGGATTTATTTCTGGGCTCTGTAATCTGTTTCATTGATCAATGGATCTGTTTTTATGCCAGTACCATGCTGTTATGATTACTGTAGCCTTATAGTATAGTTTTATATAAGGTAGTGTGATATCTCCAACTTTGTTCTTCTTTCTCAAGATTGTCGTGGCTGTTTGGGGTCTCTTATGATTTCATATAAATTTTAGGATTATTTATTCTATCTCTCTGAAAAATGCCATTAGTATTTTGATATGGATTGCATTGAAGCTATAGATTGCTTTGGGTAGTATGACCATTTTAATAATGTTGATTCTTTCTATGAGCATGGCATATGCATCCATTTATCTCTATCTTCTTCAATTTCTTTTTTCAATGACTTATGATTTCCTAAGAACAAATCTTTTTATCTCCTTGGTTAATCTGATTCCCAGGTATTTTATTGTTTCCCATGCAATTGTAAATGGGATTGTTTTCTTAATATCTCTTTTTGAAAGTTCATCATTGGCACTGACTTTTAAATATTTATTTTGCAGTCTGCTACTTTACTGAATTCACTGATCAGTTCTAACGGTTTTTTTGGTGGAATCTTTAGGGTTCTCTATAGCTAATAGTATCATGTCATCGGCAAATAGCGAGAGTTTTACTTCTTCCTTTCCAATTCAGATATCTTTTATTTCTCTTTCTTTTCTAAGTTCTGTGGCTAAGACTTCCAATACAATGTTAAAGAAGAGTGGTGAAAGTGGGCATCCATGTCTTGTTCCTGATCTTAAGAAAAACACTTTTAGCCTTTCCTCATTGAGTATGATGTTAGCTATAGGTTTGTCATATGTGGCCTTTATTATATAAAAGTGTTTTCTCTCTATTTCCATTTTGCTGAGAGTTTTTATCATAAATGGATGCTGGTTTTGTTGAATGCTTTTTCTGCATCTATTGATATGATCATATTTTTTAATGTAGTATATCACATTAATTGATTTGTGCATGTTGTACCAACCTTGCATTCCAGGAATCAATCTAACTTGATCATGGTATATGATATTTTTAAAGTATTGCTGAATTCAGGTTGCTACTCTTTTGTTGAGGATTTTTGTATCAGTATTCATAAAAGATATTAGCCTATAGTTTTTTGTTTTTTTTTTTTGTAATGTCTTTGGTTTTGGAATCATGATAATGGTGACTTCATAAAAGGAGTTAGGGAGCCTTCCCTCTTCTTGAATTTTTTGGAATAGTTTGAGAAGAATAGGTGTCAATTCTGCAACTGCTTGTCAGTTGCCCATAAGTCTCTGAAACTGGAGAAGCCACTGGGGGATATGTATGTTGGTGATGTAGGGCCCCCGGGAGTCTCCTGGGTCTCTTTAGTAAATTTTCCCCTGCCACTGCAGTGTCAGTTTACATGCTCACACTGTGTCTGTGGCTCCTGTGCAAGTTTCCACTCATAGCAAAGTCAGCTGCTCCCCACCTTGGGCCTAAATGTAACCCTTTGCACTTTCCTGCAGAAGTCCCAGATCACAGCAAGACCAGCTGCTGTCTGGGACTCTCCTACTGATCTCTGGTATATGCCCAAGTTCATGTTGGCAGCAGTGTTCTGCCTGAAACTATCTTAAAACATGCCAGCTGAGAATGCTTGTCCCTGAATCAGTGCACCATGTGGTAGCCATCCAGCAACAAAAGACCTAGACAATTTGCAAATTGAGTGAGGCAGGCTGATCCCCACAGGACAGTGCTTCCCACTGGCTCTACGGAAGGGGTCTGCATTAAGCTGGCCTAGTTTGTAGATTGCCAAGTTTGGGATGGGGTGGACTAAGGCACAATGGTGTCTGCCCTTCCAGCCCTTGTTCTGGAACCAGGTAATGCACACTTTCTCAGTATGAATCCTACACGAGACTCTGACCTACCGCTGGTGTCCCGGGTGAGTGTCCGCAGGTCAGAAAGCCTGTGTGTGGGTCCTTCAAAGGGGCATCTAGGGTTTAAGTCTCCTTCTCTCTCTCTCAGATGGCCAGAATCTCTTCTGGTTTTTGTGGTCAGTTATTGGAATCTCCTTTTCCTAGGGCTAGGGCCCGGGGCTGGGGAGTCCCCAAATGAGACCAGGCCCCACTCCTTCAGGATAGCCTCTGCAGCCTCACTCTCCCTCCTGGCAATCCTCCATCACCTGCAGGTGAGGGTCCAGCCAGTATTGTGATTTTTTCCCTTTACATTACAGAGATAGGTGTTAAGATCATCTGAACTTCAGATGATTCTCCAGATTGATTATTTTATAATTTGATTGTAATTTTAATACAAATCTGGGAGGAGGTGAACCCTGCTTTTACCTAGTCTGCCATCTTCCCACTCTTATATTAACATTGTCCTTATAATTAAGTCATAGTTTAGCTGAGTATAAAGTTATAGTTAACAATTGTTTCTTTTTGTGCTTTGAAGATATTAACATTGTCTCCATAGTCTTGAGAAAACTTTTGTAATTGTAATTTATAATTGTAATTTACATAGTGTTTGATAAACTGTTTCTCTATGGCTACTTCATTTTTATGCTCAAATCCACTGTTAAAAGAAGAAAAGCTCAATATTATTACTCATAGATTAAAACCAATATTATACAATTTTTTAGCTGTTTTGATAATTGTGAATACATTTTAATCAGCATACTAAAGAGATATATTAAAAAGTTACACCACAATTTTCCTAACATTATATTGAGTGAAAGATGGACCAAAACAATATACTATATGAATTTATATAAAATTCTAGAATAATATAACCTGATTTGTGATCACAGAAATGAAAAGTATTATTTCTGAAAATATATAAAAGGACTAGCAAAAGTCACAGTAGATGTGTTTTGGATAATGGCAACACTATCTCATTCTGTGCATTGGTTATACAGTATATAAAATTCTCAGAAATAATTAAAATGAGCACATAAGACCTCTGTATTTTATTGTATTTAGATTATTCTTTCTTACAATACTTATATTATACTCCCAAGCAAATAAAAATATATTAAGAAAATAAAAAGCAGTCAACAAACTGGTAGATAATATTTGTTATACTAGTATAGTGAATCTTGCATACAGACTATATAAAGAATATATACATACAAGCCAATAAAATGAGAGACATTCTATAAAATATATGTACAAGATTTGAAAAGATATTTTATCAAAGAAGATATACAAAATTATTTGAAGTGGTGTTCAAAATCATTAGTCACTTGATAAAGGCAAATTAAAACTACAAAGCCCACTAGAATAGCCAGAATTAGTCTGAGAACACACAACATTGGCCAGGAAGCAGAGCGACTAGAATTTATATTCTTTGATATAGGACTATAAAATTATAAAACTTTGAAATGCAATTTGCCACTTTCTTTTAAGGTATAGATTTAATCTTTGTTTCAACAATTACATTTCTACATATTTACCAAGAAACATAAAAACTTATGTCTAACAATAAATTAGTAAATGAATATTTATAGTAGTTTTATTTATAATTACTCCAGAATGGAAACCATTCAAATTTTCACCAACAGAATAATGGACAAACAAGTTGTTTAATGTCCATAAAATGAAATATTAGTAATAAAAAAGAAAAAGCTTGCGGATATACTCAAAGTAATTAGGTTGAGCAAAAAGTAGGCAGAGCAAAAAGAGTACTTGCCGTATGATTTTACTTACATAAAATTTGAAAACAGGCAAATCATTTACTGTGATTGAAAGCATATTAGTTGTTGCATACTGAAGGTGGTTGGGAGACCTGATTACTGGAAGGAAACAGAAGGCAACTTTTTGGGTGATAGTAAGTTATTATCTTATTTGAAGTAATAATTGGAAGCCCTGTGCATTTTTCAAATCTCACCCAACTTTACCTTCAAACTATTTGCAAAATTACTTTCATCATATTTAATTTTAATTCATTAGAAAAAATTATCCAGAACAAGATGTTTTAATATTTTATGAGTCTACTGTTTATGGTAACTTTATTAGAATAATATTGTTGTTTCATAAGTAACATATTATTTAGTCTGTGAAACTATTTTTATGAAAATAGTGTAAAACAATACACACTAATAACTGTTTGCTATTAGCTTATTCACATTAACTACTTAATAATTTTTACATATTTGAGTATATCAATATACTTATATATGAAATAGCCAATTTAACAATCTATATTTATTTCACTGAAAAATAAAATTTACTTGAGAAATGCCATTTTTTATGAGACATTATTAAGTTAACTATGCTAGTCTTGTAGTCTAAATAATGTATTTTGCTTCTTCAATTTAATTAAATATATTTAAATTTTTTTGGTATTTATTTTTTAATAATGCTAATTTGTATTGGCTTATAGCAAGTTATTTTTTTCAGAATTATGTAAAATAGAAATATTTAATAAAATTATCTTAATAATGACACAACATAATCAGTCTTTATTATTCAACATAATAAAATGTAAGAACTTCAAAATGAGGATGCTACTTTGCTAAATTAAACTAATCATAGTTGTTTGGAGAGTAGTCATAGCTGTCATCAAAATATTTATTGCCTACTGGCTAGTCTTTTTTTTAAACTTATACATGTTGAATTGGTACCTTTCAGTAGCATTCACAGAGTAATGAGTCTGATTTTGAATTGCATGTAGCATTGTTGTGACCCTCTGCTAGTCTTTTGTTTCTCTGACTTCAAAAGGATTTGAGAATTTGCCAGGAAGAATACTCAGACAATGCATTCTCAAAGATCTCTTCTGTTAATAGTTGTTTTAAAGATTTCAGATTATGTCCCAAATCAGCACTGTGTAATTGGATTATTTATTGCCATTAAGTAATCCTATAGTAAATGATTATCTTTCTCTTTAAAGATTTAGTAAAGAGATATTCAGAACAAATCATTCTCCTTATTGTAATTTCTAGTAATCCCCTAAGTTAAATAATAATTCTCTCAATTTTTTATTGAAAAATTAAGATAATATAAATTATTATTTTACTTTTAATTAATAAGTACATCACCAAGGAATATAAACATTGCTGATTAACTTATACATTATTATATAGTACAATATGTTAAATTACCCATATAAATGAGGAATAATAAATCTTAGCATTTAACATTTTAAAAATTGTCGATATTAATTTTAAGACATGTTAATAAAATGGACTTGGTAATAAGGTCTATTGTTTGCAATACTGTTACAATAAAGTAGATTATAGATACATCTCAAACTCTAAAGATGATCATTTTTCATTTTTCAATTATGGAAAATATGGCCAAATCATTAGCATTTTTGGCACTGCATTTGTTGCAACATTAAAGAGGAGGTGATTTTGAAATTTTTTAAAGGTGAGAAAAACATATGAACAAAAATCAAGGGTCAATACATAATGAGATATGTCCATCATTTATGGGAACCAAAAGCAAAAATAAGTTGACTTACCATGTCTATTTTAAAAATAGTGGCAGTTATGCGTGTGTGTGCATGTGTGTGTATTTGTGCACATGAGTCTTTATACCTCAATGTATACCCTAAAAATAGTATTGCTTTTACTAGCCAAACCACAGAAATATTACCTTTCATAGTGCGTTGAAAGGAGAAAGGGTCAGATTTTAGAACTCATTTTTAAACTTCCTCCCTTTGTTTTGATTGAGCCATAAAAATTGTACAAATGTATAATAAGAATTTTTTTCTTTTCAATTATCTAGATATACCTTTGGCATCTTACATTTTTGCTAAAACATCTCCCCATGCCAAAATATGGAATGAAACAAAAATACCAGTTGAAATGTTTATATTTTTGAGTAGCCTTCCATTGATAAAAATATCTTTTTTCTCATTATATTTGGTCCCTGAGGAAGCTAGAAGTACTGGTGAATATTTTTCTGAGTCAGAAGAATGTACAAAGTGCTGACTACTATGGATGAAGGGAATGGAGTAAAACTGCATTTAAAAATAAACCTAAAAATGTGATAAGGGAAATAAAATGCTGAGTAAAGT
Source organism: Macroglossus sobrinus (assembly GCA_004027375.1). NCBI lineage: Eukaryota > Metazoa > Chordata > Mammalia > Chiroptera > Pteropodidae > Macroglossus > Macroglossus sobrinus. The sequence goes on along the minus strand of PVKZ01002778.1, from coordinate 18,476 downwards.
ACGTCAGTTGTTTGGCATTTATGTTATACAGTGATGTAAGAAATACTGCACTCAAAACATAAGGGAAGTAATTTTGAATGGTCTTGACAGAAGGATTCTAGAATATAACCTAGTTAAGAACTTTAGTTATTCCAAATGATAGTTATTTCACTTTTCTAAATTATAAGATCCTAATGTATTCAAACTCTATGAACAAACTCTAGAGATATTTAATTACAAGTTCTATACATACTTTTAAAGTGTTAGAATACACTGATTCAAGTTTTCAACACTTAATTTATTTCAAGACACAAATTTAGAAAAAGAGCATTTAACATGATCTTAGATTTTACTCTATATCAGTTAATTGAAACTTACTTTATATGATACCATTCAAGCCATTTATTGCCAGATGATAGGTTTTCATATTTTAAAAGTTGCCTGACAATATTCTAATTATTCTTACTTTATCATTGACTATGCCTACTGTTTACAATACTATTCATCATCTCAGCAAACTTAAGCTACTAATAAATTTTTCTAATATTTATATTTGTGGATAAAGATGTTCTCTCTCATAGTTTGGGTTATGACCTCTAAGAGAAATGACCCTAGTGCATTAGTCATTCAGAGTGACTCTTGGTAAATCAGAAAACTCATCATAAATATTCTCGAGGTCCTCAGTGACTTCTGACCACTCAGAAGTCTCACAAGCAGATGAAACATAATGTTTACCCTTAAATACCATGGGAAAGCTAAGGTTATTGGAGTAAGGAGAAAACAAAGGTGTACAGAGTTAACTATATTGAAGTTTTCTCATCAGTAAAGGAAGGATGGAGATCACTATTAAGGTGCACAATTTCAAAATAATATTTTAAAAATATAATTGGTTATTGGATATTAGATATCGCTAAGGCACCAAATCATTGCCCTGAAAATTGATTTAAAAATGAAATAGTACTAATTATTTACCTGGTTTTCCTGTTTGTAATATCTTTTAAGGTCTAAAAGTGCTGATGAGGGAAATTTTCACTTTATAAAATAATTTTGTTTAAGAAACATAGAAAAATAATATTCAATTATCATCTTGTATCCTCTAAATAAATAACGATCCAGGAAACAATCATTACTATCTCCAAAAATTATGAGATGGAAAATTGATGCTATTTTAAAATGGAGGAATTGGACCAATAATATCAGAAAGCCACTGATCACTCCATTGAGTAGAGAAAGTAGATCTTATGTTCCTCTAGGTATGATGATTTAGAAAGTAGAAAATAATACCTAATCGAATATGAATTGAATCTAAGTTTCTGAATCTAGTGATCAGTTTACAAGGAATGCATAAGGCAGAGAAACAGTTTAGTAATACAAGAATACAATCAACTCTAATTACAATGTGGAAAATTCTAGAGGATAAATGACTGGGTTTTTTATTCATCATATAAACAAAGTAGGGTCAGTAGGTTGATGATTACAAATTAAAGAGAATTAAAAAACATATCAACCAAATGCTGTGTGTGGATGTTGTTGGAATACTGATTCTTATTAAATAAATTTTAGAAATCCATTTTTAGGCCAATCAAGGAAATTTGGAAACAGTAGCTAATATTTAGGAAGTATTGCTAATTTAGTTGTATTAATTACATAGTGCTTATATAAAAATGAAATGTTTAAATTAGGGTTGCACTTACTCTAACATACTCTAATAGATAAAAGACAGAGAAAGAGAGAGAGGAAAACAAAAGAGATAAAAGGTAAGAAAATGCGTGAGATGAATAAGGTAAGAATAGCAAAATACCGAGGCTTTCTGAAGTGTACCTGATAAATTATTATATTAATATCTCTGTTCTGTGCAAATTCAGAAATTTCCATTAGAAATACACTACTGAAAAAAATATCTAGTGTGATATTAGTACTTTAAAAACATTTCAAATTTTTTTTAGACATTGATTTCAATGTTTATAATTTTTCTTATATATAATATGAGAACACTTTCAATATGATGTCTGTACCATATTTTTTATAGTTACATGTTTATAGATGACAGTTTTGACTTTTATATGAACTCTTATAAATGCCTTAATAAATATGATCACACAGTCTCTAATTTATCCATTTTCAGTAGTCTCACTCTTCATTTTGATAAAGTTTGGTTTAGGATTAGGATTAGGAACACTTTAAATTTAGGCCAGATTCAGAATCCTGCCTCTGCCTGCCAACTTCAAATTTACCACGAAGTCTTACTTCCAAATTTACATGGAATCCAGCTCCAAATTTATATGGAATGTGTTCAAGCAGAAATTGAGATTGGGCATCCACATTGAGCAAATGCCCCATAGAGTAAAATTTTCAGTTTTGTTTTTTGATCTTGTATATTGGGGAGTGGGGAAAGAAATATATACTTTTCTAGAAGTAATTACTCCCCCTTCATGCCATATCAGCATGTGAACAGATGTAAATCCTGAATACATAAGGTTATTTTAATAACTTTATAAGCTCTAGACAAACACGCATATAAGTAATTGAATGATAATTTAGAGTAATGTCTCCAGAACTGCAAAAATAAATAAATAAAATAAAATAAAAAGTTGAAATGCATATGAAGATTCCTCAATAACAATTTTATCATATTTTCAGTAGTATGTAAGAAACAAAATGGCTTTGCTGTATTTTTTTTTTTCTAGCAGATTAAATGAGTTCTATGAATGACTTAGTTCTATGAGTGTCTCACAGGCACTCTTTTTCCATTGACCTAGCTGTAATCTCCTCGCCTTTAATGACCCAGCACTCTAGAGTCAGTCATCCAGTGCACCTGGAGAAGTTTGCAGCCTTTTCCCAGTCCTTATTTGTTTGTGGGGTTGCTTCTAAGCAGCAAATCTGAGACAATGTAACTATATTGCCACAGAATCAATGAGGCTTTGGGCACCTAATTTATACATATGTCAAATTCTGGAAACTCATGTCTTTATTCACAGTCTACGACACAAACTATTCCAAATTCCCCTCATGCAAAAGGTTATCTTCATTTTTTTATAACACAGTTGCATCCTAGTATTTTCTATTCTTGTTTGTGCCAGCAAGCCACTGTCTTAATTTTTAAACTTTGCCTATCTTCTAAGGCCTTTCTCTCAGTAATTGAATCAGAACAGACTCGGTTATGCTATGGTAAATAATAACCTCCAAATTTCAATGGCTTAATGTAATAGAGGCCCATCTACTCCCTGATCTATTCACATGCCTTTTACAGGCTGACAATATAGTGCTGATTGTAGTGACTGAGGGACACAAGCTAATGGAGAAGCCATCTCCAACATTTCCTGTTACCATCACAAAGAAAAAAGAGATCTTATCTTGGAGAGCCTCACACTTGCCACTAAATCCTTTAGCTAGAAGTGACATATCTCATTGATCTGAACTAGTCATCAAATACAGTCCTACCAGTACCCTGAGCTGGAGGGAATCTTACTGGTAACAATCACTGATGATCAGCATACCTATATCCCACAACACACAGAGACATGTACACATGTACTCACACATGTATAGGATCTTTAATGTGGACCATATTAGAAATATCAGTATTTACACTGGTTTTGCATTCTCTAAAAATCAAATTTTTAACTAAGAATATTTTGTCAAACTTATTTTATGAACAAAAGATATGTTGTCTTATTTTACATTTATATGATGTATTAATTTTTTATTAGCATCAGCTAATATCATATAAAATAAAATTATTTCATGAGAAAGTAAATAACTATTATGCTATTGATTGTTAAGGGTTTTTATTCACTTAAAAGTCATATAATGACTATCAGACAATATATAAAAAAATATGTTATGTCCCCTGGGATGAATATTGAGATCAAACTGTGCAAGATATACTTTTTATTTTTTTCAAATACCATTTTAGATACTTCTTCAAATATCATTTTAGATCCTATGTAACAAGGGCTTTGGTTAGTACAGATGATTACATAATTTTATGTAATTACACTTTGAGTTAATTATTATTTGACATTTACTGCCCGAAAAGACCATATCTCCATTAACAGCCTTAAATTGTCTTCAAATTTAAATGTTCCCACTGCTTTAAATTTAAGGCTCTTGTATAAGATTTGATATAGCGGACTTTTCTATGATCACTTCAATGTGGATAATTCTATCACAATAAAATCTCTTTTTAAGCCTTGGAATTTTTAATAGGCCCAGAATCACAGAGATTTATGGTCTGCTTTAACCAAATTTAATTGGACTATCTGGAAAACTCAGAAAAGAGAAAGAAAATAACAGACATATTTTAAATTTAAAACTCAGAATCTAATATACATAGCATGTTTCTAAGCAAAGCAAGAATTGCTTTACAATATTACAAATAATCTTTTGGGCCTGGACCTGTCTCTGTCATGAATAAATTACTGTCCACTGAAGTGGGAGAGATTGAGAAAGATCAGAAGAACAACTGTTTATTCAAGATTTTACTGCTTGATATCTCTGTTACTTTATTCAAATCATTCCTTTTAGTTCCTCAGCTCTGGCACTGGCAAAAGAAACATTTTTATCCAGAGACACTTCCTTCTTTAAGGAAGAACACATTAACCTAATAACTGGGCTTGCAGTCAGCAAACAACTTCCATCTGGCGTTCAGGGATTGCCTGAACTACAGAGACATGCTCTTCTCAGGGTCACTCTCCGGGGCCACTTACTCCACAGACAGAGGATAAAATCCTCATATTTTCTATTGAATTCCAAGCGCAACATTTCCAATGGGATATTTTTAACTCTTGAGCTTTCTGTAGGGTTTACTGAGGCTGTCACTGGGGCCTGCACAATAGTTTGACCTTTTCCTAATCCTAATCCCACTCCTCCATTCCCCAAAGCAGTTCTGATGTCAGAACTGCTGATAAGCTTCTAGTACTCTAATCTTTTCACAGACTTCTTTCTGGTGAACCCAACTTTAGACAGTCATGAAGATCACATAAAATAATCTGGTTTAGAGTTTTGATATAGTAAACTCTATAGAAATGTAAGAAACATTCTGATAAATCATCTCTTAATATAGACTTTGGCTTTTGCCTGGGAGTGCATAAAGGAGTCATTTTAAACATTTTATATATGTATATATATTTTAGTGGTATTCATAAAACTGTAAGGTCCTTCATACTTTAGAGGAAATTTTATTTAATTTTCCACTGTTATTTTGAAATGTCTTTTTTTAATATTTCAAAATAACATAATCCTACTTATCAATGAAGATGGTGATTTTATTTCATTATTCAGTTGGACAAATGGATTCATGCCTATTCATATTATTGTTATTATCTTTGTGTTTACATAGCACATACCACATTTACCACATACCACATACCACTACAAGCATACCACCACACAGTCTCTTTTAAAAACATATCCTGTTTTATAATTTAAAAAATATAATTTTTTAAAAATGTAGTATAATCATTATTTCATGATTTAAAAAAATGGATAAAAGGGCCCAAGAACTGAGATGCAAAACTATAACCTGATAATTGCCTCTAAGATATGCCTTTAATAAACACTGTGTTAAATTGTGAGGAATAAAGAAACAACAACTAGAAGCAGTCTTACTTTTTTACCTCAAGAATGAAATTAAAGGCTTTTCCCATTTACAATTTTATATGATCACTTTCTTCTACCTCTGTTTATGAATTTTTCTGGGAACCATATTTTTGAAAGTGTAAAATGTTCCAGGTTTGTCACCCTTGAGTTACTTCTCCCTAAGCTACCTTTCCATGTTGACAGGTAAGAGGGATTTTTTTTTTTTCCCTAGGAGGTTCAATTTTCTTACTGACACAGAATTCCTACAGAATCTATGATGTCTTAGACAAGCTGGTGAAATGTAATAGTCAAAACTTTATGGTCAAAAACACCTGGATTAGAAACCTGACTTTACCACTTCTACAAATCACCACTCCCTCTTTGGGAAACTTAATGTGTCTCTCTCAGAGTTGTTATCTTAATTAATGACAAGTAATTTAAAGAATCAATATTTGTTATGGACCACAAGTCCTCATTCAGGTCATTTTGTCTTTTTTTTTTATATAATGTTGAGATGCCATAAAAACTTAACTCTTCTTTATATCAATTAGCCTATATTAAATTTGGTTTGCTTACATGTCATTCTGTAGAGGAAGTTTCCACTCAAAAGTCTAATCAGCTCTTTGTTCTGCTTCTGTAGATATGCTTGCTGCATAGGCAGTACTCAAAATTAACTAAAGACTCATCTTCCCTTTTGCTTGTTCTAAGCAACAAATGTAACTGTCTGCAACCTATAGCAACTCCCACACTTTGTAACCATCTGAGGACAAATTAATCAATCAGCCCATGCCAAATAAGTTCTATATAAGGAATGTTGCAACTGAGAACCTTGGACCCAGATCTTCAAAGCACTAACTACTCTGGGACCAGTGGCATAATAAACCTGAGTTCTTCAACTCTCTGAGTGCTGCTTCATTTCTAGCTGGTCTAATTTTTGCAACTTTTCTGTAAGTTGCCCAAACTATCGACTACCTTAAATGAAAACTTTACTAAAAAAATATTATTTACCTTACCCACACTAGTTCTTTGTTTCTGATCTGGTCTACCAGTCTTTAAATGCCAAATTAATTCTTCTGTAAGTGCCTTTAACCACATTGCCTATTAAAATCTATTTTCTTCTGCCTTCTTCTATCCTCTTACTCCATGATACTGGTGGAAATCTGAAAATAGTAGAGAAGATATGTGACTGTTTTATAAAAATTGCTTCAAAACAAATATGCCGAGAACTTGGTGACCTATAGCAAAAATTATGAGGTTGTGTTCATGGATTCAGGGGTACAAAATTTAGAGAGAGCATAACAAAAATGCTTATCTTTGATATAGTTACTTGGATGTTGTTATTCCTGTTCTTAAGAGCAAAAGAGTTAAAATATCTGCCCCCACATACATTCAACATACAACGGTGGTCAGAGTAGATAACTTTGATACCGTTTCCTTACCTGTAAAGGTAGGGGCAGGGAAGTAGGTATTCAGTCCTTAGCAGTTATAAAATATAGAGATAGGCACCTGCTGCCAATACCTTGATAAGGGCTCAGTCCCTAGCAATGGTTCTGTATGGCTCTAAATTTTAATTTCTATATTCTTGATATTCCTTACTGATTCACACTATTGTTTCTATCAAAAGTGGCTCCTGGTTGGAATTAGATATTTTTTAGAGTACTTTTCTGTGTGTGCAGAAATTTAGAAATTCAAACACCTCTTTTCACTTTGACTTCTCTCTGTCCCTTTTCCTTAAAGCTGACATTATTTCTTTTTTATTAATTTCTTACTTATCAGTTTATACTACATTAGATGGAATTCACACACACAAATACCTTGAAGATAAGCCTTATCTACCTTTGACCCCTGTAAGAAAGTAGTGAGACAATGCTCTTAAAAGTTTAGAAGCACTGTTGTCTAGCCAAGTGAGTCAACAGGGCATAACTTTAGATTCTAACTTGCTTTTTTATTAAATTGAGAAGTCTTTTGAGGTTTGCTCTAAATCTTTCTGAAGTCTTCCAACTATACTCTGGCTCCTTAGAGGCCATGTTTTACTAGCGATACTCTGAATTTATTTAATATTTTTCCTGAGGGCATTTATTACTTTGAAAAAGTTTTTCTAGCTAGAAAGACTTCCCTAACCCCATATATGTCCTTAAAATTCTATTTGAAACTGAAAAGTTTATTCTTTAAATTATCTATCTCCTCTCAAATTTTATCATGAACAGTGAGCAGAAACCAGAAAATCTTCATAATTAGACCATTGAGTTTATTTGGTACTTTCTCTATTTTCCATATTACCATCGATGACAGTGTTATTAAACTTTCTGCTACTATATAACAAAGGTCACTGTAATCTCTACTTCCAATAATATTTTTTATTTCAATTTATCTTCGAAACTTTTTATTGCTGAGGTTCATTAGGTTTCCACCCACTGCATGATCCCAAAACCAGCATCATATGTGTTAGGTTTTGTTATGGCAACATCTCAACCATATTACACAATTCTTTTCAACTTTTCTATTGTTCCAAACCAATGAGAATCTTCACTCTTTCTCTGTGGAGTCACAGTAAGTAAATCAGGTGGGGAAGAAAGCTATTGACAGTCAGCAGATGCTGGTGGCTATCCAAATTGTCACAGAAAAAATACCAAAAGACTGAGATTCCAATTGCCTTTAATGGGTTTAGCAGCTTCCTAGGGAAGAAATGAGAGATGCAGCACCCAGGCAACAGCATTACACAGAGATGACTAGAGGAAGAGTAGAAAGGGGAAGACTTCCAAAACAATGTATAGTTAAACATGAAATATCCTCAGATGGCCTAGGCCTCTTTCTTTTGTGTGATAGAAAACATTTCATTTCTCTGTCTTGGGTTCACTTTTAGGTTGATTTCTATGGAAAAATTAAAGCCGTCTAAATAGTCTTCAGTTAATTCTCGCATTAAACTTGGTTCTTCAAACCATGAGAACTGTATTGTTATTATTGGTTGCATTAGTTCCCAGGAAAGTAAAATTTTAAATCACCTTAAATCTTAAGTCCTTTTGGAAGATAATGTTTTTAGAAACTGACAGAATAAGAGAATTAGAAAAAAAATATACTGAGTCATGGTATTTATAGAAGAAAAGAACAATGAAGAGAAAAACAAAAATTAAAGAAAAGAAAAAGGTATACTTATTTATATCTGACAGGAATTGAATAATGCACATTAAGCAAAGCAATTTAATATTTAATTCAAAGCCTACCAAATTCTTAAAAATACTAGATTGAATTCATAGTTGAAATAAATGAGAATTCAATGGGTTAAGAACTGGATATTTTCAAAGGAGATAGAAGCTGAAAATGAAGAAGAAAAGTATATAATGAGAAGTGATGGGCATTTGTGCATTAGAGAAGCAAGATTAAATAAAGATTTTTTTTTTTTTTTTTTTGGTTAGGGCCTTACTATAAGACTGAAGATCAAAAAAAGACAAAGTCTCATAAGAATATAAATATGTTCAGCTTTTTCATTTAAGTCAGGATACCATGATTTAAAGAAATAGTTTACACTTTGTATTCTTTCAGAGAAGCAAACATACTTAACAAATTCGAATATGGTTTCAGGTCTTTGGGAAATGATCAAGTTTTATCTCATTTAAAATTAGAATTTACCTCTTAAGAGAGACTTCTGTCTTGGATCCTGGTTACATATATATGAGATTCTTTTGTAATATATCAGAAAAGAGGCTCGTAAATTACTATAGCTGTAGGAGAAGTCAGTGTCCTTAGCAAAGACTTCCATATCATTGTCAGCTAATTGTAGTAATGCTCAATGAGCTTTCACTAAACCTTGTTTGAGCTTTCTGCAATAAAATATTCCTCTTCAAGTTGCCAGGAGGACACCCAGCTGGCAGTACCCAACAGGAAATTGGAAATGCAGAATTACTGAGGGAGTGGTTTAGTCTGGAGATGTAGATTTGAAGGATATTTTCATAAAGTTGAAAGCTGACACACTGGGAGCAGGTGGTGTTGCCACAGAATATAAAAAGGAAAGAGCTTGGCAAAAGGACTTGGGGAATGCTTACTTTTTCTGAAGTATGAGAGTGAGAGGGTTTGTACTGTGGATATTAAATTTAAAAAATGACTGAAATAAAATGTGATTTATTGATTTTTTTTCATTTAAAAGATTTAGAAATCTACATAGAATATTAAAAACAGTATATAACCAATAATAGTTATACCATCTATCTTATTATTCATATGTATATTTTACAGTATTTATATATTAATATATCTAAAAATTGATAGGACTATTTTCATAAATTCAATTTATCAAAAGGATATTCTGCTCTCTAGTCTTTTTTATTTTTTTAATCCCTTTAAGAATATAGATTCTTTATATTCTAGGATTCACCCACATTGATTAATATAGTAACAGTTATTTTCAATGTTGAATAGTATCACATTGTCTAAAATAGATTATTATCACTTTATCAATGGACTTTGGATCCTTTCCTGAATTTTGTTAATATAGACTATGTTTCCTGAACATTCACTTGCAGGTGTTACTCAAGGGTTATGAATAGAAAGCATTATGTTTACATGCTATGTGCATCTTCATTTTCAGCTTCACATCATAGTGTCAAATAGCTCCCCAAAGTGACTGTACCAATATTCATCTCATCCCACGGTGTTTAAAAGTTTCTATTACCCTTTATCTTCCCTAACAGTATTGTCAGAAATTATATAATTTTTTACCAATTTGGTGGATGTGATTTTAATTTTTTCTCATGATTTTAAGGGTGAATACTTTTAAAAATGTTTATTAGCTTTTTTATTTTTCAATAAATATTTGTTCTGTTCATTTTAGTTGATTGCATACACATTTGAAGAACTTTATGTACTTAGTCTACATAATAGAGTTTTCATTAATTAGTATAGGATTGAAGTAATTTTAATGTGATCAAAAATAAAAATCCATTTTAAGCTTTCACACTTGCATCCTTATGCATTTTTTTTCAATTACAGTTGACATTTAGTATTATTTTATATTAGTTGCATATGTACAGCATAGTGGTTAGACATTTATATAATTTGAGAAGTAATTCTCCTGATAAGTCTAGTAACCACCTGGCACTATGTACACTTCTTACAACATTATTGACTATATTCCCTATGATGTACTTTACATCCTCATAACTATTTTGTAACTACCAATTCGTACTCCCTCCACCCCCTAAATATTAGCTTCATGACAGCCAAGACTCTCTTTTTGTAGCAAGCACACTGTTATGTCTCCTGTTCCAAGAGCAGTGTGTGGCACATTTTGAGTGTTCAAATATTTACTAAATGCATGAATAAATAAATGACTTATGGATAATTTGGATATACTTAAGGAATGTGCAGTAACTTCAGAGTGGGTTAGACCGGAGAATCTAACCTAGTCCAAGTCTTATTCACTGTGAACCAGCCTTGAATGGTCGCTTTCGTGTTGATCCAGTGAATAAATGTGTGCATGATTAATGTGAGAGAAATTTTAGACTAACACAGACCAGAGAACAGAGTGCCTTAGCTACCTTTCTCCAGGTCATGTATATCTCAATATATCATCGGTAATTAAAAAGAAATCATGTTGTTGTTTAGAGTATAAGAAGATAATAAGAGCAAAAACATGAATTTTGTTCCCTCAATGCAGATGCTGTCTCTTAAATCACGAGCAGCCATCTATCAGAAATGTTGTTCTAAAGACAGCTGATTCAAGAATAATATTCCTGAAGATGTATATAAGCTATTATAGTTACCCAATTTGTTCTTCTTAATCCCTTCACCTTTATCATCCAGCACCCAAGTCCCTCATGCATTGTTTATGGGATTACAAATTGGTGCATACTATACTATGGAAAATTGTACAGTGTTTCCTTAAAAAAAATAAAAATAGACATACTTTATGACGCAGGAAATCCACTTCTGTGTATGTATCTGAAGAAATCCAAGATTAATTTAAAAAGATATATGCACCCCTATTTTCATTGCAACATTATTTACAATAGAAAAGATATAGAAGCAACCTAAATGCTCATCTATACGTGGTTGGGTAAAGAAGTGGTGGTGTGTTATTTCTTTATGGAATGTAAGAATATTTCTCAGCCATAAAAAAGAATGAAATATTACCATTTGCAATAACATAGATGGACCTAGAAGGTATTACGCTAAGTGAAATAAGTCAAAGACAAATCCCTGTGTATTAATATATGTATGAATTTATTTCTTCATATTTATTTATTTATTTATTTATATAAGTTTATTGGGGTGACATTGGTTAATACAATTATATAATTTTCAGGTATACATTATAATTTGACATCTGTATATTCTATTGTGTGTTTACCACCCAAATTTCAGTTTGTTTCAGCTACCAGGTCTTTGATCCCCTTTACACACTTCACCCACTCCTACCCAATTTGACCCCCTTTACTCCATCTACCACCCCCCTCCTTCCTCACCCCCTACTCTCTGGTAACTACTAGTCTATAGTCTATGTCCATGAGTCTCTGCTTGTCCTGTTCATTTGGTGCTTTTAGGTTTATATCCCACATATAAGTAATATCATGTGATTTTCAACTTTTTCTGTCTGGCTTATTCCATTTAGTATGATTATCTCAAGGTCCATCCATGTTGTCACAAATGACAGTATTTCATCTCTTCTTATGGCTGAATAATAGTCAATTGTATATATGTATGACAGCTTCTTTAGCCAATCATCTATCATAGGACACTTTGGTTGCTTCCATGTTCTGGACACAGTGAATAATGCTGCTATGAACATCAGTGTGCAAATATCTTTTTGGATATGGATTTTCAAGTCTTTGGGATAAATACCCAGTAGAAGGTTTGCTGGATCATATGGTAGATCATTCTTAGTTTTTTGAGGAACCTCCATACTGTTTTCTAGTGACTACCAATTTGCAGTCCCAACAGCAGTTTATGAGGGTTCCTTTTTCTTCACATCCTCTCCAATATTTATTGTTACTTGTTTTGTTGATTATAGCTATTCTAACAGATGTAAGATGGTATCTCATTGTGGTTTTGATTTGCATTTTCCTAATAGCTAGCGATGTCGAGCATCTTTTCATATATTTGTTAGCCATTAGTATGTCTTTATGGAGAAGTATCTCTTTAGGTCCTCTGTCCATTTTTTTGATTGGATTGTTTGTTTGTTTTTTTTTGTTATTGATTTGTATGAGATCTTTGTTTATTTTGGATATTAGGCCTTTATTAGAGGCATTGCTTGCAAATGTATTTTCCCATTTAGATGGTTGTCTTTTTACCTTGTTGATGGTTTCTTTTGCTGAGCAGAAGCTTTTTAGTTTGATGTAGTCCCATGCATTTACTTTTAACTTTTACTTCTCTTGCTTTTGAGGTCAAATTCATAAAATCCTCTTTAAATTCAAGGTTCTTGAGTTTAGTTCCTATGGTTTTTTTTCTATGTATTTTATTATTTCAAGTCTTATAATCAGGTTCTTAATCCATTTTGAGTTAATTTTTGTGTGGTGATAGACTACAGTCTAGTTTTACTCTTTTGCAGGTGGCTTTCCAGTTTTCCCAGCACCATTTATTGACGAAGCTTTTCTTTCTCCATTGTATGTTTTATGTTTTGGGCTTCTTTGTTGAAAATAATTTGCCCATATAAATATAGGTTTACTTCTGAACTTTCGATTTTGTTCCTCTAGTTTATGTGTCTGTTTTGCTGCCAATACCAAGCTGTTTGATTACTGTCACTTTGTAGTATAATTTGAAGTTGGGCAGAATGATGCCTCCAGCCTTGTTCTTTTTTCTCAAGGTGACTTTTCGGGGTCTTCTGTGCTTCCATACAAATCTGATGTGTTTTTTGTTGTTGTTGTTTTATTTCTTTAAAAACTGCAATGGAATTTTGATGGAGATTGCAGTAAATCTATATAATGCCTTAGTTAATATGGTCATTTTAACTATGTTGATTTTTCTAATCCAAAAACATGAAATATCTTTCCATTTCTTTGTATCTTCTAATTCTTTTAATAGAATGCTGTAGTTTTCATTACATAGGTCCTTCATATGTTTTGTTAAATTTATTCCTAGGTGTTTTACTCTTTTTGTTGTGATTACAAAAGGAATTATTTTTTCACTTATTTTTCTGTCACTTCATTATAGAATATAGAAATGCTATGGATTTTTGAACATTGATTGTATATCCAGAATCTTTACTGTATTTGTTTATTGTTTCTCGTAGTGTTCTTGTGGAGTCTTTAGAGTTTTCTATATAGAGAATTGTGTTATCTGCAGATAGTGACAGTTTGACTTTTTCGTTTCTATTTGGATGCCTTTTGTATGTTTCTCTTGCCTGATTGCACTTGCTAGGACCTTCAATGGTATATGGAATAACAGTGGCAATAGTGAACAGCCTTGTCTTATTCCTTATCGTAGAGGGAAGGTTTTTAGTTTTTCACCATTAAGTATAATGTTGAGTAAGGGTTTGTCATAGATGGCCTTTATTATGTTAAAGTACTTTCTTTCTATACCAATTTTGTTAAGTGTTTTGATCATAAATGGGTGCTGTATCTGGTCGAAGGCTTTTTCTGCATCTAATGATATGATCATATAATTCTTATTTTTTAATTTGTTTTTGCGATATATCATACTAATCAATTTGCATATGTTGAACCATCCCTGTGCCCGTGGATTGAAGCCCACTTGATCATGGTATATACTCTTTTTAATATGTTGTTGTATTTGGTTCTCTAGTATCTTATTTAGGATTTTTGCATCTGTGTTCATGAGAGATATTGGTCTATAGTGTTCTTTTTTGTGTGTTATCTTTATCGGGTTTTAGTATCAAAGTAATATTGACCTCATAAAATGAGTTGGGAAGTATTGCTTTCTCTTCGATTTTTTGGAAGAGTTTGAGGAGAATAGGTATTAAATCATTGAATGTTTGGTAGAATTCACTGGTAAAGCCATCTGGTTCTGAACTTTTACTTTTTGCTAGATTTTTGAAGTTTGTTTCAATTTCCATACTGATGATCAGTCTATTTAGATTTTCCAGATCTTCTTGATTCATTCTAGGAAGATTATATTTTTCTAAGTATCAGTCCATTTCTTCTAGATTATTAAATTAATGTTATATACTTTTTCATAGTATTCTTATATGATCCTTTGTATTTCTGCGATGTCAGTTGTAAGTTCCCCTCTTTCATCCCTGATTTCATTTATTTGTGTCCCTTCTCTTTTTTCTTTAGTGAGTCTAGACAGGGGTTTGTCAATTTTATAAACCTTTACAAAGAACCAGCTCTTTGTTGCATTTATTTTTTTCTATTTTTTTTTGTTGTTGTTTTGAATTGCATTTATTTCTGCTATAATTTTGATACTTTCTTTTTGTCTGCTGATTTTAGGCTTCATTTGTTCTTCCTTTTCTAGTTTTTAAGATGAAGTGTTAGGTTGTTTAGTTGAGCTCTTTCTTGTTTTTGGAGATAGGCCTGTAATGATATGAACTTTCCTCTTTGACTGCTTTTGCCATGTTCCAGAAGTTTTGATATGTTACATTATCATTATCATTCATTTCTTTGTATCTCTTGATCTCTCTTTTTATTTCTTCTGTGACCGCTATCTTCAATAGCGTGTTATTTAATTTCCGTATGTTTGTGGTACTTCCTGATTTCTTTTTGCAATTGATCTGTAGTTTCAAAGCATTATGATCAGAGAATATGGCTGGTATGATTTCAAACCTCATATTTGTTGAGGCTATCTCTGTGTCACAGTATGTGATCACTTCTTGAGAATGTCCCATGTGCTCTAGAGAAGAATGTATAACCAGCTGTTTGGGAATGGAAAGCTCTGTAAATGTCAAGTATATCCAGTTGATCTAATGTGTCATTTAAGGATATTATTTCCTTATTTATTTTCTGTTTGGGTTATCTGCCCATATCTGACAGTGGAGTATTTAGGTCCCCTACTACAATAGTGTTTTGGTCTGTTTCTCTCTTTAGTTCTGTTAGTAATTGCTTTACATATTTCTGGGCTCCCTAATTGGGAGCATAGATATTAATAAGTGTTATACCTTCTTGGTGCATGATTCCCTTTATCATTATAAAGTGTTCCTCAATCTCTTTCTTTACCTTTTTATTTTGAAGTCTATTTTGTCTGATATTAGTACCACTACTCTACCACTTTTCCCTAAATGCCATTTGCTTGGAATATCATTTTCCACCCTTTTACTTTGTCTGTATTTGTCTTTGGAGCTGAGATATGTCTCCTGGAGACATTGTATGGTTGGACTTTGTATTTTGATCCATTCTGCAACTCTGTGCCTTTTTGTTGGTGAGTTCAGTTCATTTACATTTAGGGTGATTATTGAAATGTGAGATTTTCTTATAGCCATTTTATCTTTGCTTTCTGGTAGCTCAGTGTTTCTATTGCTTCCTTGTCTTTGTGTTTCTGTTTTCTTTATTTTGGTTGGCTTTTGTGAGTTTTCTCTCTGGTTCTTCTTGTTTTGTTTTATGTTATATACTTCAGTTCTGAATCTTTGATGTGTGATGACCATTAGAAATATGAAAAGGATAGTTATATATATATGTAATATGTAATAATATTCTGATTATGTAATATTTTGATATGTAATAATCTTCTGATTATTTAAGTTTATAATATCCTATTTTCAGTAAGGATTACACTCCTCTGCTTCTATTTGCCTGATAGTCACTTTTCTCTTAAATATGTTTTTTTCTTTCTTCTTTTTTTTTTTTGGTTCATTTTTTTTTTAGGTGAGCTGACCCTTTTCAGTATTTTTCGTAGTGCAGGCCTCATAGTGGAAAATGCCCTCAATTTTTGTATGTTTAGAAAGGTCTTAATTTCTCCTTCATATCTAAAGGAGAATTTAGCTAGATACATTATTCTAGGCTGGTAGTTCCATTCACTTAATAGTTTAAATATTTGATTTCATTCCTTTCTAGCTTCTAAGGTTTGAACGAAGTCCAAGGATAATCTAATGGCTTTACCTTTATACATTACCATTTTCTTCTCCCTGGTTGCCCTGAGAATTCTATCTTTGTCATTGATTTTTGATGACTTTAATATAATGTGTCTTGGTGAAGGACTTTTTGGGTTGAGATAATTAGGTGTTCTATTGACTTCTTAAATTCAAAGCTCCAGCTCATTCCTTAGATTTGGGAAATTCTCATCAACTATTTTGCTGAAAATGTCTTCTAGTCCCTTCTTTTTTTCCTCACCTTTGATAATGCCCATTATTCTTATGTTTTCTCTCCTTCCTGATTGTATCAGTTCTTGTATTTCTCTTTCATTATTTTTCATCCTTTGGTTTTTATATTCTTTCTGATTTATTTCTAGATTTCTGTCTTCGATATCACTGATCCTTTCCTCCATTTGGCCATCTCTATTTCCCATGCTTACTATTTCATTTTTCAACTCTTGCAGTGTGTTTTTTATTTTCAGAAAGTCTATTTGGTTTTTTTTTGAATATTTTAATTTTTTTACTCTGCTCATCTAGTTTTTTCATTTTCTGAAATTGTTGATGTGACTCATATTGGAACTCACTGAGTTTTTTCAGAAGTCTCATTCTAAAGTCTCTGTCATTTAAGTTTCATAGTTCTATGTCTATAAGCTTATTTTGTGGAGGTTTTTTTTTTTTCTTTCTGAGATGCCTTGTCACCTTGGTTGTTCATGGTGTTTAACAGATTATTCCTTCACCTGGGCATTAATGGAAGTATATTCTGTTTTTCCAGAAAGAAGATTTATTATATAAAAGTCTCTCTTTAGCCTGCTGCAAAGAAAGTGTTTTTTTTTTTAGTATCCAGTAGGTAGTATCTAAGCCTCTTTTATCTCTGCTTTATATAAAGCCTTAAACATGCTTTTTTATTTTCTTATAGATATTTAATTACACTCACTATACTCAGTTTCAGTCCCTGTCAGTGGCAGGGACAGTCTCAGCAATGTTTGCTCAGATTCCCCTGGGGCTCCACGGTGATCAGATTTTGAGAGTATAGAGGAGGGGCCTTCTGGGTTGGGAATTGGGGTCTGCAGCTCAGACTCAGTTTTGTAAATGTGGCAAGTAAAAAAAAAAAAACCTGTTATTTCTCTGCGGTCCCTTCTCAATTCTCTGCTTTCTGCTCTGATGACTGGGCCCCGTACCCACTGTCCACGAGAAACACACAGCTTTCCCAGGAAGGACTGTTCACAGAACTCGCAGCTCCTTCTCCCCAATTTCTCCTCCTGCAGGGAGCTCTGGCAACTGTGAGAGGCAGATTCTTTATTTCTTTTAGTCCATCGCCCAACACCCCGAGTTCTGACCTGTGGTAACTCTTTTTCACAGATCTCTTGCTCAGACATGCTGGTGTGCAGTATGGATGTTTTTTGTTGAGTTTTAGATGTTCAACTTATTGTTGTTTCAAAGGGAGAGATATGGGGATGTCTCTCACTCTGCCATGTTTTTCTGACTCTCCCCAATATATTTTTAAGATGTAATTTCTTAAAGAAATTTTAGATTCACAGTAAAATAGAGAGGTAAATATAGAGATATTCAACAAAACTCCTGTACCAACACATGAATAACCTCCCTCATTATCAACTTTCCTACCAGAGTGATACATTTATTAAAAGTGATGACCTTATATTCACACATCATTATCACTGGAAACCCATAATTTACATTAGGGTTCACTCTGGTATTGTACATTCTGTTGGGAGCCACACGGGAGAAGCAAAATGGCCACGGCCCGTAAAGTTCCTGCTTCACTTCCTGGTGATTAGCTGAAAGCCCGCGCGCGCCAAGACAAGAGCCCGCGCGCGCCAAGACATCCGCACCGCCTACCCCTCACGTCACCTCCCCCCACTTGAACGCCCCTATCAGATCACGCTACGCTATACCACCCCTTCCCTCAACCAATCCCCTGCCTACAAGTATCTCTCTAACCCCT
>PVKZ01002777.1:0-188596 GCA_004027375.1 Macroglossus sobrinus | reverse complement strand
GGGGGGGGGGGGGGAGATTGGGTTTTTTTTCTTTTTTTTTTTTTTAATGAGATGGGGTGGGTACAAACTAGGCAATCCTCAGCTCTAGTTACCGTAGTTTTAGGCATTCGATTTCTTGAAATGGGTAATTAACAAAACCAGAGTCGCAATTTCGAACTCGCCTTGTGGCTTGGATGACAGAAGTGTGTAACCTCGGCAAAGCCGCGAGCACATTTCCAGCGCTCGCAGGGGCGGAAACGCGGCGACGGGATGGGGTGGGTAGGAGCGACAGAGGCGGGCAGACGCGCCTCACCCCTGCACCCTTCACGGGCCGGGGCACCGGGGAAGTGGGGCGGCCACGAGCCTGGCTGGTGGGGGAAGGGACCCCGCGGCGTCCTGGGCGGGTGTCTGGGCGACACCTCCTCCGCCTGCGCTCGCGGTGGCTCTCGGCTTCGCGTTTGCCATTGGCTGCACGATTCAGAAAAGGCTGCGGGATAAATGAGGCCGGGGGCGGGCTTGGCCACCAGTGGGGGAGGGGAGCGCACGGGGGAGGTTTCTGGCGTGGGGATGGGGGCGTCCCGGGGCCGCGGAGGCCAGACGAGAGAAGGCAGAGTGGGAAAGTCGGTATTTAAACGGAAATCATTTCTTCCTGTAGTTTCCAGAGGAGGAGGAGGAAGAGGAGGTGGAGGAGGAGGTGGAGGAGGAGGAGGAGGAGGAGTGGGGTAGGCTGGTACTTTCATTTAAATAATTTTAGTTGGAGAACTTGGGACTCTTAAAACAGGAAGACCGCTCTGCGTTACCCCTACGTGGTATTCGCACTTGAAAAATTATTCGAGTCTCTTTCTGCTGCTTTTCGCCCTCATTTGGCAATGAGAACCATTCAGAATTTCTCTTGTATGGTACGAGTACAATGGTGAGTGTTGGGGGAGGGTCTGGGCCCAATGGAGCCTTCCTGGGCCAAAAAAATGTGGACTGGAGACCAGGAATACGGAAATGAACGCAGTGCTGTGCTCTGGTGGAAATCTCCAAGTGTCCTTTACTGATTGTGTACTCCAGTCACAGGCTTCATTTGCACCAAATATTTGTGGGATATTTTTTAACAAGTATTCCATGGGAAAGATATAAAATGCTTATTTTAAACAAGCGAATGACATTCTATATAGCATGGAAATATACACAAAACTTTAATGACTTGGTACTCTTACTAGTAGGAAAATATAGTGTATTAGGGAAAATATTGTGATTTACACTGAGACATCTTAATTATGACAATTGATATATATAGTTGGTTTCCCTTTGTCAAACTCGTATGTAGCATTTAAAAGTGTACATTTTCCAATTAAGAGATTAATGGCAGATTGTTCTTTTAAGTATGTGGGAATTATTGCATGATAGAGTATTTACGTTTTTTTCTTTCAAAAGAAACATTTTATAATTTTGTGTTATGGAACCGGAAGGTAATCAGATCATCCATTTTAAATGCAACCGTACTAACAGGTTTTTTCCTGCAAAGCAAATCCAATTTTTTAGGCGTAAACTCACTTTCATAGTATTTTTCATTCACATTTAACTTAGTAAAATATTTTTAGTTTATTGGCTAGAGGGAACAAATATTTTTGTATAATGTTTAGAACTGCATTATGAGTTCTATCTTGAACATTTTGGTGGTAAAAATTTAAGTTTATGATTAGATTTAACTTTTAAAAGGACCTTATTTCTCTTATTCATGTTTTTTTTTAAAAAAAAAGAACCTTGATTCTTATACACGTATATATGTATTCCCTTATCTTATGTAGTATTCAAAATGTAAATATACAAAATTGTGAATTTATTTTTCATGTACCTGTTGCATGTAATCAAAAGCTATTTGGAAAAATATGCTTTTCATTCATTTACTAATGTTTGCTTTTTAAAATACCTTTAAATGTTACAAACTAGTCTGTTAACCATTTAAGTTTTAGTAATTTTCATATGAACAAATTTCGTGTGTTCAGCTTTTTTCCAAGGTCGATTGGATGCTGCTTTCTGGATTGCTGACTATATTTGCTGTTATTAAAAATGAGACCTAAGGAAATATCTACTTCCAAAGCATGGGATAAACTTGTTTATTTTCCAATTATACTAGCCCATGCTTGTGACTATCAAACAAATATAACAGCTGGAATTTAAAACAAGTGTGTGCTGTTTGGATGAAATATGTACCTGGTACTCTTGTGAAGTTAATCTGTGTATTATTGTAACAAACTGGATACTCTGTCTAGGACCTTCAAACATACACGAGTTATATAAGTTCATACATCAAAAAGGAAGTTGGATACAGTCCACCTTCGACTCTTCCAAGCACTGAGGTGTAAGGTGTACGTACACTCAATGGCTGAGTAAAAAGAGCATGGGTAATTGTTTTTTTAATTGGCATTTCAACTGCAAAAATATCTTTGGTGGACTTTAAGAATGAATATAAGGTGAACCTAACTTTCAGTCTTTTAGTGAGTTTCACACGAGAAATTAACCATGTATAGGGGGTACTCCATGTTCTTCCTGAAACAGTTGCAGCTTGTAATTAATATTAACTCCACGAAGGACTCCCACCCATTCTATGTGCTCTGAAGCGACTGAGTCTTTCCTACTTCAGCCTGTTTCCTCTTTGGACAGCTGCACCTCCTCACCGGCTGACCTAAGGGCAATAAAAATGTTTCTTATGGGTCAGTGTGATATTAAAGGAGAAAAATTAGGTTTAGAAGGTCGATTACCGTTGCCGTATCCACAGGTAATGAGCGAAGGCTGAGCATGTAAAGGAAGGGAAAAGGGCATACTCGTTGCCACCCCTAACTCCCGCTGCCTCGGAGACCAGCCGAGAGACGAAGTCCTTAATGCGGGTGAGCACGCAATGCCCGCCGCGTCGCCTGGGCCTCTTAAGAGGTGTTTTTAACATACTCTCTTGCTCCTTCCACCAGCTCTCCTGGACGCCGATCAGTTTTTAACCAGATGCGTGCTAAGTAATAATCTGACTCTGCCCTCTCTTCGGAATCTGCCTTCAGTTATTTGTTTAAAATAAAAAAATGGTGCTCCAGAAGATGAGAAGATGGGGTTGTTTCCTTTCCCCTGGCTCTGCCCGGAGAAAGAGGGCGGGATCCTTGCAGCTCGCTCTGGGGGAGATCCTTCATCTGCCGCAGGCTAGCCTCGAAGGCCCTCGATCACTGCACCGCCCCGGCCCTGCCGCGGGACGGGCGCCTTCTGGCTCCGCCTCGGGTTCCCTCCCTCCGCGAGGAGCTGCGTGGACGCGTTAAATGTGGGGGCCGGAGGGGGAGCCTCTCTCGTTCCCCTCGCGGCACGACCCCACCTGAGGTCCTCCTGCTGCGCCCACCCGTGGGCCGCAGGGGGCGGATCGGGCAGCGTGGGACTGGCGACCCTCCCGCATTTCCGGCCTGTTTGGAGGGCGCGGGGGGCTCCCCGGAGCTGGGGGATGCTTGGTACCCACGGAGAAAGACCGCAAGGAGCCCTCGCTGAACCCTGTGCCTCTGCGCGGGGCGGGGCGGGGCGGCGAGACGGGCGCCCAAGGCGCGCAAACGCGGGCCCGGGGCGGGGTTTCGCTCTGCACGGGGCGGACTCGCCGAGACCAAGTTGAGCAACCAGCGTGGAGAGAGACACCGCCCCTGGCTGGGGAGGGGGCGGGGGGCTCGTCCTCTCGCCCGATTGGTGGACAGCGGGAGCCTATCACCGTCGGCTGCCTCCGCCAGAGCCGTTTGCTGGTCTCCATTCATTGGCCCCCAAGCCGCCCCTAGATTTCCATCTTTTGTGGCGCGAAAATAACTCCTTGCTCCCTCTCATTGGTTTTGTTGTTGCTGAGGGGTGAGGTCTGATTCCGCTCTTCGTGCTCTCATTTTTCCTGCCCTTTAACTGTGCCCCAGGCCCCAACCCCCAACCCCCAAGAAGGAAAGGGGGAGGTAACTAAAAAGAGTAGAAAATAGTTCTGAGTGTGCGTGTGGAGCCCGCCCCTTGCGCTTACCGCGTGGTGCCCGCAGAGTCCCCTCCCTTCCCCCCACGGCCAGCTCCCGGAGGTCGTGGGTTTGCGCCATGCTCAGCAGCTGGAGAAATACATCGTTTCCCTGCGATTTCCAACATCTTAGAATGTATACGCCTTTTTAAGTTAAAACAAAAATACGTTTCTGGAATCCTGAATTTTCCTGGGCTTCTAGAGAAATGGACTCATTTTGCCCCCTCACTTTCTAACGCCCTTTGTGGTCCACGGGGTTTTTATAAACAAAACCAAACAACCCCTCCAAAAAAAGCAAACGAAAAATTCTGGGTAAAATCAACTACGCCGGGACCAACGTTTTCGTTGAAGCTGTCCTAAGACCAAAGAAGTTGAGACCGACCTTGGAGAATTAGCGATTTCTGTAGCTGAAATGTTCTAATTTTACTAACGTTTGGTGGAGACGGTGAGAAAAAATAAATATGAGTATGGCTTGGGAAAGCACAAGACAAACGAATAATTATATTTCATTTCATTAACTGAGAAAGCTAACATCTACAGTGGTGTATTCTAGGTAGCAGTTTCTTTGATGCATTTGTAATTAAATCATAAGTTGCTATTGGTCTTCTCAAAAATAAATTAAAGATCAGAAGTCTAACCATGACAGAAAAGAGGGAAGTATAAATTCAGTATATTTAATTTCATAACAGACTTTCCAATTATTTCATTATCTAAGAAAAAAGGAAATGGGTCAGTCATAACTATAACTTAATAATTTGTTCACAGATAATTTAATTGTTCATTTTTTTAAGTCTTGACAAAATACTTAATGTAACTAAAAACCAGTAAAACGATAATTCCTCAGTAAATATTAAAACCTTTGAAAGACTTGGTTTAGAACAATGAGTTCAAAAAAATCTTTTTATATTGTTAACTCTTATCTAGTAATAATGTTACATCATTCTCTTAATCTTTTGAGAAAAGTATTCTTTATTTAGTTCTGTACTATTTTGTTTTAGTGTCTAAAAACCAACTAACTAAAGTAACAAATTGCCATGTACCATAATAGTAAAACAAAGTTGTTTTAGAAGCTCTTTAAAACAAAATTTTTAAACTGGCTTAAGTAGTAAAGAAAAACTTTTAAAATACAGACATTTTGTTCACATTTTGTATAATTCAACTGCATTTCACTAATGTGGTTAATAGGTATGTATTTTTGAAGTATCTATGTAAAATTATCTCTCAGAAACATCAGAGTAACTTATAAATGGTTTATTTTGGGTTGAACAAATTAATTAAAGCTTAGAGACTAAAATGATAGTGTAAATGCTGATGATTACAGAGTTAATTTAGATAACCTTTAAATAGCTAAGAAATTTAAAAGGTGAAAACATGATTATTTGTAAAATTATTCTAGGTTGGGATTTAATATTCTTTAATTTTTTATATTTTGAAAATGATACATTAGAAAATTTAAAAAAACTTTTTAGAGTACAGAAAATTTTAATTATTAAAAAATATCCAAAATTAATCTAGACAAGACAAAACTTAAAACCTGAGATTTTCTAATGTTTTCTCAAATTCAAAGATTTATATAACCAGTATTTTTCATTAAGAAAACATTGTTTTGGTTGGAATAAACTTATTTTTAAAATTTTCACCTACTAAGTCAGGAGAGAATTTTAATCTATCTGGTGAACTTTACATGTGTTAAAGTTGTAGATAAAGTATGATTCCTTTTATTGCAATTATACCTTTTATTTCACTTGGCTGAAACTTTAAAATATTCATTTATTATTATTATCCTTCTAGGAGGGGGAGGGATGAGACCTTTAGTGCAAACTCTTTGGTAATTGGTGTGTACATAAGTATTTGCAGACCAGCCATAGAAAACAAAGAAGATAGGCATTTGTGGGGGAGGGGTATGGGGAGACAGAGAAGAGTCGAATATTTAAACTTGTTTCTTGGTTGCAACTCATTTATCCTGCAGGTTTCCTTTCTAAGAGTGGAGGGAAGGTGGTCAAGAGAGAATATATTAACTAATGGAGTAAAATGGGACAGTAATCTGAGCATGAAAGCCCACTGGAAAGAACAATAAGAAACTACTCCCCTCACTAAAATAATCACAGAACACATGCCGAGGTTATAGCTAGTTTTCAGCATTTTCTAACATGTACATTTAAAAGATACATCTTAGGTTACTATTTTCATATTTGGACTCTTTGTTTTCCTGATTCTATTCCAAAAAACTTAGAAACTAAAGTCCCCTTCATGAAACAGCAGATTTCATGACAGTATGTATATACAAATCAGTTCCTTCTAGGTGATTTTAGAGATCAGCTGATGAATTCCTCTTGCTGTCCATAAATGGAAAGTTGATTTTTAGATTCAATAAAGCAAGGTATATTTGTAAATTTTTTACTTGAAGGAATAATAGATCATTACCATTTCCACTTTGACTCATTAAAATTCATTCCTTCTTGAGTTCAGTTTACATTTTGGTCCTCAGCTTCTCTAGCATGATAATCCCAGCTTTAAAGATGAAAGCAGCAGGGGAAGTGATAATTTTTTATTATTTCAAAACATCTCAACTAAAGTTCATAAGAATCTGAGAACATAAGATATAGCAGAAAAAAATAAAACCTAATCTGAAATCTTGATCAAGAGTGACACTATAAAGATTTGTCCTAAAATGTGTCCTAAAATTCATACCTAACATACTTTTGTTGAAATATTTACATTTTTGTAGTATGTTGCTTAAAAAGATAAAAGCTGATAGTATTTTTTTTGTTGCTTTTATAAAGTGACAAATTTACTGATCAATTATTTTTAAATTGGCCATGTTAGTGCCTTCTCAAAGGCAAAATGTTGAGCTGAGGTTTAATTTAATATCAATAATTGAACCTGTTTGATAATTTCCCCTTCTTATGAAATTTTGATTTGGGGGGAGTGTCCTGTGTGAGTCATTGAAGTAATGTTTTTATTTTTTTAAGTTATTTTTCTTTGTAAACTATTCGTATTTATAACCAAAAAATGTTTTTTCTAGCATGTTCCAGCACTTCAAGAGTATTTTAAAAGTAACTAAATCTTACTCTGTAAAATATTAGTAAAGGCTTTTTAAAATATGCATAATTTGATACAAACAAGTATGAAAAATATTACTATTTCATGTGTGAACATGGCTTTATGGTCCATCTTTCTAATTCTAATCTAGCTATTAAAAATCTAATTTATAAAAAGGACACTAATAAAGGTCATAAAAACCAAGAAAAATATCAATTTTGTTACATTAGAAATAGATATGTTTCCATTTTATTGTTAACATTTCGTTCTGGGACAGTTAAATACAGAATATTGTCACTATCTTTTGTTTTCGTTTGTTGAAAATTGCCTAGAATTTTGGTCCTTGATTCTATTATTATATCTCTTATGCTAATTTCTTTGCTTTTATATTTCTTTAACTTCCAAGATTAAAATGACACCTTTTATTTTAATTTAAATGAATGGCCATCTGTAAAAAGCCATCTATAAAAAGCCAAATAGAAAATAAACTAAAAAGAAATCTAAAATTTTGTTGTAGTACTCTATAGGTACTTATCTCTGGCAACCATAGAGATATATTCAAATTTTATTTTAATCCAGAATCAATATTGTGGCTTTTAAAAACAGACTAAATTGAATTTTGTTTTAAATAGTAATACATAACAAAAAAATGTTGAATAAAAGTTTTAATCCAGTGAATAGACAGTAGGGTTAAAGGTAATGTCTTTTCTCTCAGCAACAAATCTTCCAGTTGAGGGCAGCTTTGTCAGGTATGGAACACAGCACTATATGCAATTGGAAACTAGAATACATACACACATTCCTGCTGAGAAGCCCTCTGGCGATTTATGAAGGAGTAAAACAAGACAGAACTTGTGTTCAAATTCTGAGGTTGCAGGTTAAAATAAGCAAGATAAGCACTATTTTATTAAGTTTCTTCTTAACTGTCAGACTACTTCAAAATGATATTTTTAAAACTGGGAAGAGAAAAATAACAATACAGACTAAACTGAAATTAGGATGCTGTTAGTACATCAACATTAGAATTTAAATAATACAAATGTTTTCTATTCATAAAAAACTATTTTATTATGCACATGTAATAAAATATCCAATAACATTAAAAACCTGTTTGATAAATTAAATTTCTAATTTAATTTTGATTTGGGGGGATTATATGATCAAATATTTTGAAAATGATGTTAAATTTATTTCCAAAGTATGAAATTATTATCATATCCTTTCTGTTGGATTGTTCTACTACTTCTATTTGTGCACATGATCCATATGTGATACTTTATTTTAAAATAAATAGCATTATTTGTGAAAATGTCTTTATTTTAAAAAACACTAAAGATATATATGGTCTGCTGTTATGAAAACAACAGTGTGTTTTGAAATCTAAATCTGGAGAGGAAAGTCAGATTTTAAGTGTAAGCCAGTTTCTGTTATTTACTGTCTTTTCTGTATCTATGGAGAGAGGGAGAAACAGATTAAACTGTGATGTTGCTTTAGATCTGACCACCAAAGAAGTTTTTAGTGGCTATAAATGAAGAATGTTCCTTCAATCAATGATAGCTCCTTCCTATATTACTCTTCTTGTAAGAGAGTCTCCTTCCTATATTATTCAGTATCCCTAAATTATTTCATTACAAAGTAGGTAGTGGAAATCACAGTACATTAGGATAACCAAATATTTAAACACTTTGAACTTTGAGTAGATGGAGAATAACCATTGCTTTTTAAATAAAATGGTTTCTTTTTGTTACAATAAATGATGCATTTATTTTTTTCCCTATCTCTACTAATGTTCTGCTAATACAGTAATAAACTGAATTACTTTCAGATGTGGCAATTAATGAAAATGATTATAGCAAAGTGTAGAGATGTATAAGCAAGAAAAAGATCAAAATCAGCATGTTTATGGAACTCAATTAAACTAAATATTAAAGTATTTTCCCACAATCAAATCCAGTGATCAGGCTTATAGTTTTTATTGTTTAAAGTCTGTAACAGTTAAAACTTGAATGTATTGGTTAGTATGCAGTTATTACTAATTATCATGGGAACAATCTCTTTAATAGTTTGTGGTTTCCTTTAATGTAACCTTACATGTGATGTAAAAAAAAAATAATTAATTTTTAAAGGGTTTTTTCAAAGGTTTTTTCATATTTCCTTGCATTAAAATCAAAAACATGAAAGTCAAGCTGAAGACAATTATTTTGTTAAAATTTATTATCTGTGGATTAAAATGCAGTTTTCCTTCTAATTTGTCCATGAAAGCTTGGAATATAACCTATTAAAAGCCAACAAAGTTAATGATATTTATAAGCTCATAAAACAGATTTCTTGATTTTTTTAAAAAATAATTTTACAAGTAATTTAAGATATTGGAGAATTCGATGATATATATATGAACATATATATATATATATATGTAACTGATTAAGATTGGATGTTCAAACAAATATATTTTAAAGCAAACACAATTCAAGCAAATTGTCAGTATTATCAAAGTGATTATGAATATGAAGTTATAGACTCTGGATTTTGAATTCTGCTATGACTATATCAATATAAACATGCAAATAAATTATTATTTTCAAAAACCTAGGCTAGAGTGCATATAAAGTCAAGAAAGCAGATTCTATAGTGTAATGGGAAGTCAAAATGTTTAAAGCACTTGTAACAGGAAAAGGCTGTGTGAACCGGAAGATATCTAGATTTACTATAGTAAATAGTAAGTTACAATTTCCCTAAAATGCAATTTTGGTAGTGAAGGTTTTTTGAAAATGTAAACTATTAGCACTTTTTATTTAATGAAAAGAGAAAGGAATTGAGGCAATATATATTAGAGACTAGCACTTTTAAAGACTCAATATGGAAAAATATTTACCTCTTTTTACATATATTCCAAATTTTTGGATGCTTCGTGTACAGAAGTTTGGGGATTTTGTTTGTGTGTTTAATTAGGGAATTGTGTAGAGTCTTTCTGTGTGTGTGACTTTCAGTTGAACCTGTTTCATGATAAGATGATTCTACAATTTGAGGGCTGGAAGGATTGTTAGGGATCCACTAGATTACTACTTTACAGTTGAGGAAACTGAGACCAAGGAAGGTCCACGCAGACAGACATAAAGCAGTTGAGTGGCAAGACTGAGAAGTGTTTACCACTGAATGAAACCACAGAATAATCCTGAGAGGGAGGTAGTAATAAATCTTTTTTTCTATTGTTGGTGATAAGAAACCAGACCCGGGGTAAGGTTTGCCCAGAGTCAATATCATTACTTTAAAAAAAATAAATAATAAAGTCTACATTTATCTTGACCAAAGTTTCTGTGTCATTAAAAGATAAAGGAAAAAGCCTTCAGGGTAGAAGAGACTGAACCACTGTTTGTTACCTGGTTCATCTCAGTAACTTTACTCATGATCTTTAAACTCTCCCAAACAGGTAAAATCAATTCCAGGTGAAAAGCTGGTAGGGAAGAAGAGCCTGTGATTTGTCTTGTGTGCTCTCAAAAGCTTGATTCATGGCCCAGCTACATCAGACACTCTAGGGGCCAAGGAATCTACATTCACAACCACCTCACACACTTGGCAGTAAGCTAAGAAATTTCTCCTCATGTAAAATGTTAAAAATGATATGTAGGAATTTACTCCAAATTAACAATAGTTTATCAGTGGGCTTGAACTTTATTTTCTTTTTGCTTTAGTAACATTTCAGAGAGTGGGGGGACTGAGCATTACTATTTACATATATATGTATGTGTGTGTATGTATATATATGTACACTCACACACATGCATTATTATTAGTTTCCCATGGTGTGGCTCTAACTCTTCCCTCCTCTGCTATCTCCTGATGTCCAAGAACAGCTGGCAGAAGCTCACCCTGCCTCCAGCTCTTCTCTTATTTGCTCTAGGGTAAGTAAGGAGCAGTGGTCACTGGTCATAAATCCTCCTGGCTTCCCACCCCTATGAAGATACATGAACCACATCCTGTTCTAAGAGCTCAAAGTCCCTGGCTGTGCCTTTGAATTAAAAGCTGCACTTAAATAACTTGTTTATCTATAAATCTATTGATCTTTGTATATGGTGGATGCCACAATGGTGCCTGTTTTCTGTGTAGGTAGCTGACCCTGCTGTGACCCCGAGTCAGTTTTTGTCACCTCCTTGGCCTTTGTTTCCACTGCTGTAAAGGAAGTTAATCTATTTATACCATTCTTTACCTTTGTTACAACGGGACACTGAGTAGCTTCCTACAAATATTTGTGGAATTTAGTTTTTAGAAGGACTAGGACTGGGAATATCAATGAAATGATTAGACAGCTTCAGAAAGTTCTATGAAATGCAAGAGGGAAAGGGATTATTGCTTGACACTGGAAAATAAAGCAGGGAGGGATAGTCTGGATTCACAAACCCAGTATCAGAGAAAAGAAAGCTCATTTAAATGCCACAGCTAAGTAACGGCTGGGAAAATAGAATAAAAGTGAAAATGTACTCTAAAGGAATCCCTTACCAATGCTGACCATTAATACGAGACAATGTCCTGACTGAAAACTATATGAAATTTGTCTCTGCCCTCCAAGTAACACAATTTATTTTCACAAATGGTTTCCTTCTATTAGATCAGCTCCTTGAGCTTCATATGAACTTAGGTAAGAAATTATTACCATAACACAGAATTTGTGGGTAAAAGAATTTAAAAAGAGAACAAAAATGTCAAAATTTAAGAACTGATAAGTCAAATGTTAAATTGCTAGATGATCAGTCAGTGTTAGAAGATATTTCAAAGCAAACTAAAGGTAAATAAAATATCATTAGATTTAAACCCTATATATTGAATTTAAAGACTGTAAAGTACTCAGTTTAAATATCTGTGTTATTTCTAGTCCTGGTGTTTTCTTAAAATATTCTGTAAGAATTACTTAGAAAAAGGACAAATGTAAAATTTTTAATTTGTGCTACTATTTCCATTTAGGGATTTTCCCCTCTAGAGTTGACTCATTGATTTGAGCAACATTTAAGAGGAACTTTTCCATAGAATTAACTTCATCATAGTTGCTACTTCTTGCGAAATAGCTTGAGCAGCAGTGTACTTAAAAAACTAGCAGAAATCATGGGAATCGTAGAGCTCTAACGAAAAAAAAAAAGATCCTACACATGAGTCTTTATTTTAAATATTTGAAGTAAGCACAGTTATAGGATTCAGACTTTAATCTGTAATTATGAGTATCCCTATGCATCTTATCTGTTTACTTCATTCTCATAGAATGAAAGAGAGAGAAGCTTGATGGAGCAAAGTGAGTGATTTAAAAACCATTTTTTATTTCTCACTTATTTAAAAAAATAAATTGTAAAGCAAAAAAAAAAAAAAAAGCCATCATGGGAATATACTGAAAGAGATTTGGCTTGTGCTTTCTATCTATGATATTTCAAGTTTTTGCAGAGACTAAAATTTTCAGAGTCTAGGCAAATGGAAAGGATATTTCGTTAACACAAATTTTATAATGTGAAAATAATCTTCATATCCAAAAAAAAAGAAATGAAGACACTCATAACCGTGCAGAAAAGATTAGTTAGCTCATTTAGTTTATAGCTCCAAGTGCTTATAAAAATAAAAGCCTTTTAATCTGGCCCTGTGACTTTGGAATGATTAACAACGCAAATATAGAATAAGAGGTTTCTATTTTATAAAATTTTTATCCCACTGCAAAATTTTAAATATATTTTTAATGAGAAAAGTCATTATGGTCTAAAATCAGAACTAATAATTATTTGGAAACAAGGAAGGCTATCATACTTGGGTTTATTTTCCTTGTGATTCCAGAGCTGTTACGTTTTTCAGGTTGAAGCTCTGTCATGTCCACACATTCATAGGTAGATACATTGTGCATTTTATATTTTAAACTTATCACATTTTTTAAATTTTGTAATAGAATAAACTTAATTATGTATTAAGTATTCATAGCTTAGCCTACACTTGTAGACTTGTCTCAACTGAGTCATTATTTTCCATGAAGGCTTCCCTGGTCCTTGAAACTATAAATAATCCACTCCTAACATCAGAATTTTAAAGTGGGAACTTGAAATAGCACTTTGTCTGTATATTGTAAGACATTTATTTTAAAATTTTCTTAATACTCTTCTTCCCTATTGAAGTATAAACTGATTAGTACGTTCTGATTTATGTTTGTGTGCAAGTAAACTCCATAAGTGCTGGGATTTGTTTTTTGTTTTGTTTTGTTTTGTTTTGTTTTGTTTTGTCTATGTTGCTTATTGCTAGTTTTCCAATATCTAAAATTGTGCCTGGCACATAGCATATACTAGATAAATATTTGTTGAATGAATGTATACCACTTAACATCCAGCCTTCTGTGAAGCAAGTCCTCCACTGTAGTCATTGAACATACAAATTACTGGGGATTTTTTGTGAATAAGTACATCCTCCACCTCACCCTCTAAAAGTTGTGGTGACATTGTTTCAAAAAAAAAAAAAAAACCCAAGCTATTCTAGGATTGAGAATATAGACTAATATTTCTGAACCAAAATATATTGAAGCTCTACAGTAAGGGCAATTATGACTAATCCTTGGTCATAATTCATTATAAGTACAGTCCTATAGGAACATCACCCTATCATTTCATACATGGACTAATTTCTAAAAAAGAAGAGAGCAGAATTGAATTCAAAGGAAACTTTTAAAAGGCTTACTATAAATGATTTTTGTCACATTTGGCAAAATATGTTGCATAAACATGAGGTTTTTATGATACAGTTTAATGATATAGTTCTGTTTGAAGAGAAGAAATTGCAAAATTGTCCAATCTGTGATCTAAACTTAAACAATAATTCTCTGATTAAAAAAGTAAAGTTGATGAGAACCTCATAAAAATTATGAAATGGGATTCTAGAAAGTCACAGTAAACTCATTTCACCTTCTACTGTAAAACAGATAGAAGTTTTAGATAGTGAAATATATGCTTTGATCTTTAGGAACCTTTAATTTTTACATTTCTTATTTCATTGTGGGCAATTCAAATAGTTACCATATCCAAAATGCAGTAGAATATCATAAGGTTTCATTATGTGGTTAGCTAACAAAAATGATTTATGTAATCACTAGATTATGAACATGATGGATATAGCAGTTACATTTTTCTGTAACGACTTTTATGTATTTGGGTGTATTTCGAATAGGATTTGTTCAAGTCTACAGTTCTCTAATAAGTGCCATCAAAAAACATTTGGTGAATTAGCGTTTACTGACTTATTCAATAAATATTTGTGTCCCAAAAGGTATAGGGCACTGTGGAGGATAGAGATTATGGGTGGTCCTTGCCCACTACCCCTTGAGAAGGAGCATATGCATGCCATTTATGCAGTCTTTAAAATGTGTCAGTTATGTATCCAAAATGCCCTTAACTTTTTAAAATGGTCTATCTGAAAGCTTTTGTTTAGTATTTATCTAAACTCTCTTGAATATATTTATATGAAATGAAAATGTCAAAATGCTTTGAAAAGCACTTTTATCAAAAGAATTTTTTTTTTTTTTTTTTTTTTTTTTTGGTCAACCACGGGTTTCTTGGTTCATCATGTCCGAACAGATACTGACAGTGAGGGTCCACAAGAAACTCACTCACTACCTATGCTCTAAAGAACATTTTTTCTTTCAAACATCTCTCAAGATTTGAAAGCAAGCTTTCTAATTCTAAATATCAGGATTTGATGAACAAGTTCATACTCATCCTACCAAAAAATTTCAGCAATTTTTGCACCTTAATTGTATATCCTCTTATTTTGACTTTCTAGTTAATAGTGTCCTGATTCTCTCAGGTCTAGTCTCTGAAGATAGTCAGTGATGGTTGCCTTTGCTCGTTTGTTCTTTTTCCAGACTTCTGTCTTTTTTTCGTTGTTTTCGGAGCAATATTCAACATCCAGGCATGGATTCACTACAATTTTGTGAAAGTGTAAGTTCTGTTTTCTGTCTTGTTTCGGTAATTTGTGAGTATCACCCAGGGTGGGTAGATGTCAGACTTTTTGGAGCTGCATTTCAGGCTTTTTAAATGCAACTATATGCATAACTCCTCAGTCTCTTTTCCAGAGCAGTGTTTATTAGCTCAGTTTAGAGCCCCTCATTTTTCTTCTTTATTCGTAAGTAGCTGGGCTGAAGCTTGTTTTGTACTCTCTATGTTCTTGGGCAAAGAATGGAGAAAAATATAGGTAACTATTAACTAGTGTGTTAAAGCAGTAAGTAGAAATTATATCAGCTCACTGTTACATTGCCATAGGTAGGATACTGGTATGTACCAATGATTACACAAATCAGGTTCACCTAAATGTTGTCGCACATAAATTTGGCCTTATATTTTTTTATCTATTTGTCTGCTCCTTAATTTGAAAATGAATGGGCTGAACTAAGTAATCTTTAAAAACTTTTCTAGCTCTAAGATTTCACTGATTCTCCTGAAACAGGAAATAGCTACATAAAGATGACTTTCTTTACAGCTTGTTTTTTGCCACTGAGTGTTTAAATATTGTCTGGAGAGACTTACATCACAGCCAGCATGAAGATATGTATCAAATTAGGTTGTTTCTGTGGGGAAGAAATGCAGAATGTGCTGTAGGATAATAAATTTCTACTTAGTTATAATTGTAGCAGAATTCATTTTTTGAAATACCCCTGAGGGTGCAAGAAGGGGTGAGTGGGCTTTTGTCTCAAGGCAACCGTCTTTAAAAATTCTAGCGTCATTTTAGAAAAACTTGCCACTCTGATGATATTAAAATGTATAATTCATCAGCATTTAGTCCATTCACCATGTCGTGTGACCATTACCACTGTCTAGGTCCAGAACATTTTCATCACCCCAAGGGTGAACCCCATCTAACAGCACTGTAAGGAGAGAGGGAGTAAACGTATTTCATGGACCGTTGGATATCATTTACTTTTCCAATTCTACTCTTTGTAAAATTAAATGTGCATTCTTGTCAAAGTTTTAGTAATAACTTTCACCTGTTTGTAGGCTGAAACCACTAAGATTCAAGAAATCAAAACTAAATAAAATCATACTTTGAGAATAGTGTATTAAGTAACGAGACACGGTTCTAAGGTCAATGTATTCTTGTCTGCTGGGTTATGGTTTTACCTCATGTGTGATCTTTAAAAATTTTTAAGCTTTTCTCTTTATGTAGTACACAATATGCTACTACAGTAGCATTTTTCTAACAACATGAGACCATAATTTATTTTCTAAAGGATTAATCTGCTGAAAAATATTCTAAACCTACTTTCATTGTATTTAGCTAAGTGAAATTCCATGAGTTAGCACGCCCAGGAGTAGTAATCATAACACATATATGTAGAAGTGTTCTTTGAGGAATTGGGCCACTCATCTCCCTTTCATTTTATTATTTTTATTTTTGGTGCTAAAACCCAGGATTATTCTTACTTTTAAAGATTCTCCTCTGCCCCCCAGTTTTTAGCTACAGTGGTCTCCTTTTTCAAATTATGTTTTATACATTTTTTTATTTGAATAAATGTATTCTTATAGAAAATTTGAAAGAACAGTACAATAAATCCACGTAATTTTTTTGGCTTATCTTTCTATATGTGTACACACTGGTTTTTGTTTGAACTATTTGAAGGCTGCACTTATCATGATACTTCTTTCAGCCTGTATCTTCTATGACATTCTCCCATAGAATCATGTCATTTTCACACCTGAAAAAATGAACATTCATTGAGTCATATTTATGTATATATAAATATATTCCAATATATATATTTACATATATAGTCCAAATATATATGTAAATATATTCCAAATTCAATTTCCTCAATTAACCCAAATGCCTTTTGTTGATTTTTTGTTTTGTTAGATCCAAGATGCACTCAAACTTTAAGCATAGCTAATCTAATGAAAGTTGTAGCTTTTCAGTGTCTTTTTAATCTAAACCACTCTAGGCTGGTTGGTTGGTAGAATTTCTCACATTCTGAATTTTCCAGATTATTTCCTCCTAATCAGATCCAGGATAAACACTTTTGCCAAGAGTACTCATAAGCAAAGTTGTAAACCTTATGTTGTATTATGCAATACAGGTTCATGGAGGCACATGTTGGGTTGTTCCACTATTAGTGATGCTAAATTTGATTACTTTGTTAATGTGACTGCCAGATTGCTCCATTGTGAAGGAATAGTCCTTTTATCATTAATACGTAATCTGTGGTACATTCTGAGTCCAAACATCCCTTGCAAATATCCCTTTATGCAACAACCATTCCATTGGTATTAGAATCCATTGATAATTTTTGTCGAAATCTGTTATTATTATATTGAGAGCTACAGGGTGATTATTTTCTGATTCTACCATTTGTATATTTATTAATTGGCATTCACCTGTAAAACTTCCTTTTATATTTACACACACATATGTACATGTATATATACATACACATTTGTTTTCACCTTCATTTTTAAGTGTAGGAGAGTGTCTGTATCACATATACATGGAGATTTACCCTTTACGATGTTTACAAGTATTTTCTGCAGGTTATCATTTCTCTTCTGACTTTATGGTGTTTGTCCTAGCTTTTATTTCTATACAATTGAATTTATCAATCTTTTATTGCAACTGAATTTTGAGTCATCATTAGAAAGGATTTTCTCACACCCAAATTATAAAGAAATTCATGTTTCTCATACTTAAAATTCTAAATCTAAATGTAGATTTGGAGGGCTATATAGTATTGACATAAATTTAACTCAAATTTGTGCCCATTTCTATGAAGATTCATGTTAAGATTTAGTAAAGTTTTAATCATCTGTTGGAGTGATCTGGTTAATTGAATTTTCTCATCAATGACTTTTAGTCAGAAAACCCCTTATTTCAACTCTTGAAGTTTTAAAAGCAGGAAGTGTTGCTTCCTGCTTTTAATCCAATAAACAACTTTTAACAATCTTCACACACCTTGAAATTAAGTCTAATTGTATTTTACTGTGGAAATTGTGGGACCTTTACTAAATCTCTATAAAGGCCATAGAATGAAAATTGTTTCACTAAAAAAATTTTGGTTAGCATTTTCTCTTGACACATTTCTGTAACTTAAAATGAGAGTAACCCTTAATTTACCAAGTTGTTGTTAACTTTTACCTAAAATCAAATTTTACATTCTTTTTCACACCAATTCCACCTGGAAAGTGAATTCACATAATTAACTCACTAATATGGTAAGTACTAAAGAAGTACTAAGAATAACTGCTGATATGAAAAAGCTTCTACTCTTTGTAACTAGAAGATTAAAATATAAACCCCAACTGTATGCATTTAATCAAAAATTGCATTGTACTTAAAAATGGTGAACTTAATTTTATGTAAACTATACAACAAAGCTGGCTTTTAAAGGGCTAGAAGACTGATTAATAAATGGTGTGATTCCTTTATGATCAAAAACAAACCATTTCAAACTCATTTTGAAAAGAATGACAATTTCAGCCCATAGTTTGCATTTAGTTATATCTTTTCAGTCCACCTTTAATCTGAAATATTCCTCAATCTTTCATCACACTGAGATTTTTGAAGCATACAGGTGAGTTACTTTATAGAATGCCTTCGATTGGGGGTTAATTGGCTTTTTCCATGATTAGAGTCGTTATATTGTGTTGAATGCCTCAAAAGTGACATTGTCCTTAGTGCAGAATATCAAGCAGCATGTGATGTTCACTATTCCCATTACTGGTGACGATAACTTTGATCACTTAGTTAAGAGTGGCCAGATTAATCCACTGTAAAATTACATTTTCCCTTTGTAATTAGCAAGTATCTTGCATGGCGAGATTTTCAGAGTATGTGTTTTTTGGTATTCGTCCAACTTTTATCCACTTGTTTCAGCACCCATCAGAGTCTTGCTTGTCTTAATCATTGCTATCTTGGTTGTCAAGTGGTAGTTTATAGCTTTCTTTTTTACGTTTAGCTATTTAATCTACCTGTATTTAATGTAGTATGAAGCAAGGATCTAAATTTTTCTTCAAAATGGTCAATTGTACCATCTTTTGATCTTTTTTCTACCAAAATGAAATCTTTATCACATGTACTTGGATCTATTCGGAACTTAATTCCTGTTTATTCATTCCTATGTATTCTTCCATCTTTGGAAAAATTTTATCCACTTCTTCCTACCCTCCTCTTGTAGGGATTACAAGTGGTTAACAAAATCTTCTGCATGAGAATATGACTTTCCATTACATTTATTTCTCTGGCACCCTAATAATATGTCAACTCTGTCACATCTGCTTATGATAAAAATGGTGAATTGCATGTGGATTGGAAGAAATCGATTGGGACACCATCTTTGGAAGCTTCCTGGTGCAGTGACATACTAGGCCTATCTTCCAGGAACTTTGGAAGCTATGCCTGTGAGGTTGTTACAAGAGATATCGGGTACCGATGCATAACTTTTCAAGGCAGGGGGCCCTTGCACTTGCACAATATGGATTTTGCCATCTTGAACCTTAGCACTGCCTAGACTCCCCCCGTCATAGTTTAACTTGATGGAACTTTGATTTTCCACTTTCAGAAGTGGAAGCGGGCCTGAGCAAGAAAAGTGTGGCTTAAAAAGCTGAGAATCTCTTAATGGGTC
Source organism: Macroglossus sobrinus (assembly GCA_004027375.1). Lineage (NCBI taxonomy): Eukaryota > Metazoa > Chordata > Mammalia > Chiroptera > Pteropodidae > Macroglossus > Macroglossus sobrinus. The sequence goes on along the minus strand of PVKZ01002777.1, from coordinate 168,965 downwards.
CTACCAATCATTTCCCCATGTTACTAACCTCATTCATTCATTTATACAAGTATCAGTTGGACACTTACTCCATACCAGGTTCTGTTCCAGGCACCAGTGAGGTCAGTCATAAAGCAGTTACCTCACTGGTCACCTAACCTAATAATTTTGCCTTTCAAGCTGCAGAATACACCAGTGAGAAATAGACAGACATGTGTGGATCTTTTAGGGAATTTGTTATTTTGCTGGTATGTCCTTTTTTATGTGGTAAACTATACATAAAATTTACCATTTTAAGTGCACAGGTCCGCAGCATTCAGTACATTCGTTGTGCAACTATCACAACCATCCAACATTTTCATCTTCTCCAACTGAAACGCTATAAAAATTAAAGGCCAACATCCCAATCTCTCTTCTATGCATACTTTTAATTTTTCCACATTAAAGTGATCAGAGCCTCTCTCCTAAAATTGTGGAATCTCAATTACCCATGTACCCATGCCCACTTCTGAGAGGATAGTTTAAGCCATATTTTTGAGTCTCAATTTTTTTCAATTTTATACCCAGCTCATTACTAAAGTAGGTTGCCAGTTACATTCCCTGCATGAGTACCCTCTCAAATTTAGACACACAAAAAAGTATTTGTAGAAGTTTGTAACTTATGCCACAAAAATCTATTCCTGGGTTAAATTACCACCAGGGAGATACATACCTGGACTTATATCACAGTATCCTGTGAGGACTGATAACTGGTTTGAGTGTTAAGCAACTGCTATTTTTAACCTATGAACACAACGCAGGGTTTCCCGACTGGACAGCCTTTTGGGGGTCAATCACAAGTCAGTGTAGGGCAGAATTAAATTGCTAAATACAGGATGCCACAGTATGTATGCATTTCTTATATTAAAATCATGTTGTTTTTCCTGGTTTATTAGTTTTTCTCACCAGTATTCAAAAACTGTTACCTTAATTTCATTTTGAAATAATTTTGTGGTGTAGCGTATAGCAGCTTATTTTCCTTTAGTAACATCTCAAAACCTTTTGCTTCAAGAAAAGACCTTTCATGTACTACTGGTGGGAGCTTAAATTGACAAACCCTGTTACTCCGTTTGCTTGCTTTCTTGGAATACTTAAGACCTCCTATATTCATCACTCCGAAGTGATGGTGTCTCTCTTATCTTACCTTTTAATGTATATTTCATATAATAAAAAAAATGCTCCGTTCAATCCACTTAATATCAGTTACTGGGAAAAGGTAAATTCATACACCAAAAGCATTAGGTGCAGCTCGTTTCAATTAATAAACCTTTATTTGACATTATAAACAATAGACTTTTCTATATTTGCACTTTCCCTGGATTGTAGTTTTTTCTTACCAGATTTTTAAGGGCTCTATGAGCCAAAAAAGATTAAGTAGGAACCACTGTTATGTTAGAACCAAAAGATTTCCTTACCTTCAGTGAGTTGAAAAAAAATCTTACAAGATTTTTTTAACAGTGTTAAGAGGCTCAGAAATATCCAAACTTTTTTCTATGTTGCAATCTAACACATCTAGTCTTTAAGCCTAATATATATCCATTTATATGTAACATTACATCCATGCACCCAACTTGACAGTTCCTCTTTCTATAAAAGAACATGCCTCTTTTTAAACCACACCTCCTAACCCTCCCACTCCCCAGTAGGGCCAGCCCTTGGTTACCTTGGTTATCACGTTTGCCCAACGTTCCAGGCCATTACATTTGCTGTTCCTTTTACCTAACATGCTCTTCCTCTTATCTACAAGGCTCCCTCTCTCTCCTTCTCTTCAGATTTTACTCAAATTTCACCTCAGGGAAGCCTTCAAAGACTGCCATATTTAGACTTGTACCCTTCCTTACTCCATTCTCCTTCTCAGCTTTTCTTTACATTAACACATATGTAAACACATCTATATGTTCAATTATATTTACTGTCACTTCATTATGGCTATTCTCTTCCAGACTGTGGCTAACGTTACTTTTTGTTAATATACTACTTTGATCTTTAAAGTATTCCCACAGTCCACAGAATAATGTCCTCTTCAGGGCAATGAATCGTCTTTTAATAACCTGCCTTAAAGAACAAAATCCCTCTAGGGACCAACAGGAGACTGCTTTGTTCTTTAGATATCCTTTAATGGGGGAAAAATCACACACAAGCGTGCGCACACACAGACATTTTGAAAAGTCAGCTTTTCAATAAAGATGTCTGAGGCACCTCAGTCCCATAGATCCCATCAGTCTATTACATGGATCATAATAATCTAATTTTATTTCCACTGCTTTGAGGGAGAAAACAAAGCTCATGGTCCTATACTTTTTCATAAAGGTCACCTGAAACATCATCCATCTCTGCTAAGACACTGTCCCCTTAAGTTACATTAGTCGTTTAGTGTTATCCTACTGGAATGTGGGCTTCCTGAAGACGCGAAACAAATCATTTTTCTTTCCTTTAGCATGGTTCTTGATATTGAATACTCTCAATATTTATAAGTTGGTCAACAAAAAAGGGGAGAGTAAAACAAAGATTTTAGAAGACTGATTAAGAGAAAAGATTTAGGTGTAAGCAAAAATGTTAGAAAAAAGGATTGGTTACCAAATCAATCCAGTTATATTTTCCCATTGTAACACAATAAAGAGAGAGACCCATTTTCAAAGAAATTAACTTTTATTTGAAAGGAGACTACTTTTCCTCACACGTATCCTCTAAGAACGCTATACTATACAATAGCCTGCTGCTTAACCATTGTCTCAATACCAAAATTTCTAACAGCAAAGTATACAACTGCTCTAAGTAATAAATAATAAAAGTTGTCCTTCACTGATTAATACTCAAAACTTCAATAAATTCAATACAAAAACCACACTTTAAGTTTTAACAGATGTATTTTAAATACAACATGTTTTATAGGAGTCCACAAGCTTTCTATCTTTAAAAAATGACATAATTTTTAGGGTTCAAAAATGCTGTTCTTCAAAAGAAATGACCAAATGTTTTCTTTCACAGCTTCAAATTTTCTACACTCAACTATTTGACTGCTCCATGCCACCCCAGACAAATTTGACGACTGAACTACTTCAAGTGTTATTATTTTCCCCAAAAGAAAGTTAAAAAAAGGAGTTCGTCGTAAATGCAGATTTCTAATACAATATCTAATACAATATCTAACACAAAAGAAGCTTTAAAAAGATTATTCTTTCCCTCATGTGATTAACCAGGAGTTAATTTTCTGTAAAAGCAAAATAAACCAAAATAATAAAATAAAATAAAACAACAACAAAAAAAGCATAACACTGGGGGTTCCTTTTTACTCAAGATGTTCAAGATGTTTAACTACTCAAAATGACAATTATATCTTTAAGAGTATAATAAAAGGGATGGAAAACAGCAATACAAGTGACAAAGTGTAGATGCTAAATAAACGAAAGATTTTTTTTTAATTCTTTTTTAAGATGTAGTAAGGATTAGAAGCTTAGGGAAATCCAGAACTCAACAACATAAGAGAAAGAGAGAAAAATAAAAGATGTCCTCAACTGCAACCATTCTATCAATAGCGTCCTGAAAGAGAGAGAAAAAAGTCAAAATTACAATAGTTTGACTTGTCTGTTATTTTTCCAAACATTAACAGTTACCATATACTCTATTTTTCTAAAATCAACTATATTAGAAATGAGGTTCTGAATGCTATAAAAGCACAAGAGTACATACTTGGGCTGTAGGAACGAGACCTTGATCGTGATCTATATCGACTATAGTAAGGAGAAGGTGATCTTCTTCTGTAGGAAATAAAAGATTATTTAACATACACATATTCCACTGAGGCAGGTGAAAAAAAATTTCCTATCATTCAAAATAATACTCTCAAGATGATAACTATTAAGTTCTCTCTGTAACAACAGTGTATAAGACACAACAAAATACTGGCAAACACAGTTAATTAAACTCTGGTTCTCAGTTTTGAGAAAATAATGTTTTCCCATTTCCTCAAAAAAGCATCATATAAAATCTTTTAATATTTTTATTAATACATATCAAACGTAATTTAAAAGTACCAAATACTACTACTATCATCTAATTTAGTCCAGAAACCACAAGTTAAAACTTACCTGTACCGGTAATCATAGTCTTCATATCTGTCATAACCGCGCTCATATCCTCTATCATAGTAAGAATCACGACGTCTGCCGCCGCCGCCACCTCCACCACCACCTCCACCACCTCCTCCTCCACCGCCACTACTACAGAAAAATGTTAAAATTTTACATCAACGTGAATGATCATTTCTAGTATCATTTAATACAGTGGTTCTTAAGTGAAATAAAATAAAATGAAGGAGGGAAGTCAAGGGAGAAAGGATAACCCTTACATGCCAATCACACCTCCATGTCTTAGCTGGTGGATGCCCATGGTGTTCAGCTTTGGCTTTCTATTTATTACATAAATAATCAGGACTAATTTCACACAACTCTCCAAAATATAAATTGCTCTTCTATTAATGCATTACCCAAATCAACAGGACCCTTTCAGCAAGGGAAACAATAAAAAAACGCCTACATGTGTGTCTTTATGACTAATTCAAAGCAACTTAAAAAAAAAAACCAAGAACTTAGTAGTCAACCCTAAACAGTGAAGAGAATTAATTACCTTACACTGAAGTCCAGCACTAAAACAATTTCAAGGTCTAGGGCTTAAACCTCTGGCAGTGATTTCAAACTCTAAGCCCCTCTCTTGCTGTGTTCCCAACTCCTTCCTAATCAAAGGAACACTTCTTCACTTTAGTTTGACAGAGCCTACGTTGTCCTAAGTGAGGTTTTATTTAGATGAAACTCTATATTCCTTCTTACACTTTTAAGAAATACTGTCTTTGATTAAAAACAAACAAACAAAACACTATAATAGCTCCCATTTATGTACTGCACAATGTGAAAGCTGGGTTTTTTTTAAACATAATACCTTTCCATATACAAAGAGGCTTCTAAAGCCACATAATAGAAATACTTTCCTAACAGCACACAAAATTTTTCTAGTATCTAATAATTTTTCTATTTGTATAGTACCAAGGAAAAGGCCAGAAATACACTTTCATAGTTTTACTTTAACTGTCATCATATATTTTATATGTACATACAGATAGGAGGATAAATAAATATATATATGCAATTGATCCTTGTGCAACATGGGTTTGAACTGTGCAGGTCCATGTATACAGTTTTTTTCCAATATCTGTACTGTTTTTGATCTACGAGTTGGGAGTCTGAGGATATAAAGGGCTAACTGTATGCACTGACCTATGCTATTTTACACAGGGCACTTGAGTATCTGTGGATTCTGGTATCCACTGGGGTCCCAGAACCAATCCCTGGCACATACTAAAGGACAATTAGTTTTTGAGGAATCAAAAGTTATATATGGTTTTGACTGTGAGGAAATCAGTGTCCCTAACTCCCAAGTTGTTCAAGGGTCAAATATGTGTGTGTGTGTGTGTGTGTGTGTGTAAATAAAATAATTCCAAGAATAGATATAAATTAAATAACTTTCAATTTTAATTATAAGGAAAAACTCATTTTATCTTTGGACTAATAAAAATTTTGTGGACAATTCCGGTAGATTTCTGGCTATAATAGTTTAGCTTAGGAAACATGAAATCTTACTGAGTTGGTCTGCCCATGTAGATGCCTGGTGTAGGTGTGTGTGCTCTCTTGGTGATAGAATAATCCACACGAATTCTTCTACCATCCAGCTCCATTCCATTTGCCCTTTCCATAGCCTTTAAAGGAGAATAAGCATAAGTCATGCATAATCCATCAAGAAGAAACTACCAAAAATGTAACAAATATAACACATTTTCCGCTTGAAATTTCAAAAATTAAAATTCTCTAAACAAACATATTCAAATAAGAGATAGGATTTTACATATTAATCCCTGCTATGTGCATGACAATAGTATTGAGTTTTCTAAGGTAAACATGGACACTTAAGCAGGCCTGTGCTGAAAGACTTGGGCAGCTACAGCCACAGAGAAGGGGAACTTAACTCAGGGAAGCCTGCATTATAACAATTCCGGTGACAAATCTAAACCAGTCAAGCCATTCCTTACTTAGGCAACACACTGCCACCTAGTGAACTCTAAAGGAACCTCTATACCAGTCAATAAGTGCTCCTGTCTCTTCTATACCTCCTCCATTCACATTCCCATCTTTGCCTTTTGACACTAATATCAATAAATGCAACAATAACTCAAAGACTGTAACAAATTTACAAGAAGCTTTTTGGATATCCCAGTTATTTCTAAATTCACAACTTGATCTCTTGAGAACAGGAATAAACAAAGCACAAATACAGTAGTCTCCCTTAATGCAGTTTTAGTTACGCAGTCAAATGTGGGGCAAAAATATTACATGGAAAATTCCAGAAATAATTCCTAAGTTTTAGATTGTGTGCCATCCCTCCCAGGATGTGAATCATCCTTCTGTCCAGTGTATCCATACTGTATGGGCTACCCCGCGCCCATTAGTCACTTACTAGCCATCTTGGTCATCATATCAGCTATAGCGATATCACAGTGCTTATACTCAAGTAACCCTTATTTTACTTAACAATAATCCCAAAGCATAATAGTGATGCTGGCAATTCGGATATGCCAAAGAGGACCTGTAAAAAGTGCTTCTGGGCACCAACTAGGGGTTTTGGAATATATCTCCCATGGATAAGGAGACAACCATATATAACAGCAAAAAAAAACCAAACAAAAACGTAATACTGACAAAACATAGAGTATCTATTAGAATGTCTATTACATAAATGACTTATAAACCAAAGCATTTAAACCTCAGCACTACTGACATTTTGAGACTGCTAATTTTATGTTGTGGGTGGCTATCTGTACATTGTAAGATGTTTAGTATCATCTTTGGCCTATATTCACTAGATGCCAATACCTCTTTTACTTTCTAAAGATAACATAACATTCACTATGATTGTCTGTGTTGCAATGAAGCACTGCTGATGCATAAAGCAATAATGACCTATACCCAACTATTGTCACATGTAAAATGGTGCAAAAATGTCAGTACTTGCCATTTATTAAGGTTTGACAAAACCTTAACAATGAGCTTCAATTTCCTTAAAATGGAGTTTTCTAACCCAATTTCTATAAACTTAAAGAGAAAGCAAGCCTACTGCTTCCTTTACAATCCAATGTCTAATACATCAGAGCAGCACTATTTCAAATCATTGACATTGATTAGGATCATTCTGTTAGGCAAATTAAGAATGGCACTAAACAAAAATCAAAAAGTGCCAATTTTTCTCATGTATTATTTTTCAATTATAGAACAGAATGATAGCTGAATATTGAGAATAGGAAAACGAAGCTCTGTATCTATACATGGGGAACTGATTAGGCATAAAATTAAACAGAATAAATCTAAACATCACAATTTTGAAAAGTCAATTTAATCATATGCTTGGAACATGAACTAGGCTTATTCAAGAGTGCACACATTTCACTTTTTCTATTAACTCAAACACAAACCTCTCCCTTTATAAGGCCAGATTTCAATGAGGGTATGCCTATAGAAGGAAGTACTAGCTGGAAAGTAAAATCGACCATTCCAACTGTAAAACTGAAAAGCAGAGTTTGAATAAGGTCAGTAATGAAAGAGGACATAATATTTATAGAACTGAAGTCTATTAATCAACTTTTAACAGTAACTCAATACTATAATCATATATACCAGAACATTTTCAAATTGACGTAATTATAAAAACAAAATTACCTCCTTCGAGTCATCTATTCTCTCAAAATAAACAAAAGCAAATCCTCTTGATCGTCCAGTTCGCTGATCATAAACCACATTGACACCACTCAGTGGTCCATATCGAGAAAACACTTCACGAAGATCTCTCTCTGTTGTGTACAAACTGAGGCCAAACACTCCAAGACAAGTGTTGGGATCTGGATTCGCCTGTTGCACGAAGACATAATTTAATTTTAAGCTCCAAATTAAAGTAAAAATTAAAACATAAATACTTTTCATAGAACACCTCATGCAATACAAAGATTATATTGTTTCAAGTGACTTGGAAATAACTGAAGAGGAAAAAAACCAGATGAGCCACATCCTACAGTTCACAACACATTTAGGCCTTTACTGAAATATACAACCTGAATAAAAACCCTATTCTCTAGTCCAGCAATTTTCACAACGTATCCTAAGAATTCATCCTTAAGTTTAATGCCATATTGCTAGTTTATTAAAATGCTTTACATCCCTTAGATTTGTACTTAATCTGACTTGATCTGTGACTACTGATTTGACTTTCCTCTCAATTTTCCTTCTTTAGCAGACTCCACCACAGTTAAATGACACAGTATCACAAGGGAGAAGCACAGCACCTCAGTTAAGCACAGGAGCGTCAAGAGCCAGGTTGAAATCTGGGCTTTGCCAGTTAGCCAAAAAACAAGTAAACCCCAATGTCACATATCCAAGACCCCATTTCCTTATCTATAACATAGTAACTTGCCTCACAGAGATGTATTAAATATATTAAAGAACTCTGCACAGTGCTAAACACCACAAATACTAGTTATTACTAGTTTTTGGTATTTCCTTGCTTGCCCACTCCCCCACCTACCGTAAAACTTTTTCTCTCAATATCTCAATTCGGTTTATGCTTTCCATTTTAATTCTTGGAACATACCATTTCTTCCCAAATTTCATCTAACTACTCTAAAGTCATGAAAAGAAAGTCTACTTCAATATTCATACATTCAAGCATGTTTCTGGTATACTATTTTTAAACAATGGTCTAGCTCTCATAAAAGCAGGATATTATACTATGACTAAACACACATAAAAGACTGTTTTCATTAACTTCTTTTCATTTTTTTAGTCTTCGATTTTTTTTTATTAGTTTCAATTATACACTACATTGGTAAGACGTTTATATATAGTTTATGTTAACGGTTCCCCCCTTGATTACTCTATATTCTTTCTGGCTCTACATAGTCATTACCTTACTGCTGACTGCAGTCCCTATGCTGGGCTACTCCCCATGTTTGCGACAATATATTAGATACTAAATTTTTATTAACTTTTAAAAACCACTTACCCTGCTGCCTGTATGTCTTCTCCGGTTAGACATTGGAGAATGGCTTCGGCTCCTTCGACGCCGGTATTCTGGTGTATACGACCTACTTCGAGACCGTCTCCTGTGAGAGTGAGAATGGGACCTGGATCGAGTGTAACGTCTATGAGAATGCCTCCTTGACCTCGACCTTTGAGAGAAATAAATTTAGGTAAAAATACTGAAACAAAATGGCTAATGTCAAGGATCTGTACATATATCTGTTTATTCTAAGCTCCTTTCTCTTTTCCGAGGAAAAGGTATTCTTTTTATCCTCTTAATCACAACAATATGCCTTTTATTCTCAGTATGTCCCTTCTACATTCTCTCTTTTCACACTACCTTACAAGCATGTTAAAGTTCTACTTTCTTTAAAAAGAAGAAGAAAAAAAAACTACAACTAGGAAGAAAATTCTGCAATATTCAACATGGATGAAACTTGAGGACATTATGCTAGGTGAAAATAGTCAAAAGAAAACAAATACTGTAAGATTCCACTTATATGAGGTATTTAGTAGTCAAAATCATTAAGACAGAAAGTAAAATGATGGTTGCCAGGGGTTGAGAGAAGGGGAACATGGGGAGTCATTATTTAATTGGCAGAGTTTCAGTTTTATAAGATATGAAGAGTTAAGATAGATGGTGATGGCTGCACAACATGTGAATGTACATAATACCACTGAACTATAATGGTTAAGACTATAAATCTTATGTGCATTTTATCACAAAACCGACAAAGAAACCACCAACTATCACTACCACAATAAAACCCTTTGACTAAACCACTTATCACTTTCTCAGTATAGTTCTATATTCTCTTCACTGTGAAGTATCATTTCCTTTCCAATCTTTCTTTAGCCTGCTGTAATCTAGCAACTACTAAATTAGTTCATTAACCAAAATGCCTATCAAACCTAATGGTCTTCATTTCTTCAAGCTTTCTATAGCATCTCACCCATTTCTCCACTAATTCCTACTTCATCTTCTACCTGATTATTTCTATTTGCTCTCAGACAATAATCTTTCTTTGCCCATTAATGCAACCATTTCTTATTTATTATTCACATGAGCCACCCTTAACTAAACACCCAGACAACAGTGATGACAGCAGTACAAAATAACTTCTATAAGGCATTCAATAAATGTTATAAATGCTAAGGGACAGAAAGTTTAAAGAGAGCACATGGGTACAGGGAATAAAACAAACAAGGGAAGACTGTTCAAAACAAGGTAACAATAAAGCTGATAGACTTAACAGACTTCACTAGGTAAAAAGGGGAAGTGTCCTAGGAATAGCAAGAGCAAAGGTTCCCTAAAAAGACATAGGGATGTAATCAGAGAATTGCAAAACAGTACAATCTACAATGAATTAGAATACTTACAAAGGAAGTAATGAGAGTAAAGATTAGGTAAGGACTGAGACAACATTGTGTAAAAGCCTGACTATCAAGCTGAGGGCAGAGATTTATTGAAAGGGGCAAACAAAGGCTTCTGAGTGGGAACGAAAATAATAAAATGGGTGGCTCACTATCTAAAAGAAATTAATCATTTGGGGGTGGGAAGTGGGATAGGATATGTTTAAAGAAAATTTGTGTTGGTGCAAGAATCCCAAACAGGATATTTCCCATTTTCTTTAGCACTAATTTATAGCCTCAATTAAAAAAAAAGAAAATGTCCTTTAAAATATCAATGGTTACTTTTAAATAGTAATGAAAACTGAGACATTAATTTGAAACCCTTCAGGAGTGAGTACCCACCTTTTCTCTATTTGGACAGTGACAAGTACTATGAAACAAATTAAAGGAATAAACAGAGTCCATGCTATTTATTGTTTTGTGGTTAAACATAGGCAGAGAAGTGAATCGAGTAATAAGAGAATATCTGAAGGAAGAGAATCCTAGGCTGAAGTCAATAAATGCAAAGGTCCTTAAATGAAAATATGTTCATTTCCATTTCTATACCCAAATTCTATGCAGTGCTATTCTTCATATATAGATTTAATTAAACAGGGTAGTTAGCAAATAAAGTACTAGGCTGGATCCTGGTTACAATATAGAAAAAGATATAGCCGTGGACCTCAAAAAAAAGTAGTCTTTTAACTGATTCTTCTGTTTCATGCTCCCTTGCAAGCAGACTCTATCCAAAAACATAAACTATGTCTCTAATCAAGAAATTATAATAGTTCATTAAACTAACTGCCCCAGGCTGTTTTTTTTTTTTTTAAGCCTTTTCCCCACTCCAGTACACCAGGGACATCTGATACAGTGAACCTTGCAGTGATTCACTAGCAAGTTTTTGTGGTTGTCAGTCGAGGTGGTAGTGACAGGGGCTCTGAATCACTCAGTGATACCCCCTCCCCAAATTACATCCAACTAGCATTTTACCCTTGACCTACTAAAGTCGGAATCTACTAAAGTAAAGGATGTAGGAATGTGAATCTTGAAAAAGCCTCTCAAATCATTCTGATAACCAAGTACAACATATATATATCAACTTTCTCCGCTTTAAATTACATGCCAAGTTTCCAGTAGAGAAAATTAACTTTATGTTGAGTACATATTGCTGAAATAAGATGAAGCAATAATTCTCAAATGCTAAGTACATTTAAATCAACTGACACAATGTTTTAATAGCTAGTATCTGACATACTAATTGGGCTTAGAGATGATTCTACCTTATGTGAGCCTTTGTCTAGAATGTATTATTTATTTCTAAACTCCACAATTTTGAGTTTAGAGTCTTTGGTGAAATTTCTATACAAAATGCAGCAGAAATGAGGAATTTAGCAAAAACAACTTTGCCCTGAAAAATCCAAGGAAAGCATTTTAAGTATTATTTTCAACACATACCTGGATTTTGATCTTGATCGAGAATGGGATTCAGAATGTTTGGAAACCCTTGATGGACTACGAGATCCTGACCTGCTCTCCGATTTTACACGAGCAGGAGTTCCCGTTGGAGATTTTGACTGAGAGCGAGACTCCTAACAAAGAAGACAGTATTACAAATGGCACTGGTCACGTAGATGCCTAACACCTAACATTTAAAGTACCGTAATTATTTATATTGATTGCTCCTGAAAAACAAATGGTTAGGCAACACCCTCCAGAAAAAATTTCAGCTCATTAATAACCCATTGTTAATATTGCTAACTGTCCTCAATAATTCCCTACTTGAACCAGAGCACCAATTCTCTATTAACTAAGTAATCATGCAAATTCATCTACAACTTGATCATACAGACACTGGAACATAAACCATACATTTACTTAACCTAGGACCCATTCATTCTTCCAGATTCTTTTAATTCTACTTCACTCTTGCTTTCTACTTCTCTTCATTCTTCATTGAGTTTTTCATTTTTCATACTTCGTGTATTCTTCCCCAAACAATTCAAAATAGCCTTAAAAAAATATTCAAGTGCTTCTATCTGACCAATCTTCTGTTCAATTTTTTCCCCCATTCAATTTTAATTTTCTGATCTTTAATACTTTTCATTAGCCTTCTTTTATCTTGATTTATCTTCCACATTCTTGGAAAAAACTCTTCAATTTCTTCACGAACATTAACCTTAATGGAAAAAGAACATTTAGTATATTTAAGCACGTGGGGATTATAAAACTCTGCTGGAGTTCAGAATGTTATCTACCAAATGGAAAAGCCAGCAGGTAAAGTGCAAATAACTAGTTTATTTAAAAAAACAATTTTATAATCTTTAAAATTGTTCAAAAGTCTAGTTTCTAAAAATTAAAGAGAATTTACTGAATTTCTCTAGATGTTTTTACCATACTCTTCACCCTCCTCCCCTTTCATATTTCATCCTAGTTCCTAAAATGGGAACAATTTTAATATAAATACTTAATTCAAACATAAATCTAACAGTAACTGTAATCCCCCCACCTGTGCTTTACATTTTCACTAATTTATAACCTGAAGATTCTTAGTAATCTTAAAATAAGCTTCCACTAAGCCATGCTAAGATATCAAAATATAGTTAAAAGCAAAGCATCCTAGGCTGCTGAAATATTTGTACATACCCATCTAAACTCAAACATTATAGGATAAATGCTGAGGCTCAAAGCAGAAAAAAAAATGAGTAAAATTATTAACATCTCTCAACTTTAACCACTATCTTTGCTTACTCTGACTTAACCAGAAAGGTATGTTCTTAAGTAAAACAAGCATACTGAGAAAAGTAAGGGGAAAAGAATGAAATTCTTAAAATTTCCCCCTTGGCTTGTGAAGTCCTAGTATATATACTTTTTGCAACTGCGCTATTTCAAAACTCTGTATTATCTGTTAAGTATCAAATGTACAAGAAGGTATTACAAAATTATAACATGGTCTTTATTTTTTATTTTTCGATCCCACCTTTCTGTTTACATATTTTATGCAGTTATGTATATTTGTACCCACTTCAGTGTCTATATCCTATACCAGAAAACTGGCTTCTGAAAAAGCTAAATATGAATAAAAACTTTCCAATCAAATGCTTTAAAAATGATTAAAAGCTCCCCCCGCCTTTAATTTGACAGATATATGAGGCACTTATAACTAAAGTAGGATGGACAGTTTGGTTTCCCTGTCTACTTAAGCCCCTTGATTATTAATGTAAATAATTATTCCAATTTCATACCATTTTCATTTACTCCATAAGACTACCATGCAACTTCCTTAAAACTTTTCCTTTACACTTCAAGTTTAATGTCAAGACATATTTATTAAGAATTTTACGTAATGCTACTAAGTTTATTTTTTTCAGATGAAAATAAAACTGAAATATATAGCTACTTTGTTTAATGCTAATATTAACATTTCTCATTTAGCTACACACAATAAAGTCCTTCACCACAACTCACGCTCTCTAAATTCCTGAACAGATGCCTGGAGTAGGCACAGCAATTTAGGCCTTTTCATTCATTGAAACTGTAAAACTGGCATATTTACTATTTAGTATGGCTAATTTGCTTGTACTTGAAGTCTCACAGGCTGGTTCATTAACCAAGCTGATATGACTATCTTGCCTTCTCTCTTGGCTTTCTCTTCTATAAAACAGATCCTCTGGTACAACATTCATTTATGCTACTGTTGAATAGTAGTAGTTGGAATAACATCTATAAACGTCACCACAGCCCTTGTTATACATACGTATCAGAAAGCTTTGTGCTGTGACACTGTAAAACCTTTAGTTTTACTAGAATAGAAACTAAAATCTTATATTAAAACCCAAAATTTATTCTTAAATGTTTATGTGAAGCTTCCTAGTACAGGATAAAAATTTTATGGTCCAAATATATGTGAATATTTGATTTTCAAGTCTTCCATCATAAACTTAATAACTGAAAGTTATTCAAGAGCACTGAAAATTACCACATCTTAAGAATTAATGTAAACAAGGTAACCCAGTAACATCTTAAATTTTATATCTCCTTTCTGGTATAGCAACCTATTGGAAAAAAAATGCAATTTTCCTTTTAGTCTGTTAACAAAGCATTAAGATGTAACAGGATACTTTTCAAAAGACATCAGCATATTTTAAAAGAAGGCTTGCTTTATATTATTCAAGGTGTCCTAAATACCTAATCTCCTTTGTTGCCTACCTTTTCATTTTTGTATCAGGGAAATGTAAACCTGCATAAATTTCTTCATGGAATTATTGAAGGTTAAGTAGCAGTCCTCTTAATTCCTCTTCAACTCCTAGTTAATTCCCTTCAACTACTGTTCTAACTTCCCAAAAACAATTTCGAGACTAGACTTTAAAAAGGTAAATCAATAACTGTCAGCAAACTTAAAACTACAAAGCATAAAATGAACTCTCAATTCTTCAGTTTTTTTCTATAATAGCAAAAAAAAGTCATATTAATATTTACCACTTTTGAGCAATTTATTTCTCAAAAACTGGCATGAAATATTTTCACTGAACTGTGCATTAGAAACCAGGCTAAATAAGTCTTTAATGAATAAATGCTAGATTATCCTTTTCTACCTTTTACTGGTAACCAAATCATATCACAAATTTAAATCTTAAATATTAAATAGGCTTCCATTATACCTTAAGTACTATAAACCAGAAGCCAGGCAGAAAGTTCTCACAGTACCACTTGCTTAAATGATGTGTTGTTCTTAAACTTTTCTTCATCATCGAGGTATCTCTGATGCTATCTGAAGGATGGGGGTCGGGGAGCCTAGTTAACCATAAACATTAAGGAAGTTAAGAGTATTCAATAAAGCAGTCTAAAAACCATCTTTTTTTCTTGTGTTAATATACAGCTGTATGTTACACACTGAAAATAACCGCCAACAACCATAGACTATTTTAATCAGGAAAAACGGTTATTAAATTCCAACAGTATGCTTAGTACTTAAAGCCCATTGAAATAAACAACCAATGTTAAAGGCTATGCTGTAATCCATTCTAATATTATGGCAAGACAAATTTAAATTTTATGCCAAGTAATAGTGCCAAGTTTACACAAATTTAAGTCTATTTGAATATGGAGTATAAGGTTTTAAAACAAACTTTCTCAAGTATATTTTCCTACTAGTTTATGATATTGGAGATCTAGTTTCATAGACATACACTATTGCATTTAGGTAAATTATAAGTTCAAAGGGCAGGGTACTTAAATTAGTCAAATAACTTTCAATATTTATTGTACTTCTGCATCCTTTCTCTTGAGTATATGACAGGCTGCTTCTTTTACAGACTCTTAGGTTATAGAAGAAATACTCCCAGTCTCTTAATCCATAACTGCTATTAGAGTAATTCCTTAAAAAGAGAATACCAACTGCTCCGAACATTAGCTATTTCTAAATAATTTTCCTTTGTTAAGGTTACACCTGTATGATGCATTCTAAGTGAAGTTAAAGTGGTTTTTGTACCTACAAAGGCACACGGATATCCTAACACTATATGAATCTATATTCTCCAAAGTTTGGAATAATTTGGGGAAC
Source organism: Macroglossus sobrinus (assembly GCA_004027375.1). Taxonomy (NCBI): domain Eukaryota; kingdom Metazoa; phylum Chordata; class Mammalia; order Chiroptera; family Pteropodidae; genus Macroglossus; species Macroglossus sobrinus. The sequence goes on along the minus strand of PVKZ01002777.1, from coordinate 152,882 downwards.
ACTTAACAAAGAACTGGCACGTATACAGCTATAATCAAATTTAAACTCATGTCACAACTGTGAAATTACCTGTAAAATCATAATCTTTTGTGATTTTGTGGCTCATAAACAAGCAGCTTATGTCACGATCAATTGTTATGTCCAAAAAGCTAGTGTATAAGTGACAATTTCAAAGGTATAAAAAACAAGTTTAGAAGAATTAAAATAGTTTCATTATTAAAAGCCAATAGCAACTAAAAGCAAACTACTAAGAGCCTGTTACAGAATTCTCTGCTTATGTTCTCATCCTCTAATGTCATAAAGCATTATGAATCTTGAGTACTAAGCCTTAGTTCAAAGGAAAAATAAACTTTTCCTCTGCCTCAGATTGGTCAGGCCTAGTCATTCACAACTTTGGTGAACATCATGAGGCAATAAGGACTAAACCCAACTATATATGGCAGTAACTGATGAAAGTAGGGAAAACCACATTTCCTTTCATCATTCCCCTCAACTTTCTTTTACAATGTTTACTGATTCTTTTCCCCATCTGATCATTCTCATTTTTTCACTTCCAATTCTGTCCTGCTAAACCTCTAATAATATATGAAAAAATATCAGTATTAACTCACTTAGCAAGCGAATATATACTTTTTACAAGGGTTAGTTACTTGATGCCTACGATCCAACAGATATACTACAAAGAGGTTTTCACACAAGTTCTAGGAAACTATTATGATGATTATTCATGGCCATTTCACACTTACACTACACATATTATATCATAGGTAAATAATCTCAGTTCATTTACAAAATTAAGTCCATAAAGTTTATTTGTATTTTTCAAGTGGCTTTCATTCCTAAATATTTAAATCTCTTGATATTCTTTCAGATCCCAAGACTATGTTATTCTTTTAGGGATGATAAAATCATAAGCACCATCTATGATTAATCTGTAAAATTACAGTTATGCACTGGGTATAATTAGTTGCACTGCTCCCTTTAAAAATTCTACCTTCTATCTGTATTGAGCAAATTAACATCCTTCAGAGAAAGAATCTCAAATAAAAAAATTTGAGCATTAAAAATGTTTCCTTAAGCTTATAAAATATTGCTCAAATGATGGGAGGATAAAAAAAAAGCATTAAAAATTAGTAATGAGAGTACTTAACTTTAGGAAGATAAATTAAATCCAAGACAAGTAAGACTGTCTCAAGTTTATTACAATACTTACTATAAGGAAGCCTTACCCTTTTATAATAATTTGATGTGATGAGAGGAAATTAAATTGCTGAAGAAGCTGAACTAGGATTTTTTTTTTGCATTTTTTTTTCCTAGAAGGAGGGGGGAGGGCAAAATTCACCAATACTCATACTTATTTTCAAACTTCATCAACAGAAAAATTTAAAACCCAGTTTAAGAATTTTCTTTTAAAGGAGACAGTCAGTCACCAAGCTGGGTTTTGAATGGTGCTGTCATCACCCCTATTATTACAAATCAGGTTTCAGAGAAGAAATAAACCTTCCTCTATTTCTGCTGTTCAGCAAAATATGAACACATACAAATTTAATTCCAAAATGGTACAGATGAATTTGTGTTTTGCTCTTCACTTTTATCATCAAATCTTATATATTAAGAAGGGGAACCCCAGGAGTCTCCTAAAATAAGTAGAAACGAGCTCTGAAAAGGGGGGCAAGAATTAGTATTTTTTCCCCTCAACTGTACTACAAAGCATAGACAATTGTGGAATTATAAGATGGACCCCTACATAAGAAAAAAATCATTAACCCCTATTAAAAACACCGGACCATTGTATAAGAAAAAAAATTGGCCTCAATGTTTTTCTAAGTTTTGTTAAAAACATTAGAAGAATAAAATAAGGAAAGTTTAATTTCCATTCCTCTTAACTTCTCTAAAGAACACTAAAATTTTTTAAAATAAAAATTCTAATTTTAGTTGAGGCTGTGTTGAGTAAACAACTCATTCTTTTTGAAGATAGCATACAAAGTCATAGCTCAAGTGCCAACTTAATCGCCTGGTCCAAAAGACATTTTCATTTGTGTTAACTTGATATACATGTCTCAAGCAAATTGCTTTAATTAACCTTATTTTAAGGGCACCACTATTCTCCTGGATCCCTTAAAAATGTCTCATTCTTTATATCCCATTCATGTACTGTTAGGCCTGATTTTTCATAATTTCCTTCTTTAAATATTCGAGCTGAGCCCTGCTGCTCCTCCTGTACCAGTCTCTCTGTTCTTTGCTAAAATTCTTTTCACTATGCCACTCCCAGAATTAAGAATCCAGAGATGACTTTTGCTGCACACTGGATTAAATCCAAATTCCTAAATCTAGAATTCAAAACCCTCATCATGTGACTGCATATTTAGTCAAATCTATCATCTCTCACTATTCAGGACCTACTCATTGTCACACCCATATGTTCATTTCCCTAATCATAAAATCCAGTTTAAGTTTTACATACTAGGTAAAGCTTTCCCTTTCCCATAGTGCACAAAACTGCTCAGCTCTTCTGAATTCCCTATTAATTCCATCATAGTACTTGATTATATACTTACTTTTACCCAGATTTGAGCTGTCAGTCATCTCAATTTAAGACTTCCAGTTCTCTTACCCTGAAGAACACCTGGCCCTTTTAGTGAAAAGGCAGCAATGCTCAACAGTTTTGCCTCAGGCAGAAGGGAATTTTGGTTGGTTAACTCTTAAGGTGACTCATAACTAAATTCAATTACGTTTTTTCCTAAAATTCTTTTCTCCAGTCTTTTAAAATAAAAGAGACAGTAATCTATAAAGGTAAAATTTAGCTCCTGTAACTGAAGTACAGTGCACTCTTTTTTAAACAGTAAATTAAAATACAGCATAGGTAACTATGCAAAGAGCAAACCACTAGGACTTGTATATTTCAGGTTCTTGGCTGCATGGTACTCCAGCCCTTGGAAAATTATTGTGAGCAGTAAATTGGAAAATATGTCAAAGATTTGGGTAGAGGGGATGTTGATTCTAAAATTATATAAAAGTTGGAACTATTAGTATTAGCCCTGTTTCTTTAATATGTTCTGCAGTCTCTAGGTACCCTCTAATTCTAAACATTTTTTCAGTAAAAGGGGTTGATACGTGCTGATTACATAAAGCAAATGAAATCTGAATACTGACCTATTAATGTTTCCCCCAATTTAATTGCATTTCATAAAAACTTTAAACCACTTTGTCATTAGCTGAAAACACTGTACTTTAAAAACCAAAAGCACTAGTGAATTACTTTAAGAAACTTTTTTTTAAAAGTACACTCTCAGAAAAGCTGGCATTCTTCTAATTCTTTAACCAATTACGAATAAAGACAATTACCTCAACCTACAAAAAAAGAAAAGACATAAATCAGCTTGGGGTATTCATTATTCATTATTCAATCTACTGAATTCACTCACTCTGAAATACACTTTGGTATTATGTATGAAAAATATTTTCTATGACCACAAACACTAAGGAAGGTGGGTAAGCTGACAATTATCTAGAACTTGCTCCATTCCTCGACTTGATGACTAATTAAAAAATAAGAACTTAAAAGAGAAATAGGGTCTCAAATAGCAGTCCTCACTTCCCCACAATCCAAATAAAACCAAACATTAACAAAATACTTTTTTGTACTAAATTTTAAGAAAGATTAAAAGACAGCAAAATTCCTTCCCATAACTACCTAACATTCCCAAAACAAACAGCAGCTTACAACTACCACCAAATAGTTTTATTCTATGATTTAAAAAAGTTTTGTTGGGACAATCAATACCCCATCCTAAAAAATGAGGAGGTCTCGCTACCAATTTATATCTATGCTCCAGATTTTATTTTAAAAAACCAATTTTAAAGGCGTAAAAGGTAGTCTTTTTGCTTCTAATCTGTTTATATGTTTTTCCTCAAAAAGAACAAAAGCCTAAATCGACCTTCTAACTGTCGGGTTCCAGGTGTTCATATTATGAACTTCTAAAACAAACAAACAAACAAACAAAACACACTAAAATGCATTCCAGCCAGCACACTCCCTAAGTGTTTTTTATGCGTTTCCCCAGTGACTAGAATACCAACACAATGGCCGGAACATGCCGCCTGGGGACTCTTCACGGTTTCACATTGATTCACTCCCACCAACTTCCACTACAAGCTAACTTCGGAAACGTGACTCAAACGTTATAGAGTTCTATTGGTAAAAGTTCTAGTACACTTAGAATAAATTATGTGATGTTTATATCCATCGACCCAAAATAATGAAAATCTTTAAGCCCTCTTTGCTGGGGGATGGGTTGATAAAAGAAACGGGAGAGGGCCTCTAATTTTCAGGTAACGTTTTAAGAGATTTATTATAAATTGACCAGATGTTTTTAAAATACTAAGCCATGAAATTTGTTCAGTTATGTAAGACTAAGAAGATTCCTGTTTTGTTTTGTTTTTACCGTAAAAACCTGTAAAGGAGCGGTAAGTTTTTAGATGAAAGGTCACAGGAAGAAAATCATTAGAAGTTGAGATATAAAGAAGGAAAAAAAAAACCCAACATCAAGGAATTAGAAAAATAAGGCGTTATGGCATTTCCACATTCATTTTGAAATGAAAGGAAAGTAGAAGGGACATTAAGGGAAAAGGGCTCCTTGCGTAGTTTTCCCCTCACAGCTCTCGTCTTAAGTACGCTTAAGGGTCGGTGCGGTCGTTGACTAACCACTTCATTAGGCTCGTCCCACCTTCAACCTCAAGGCTTTCGCCTTTATAGACGCAACGCCGCCGGTTCCAACAGAGACGCGGCCGCTCACTGCAATAGAGAGCCAAGGAGACACAGGCCCCAGCTAGTCCCACGCCAGGTTCTCCCCGCCCGGACGACAGCCCCACGCACTTTCGACCCCGAGACCCTCTACTCGGGGTCGCAAGAAATGCCACCGCAGGAAACACCTACCACTATCCGGCAGGAGGGGAACTCCCTGTCGTCTCCTCCCGCCCCACCGCAACCGGGACCCACAACTCGGAACAGAGATAAGGAGCCTCAGGGGTTGGGAGAAGGGAAGGTGCACTGCTGAGGGAAATCAAACCCAGGAGTCCAGGTATCAGTTAGTCTCCAAAAAAAAAAAGGGGGGGAGGGAGTTATCCATAGTGTTTGGGGCAGGAGTGGAACCCAGAAGCCATCTTGAGATGATAGAAAGCAACCGCGACGGCTCCAGAGACTACTCCCCGCGGGCCCCCGCAAGACTTCCCACAACCCTGCCCGACCGCGCTCGTCCCCGTGAAACCCCGAGCATCGGGCCGCCGCCGAAGACGGCTCCCGCGGCTTTGTACTCACTCTGCCCTCGAAGTTGTTCTCCTCTACATCACTCATGTCGGCCAGGCGCTCCCCAGAATTAAATAAGAGACAAGTCTCGGCTTGAGGGCCAATGGCCTTATCAACCCGCTCACTGGACCGTGGGGAGAAGGAAAGAGTCGGCAACAACGGCCGCTCCACTCCACTCCACTCCCACTCGGTCACAGGATCCTGCAAGATGGCGCCGGGGCCGCCAGAAACCTTCTGGCCGAGCTAGTTCGTAGCGTAAGGGGGCGGTGCCTTGTGACGTCACGGGCCCCGCCTCCCGCGAGGCTTTGTTGCCTTCCCGGCCTAGTCCGCAGGTTGGCGTAGATCCCTAACCTCGGCGCGGCGAAGCGTAATCCCCACCGTTTACCTCCAAACTTCGGACATCTTTCGATGGCGTTAGTCCTTTTTACGATGTTCAGTCACCAGATTAGCTTTTATTAACCTTGGTCCCTTTATCCTTTTATGTATTTGCAAGTGGATTCTGATGGCACAGAAAAACACAGGAAGCGTATTAATTAACTGGCTTTTATTCGTGTTTTTAGCACGATTACTTTTCAACATTTGTGCTTTGTAGCACTATAAAGTAATATGAGCACAAATGGGGTTATAATGGAAAGTCACAGTTGCTTGCCACACTGCTCTCTGCCTCTAGTCCCTTCTAGAGATAACTGTGTCAATTTTATTTTTTCATAATACTTAGCTCCCTACTATTTCTGATTTAGATATTTCCTTATAGCTTCATAGCTAAGACTGCCCAAATTTATTTACTTGATTCCCAATCATGGTAATCATTTCTGAGGTGATTTGAGCTTCATTTGTATTTTGCAAATTTTAAGGTTAGTATCTTTATAAAGTTTTTTTCTCATACTTTTTGATAAAAAGGTTGACATGGACATTCAACCACAGTTCTGTTAGGGAAATTAATTGAACATGAATATGAACATTGCTACTCTTTGAGCAAGATTTCAAGAATTTACTATAAATACTATTAATAGAACTAAACATTTAAAATTTACCTTTAAAAAAATGTGTTGAACTTTATAATTAGAGAATCAGGCTGATACCACCTGAACCTCCCAATCAATTTTTGCACCACTAAAAGTGGGACAACCAGACATGATACATCTCTTGATGTGATACAGTGGTAACTACACAGCACCTTCTAGGAAGTATTTGTGATTCTCCAAATTGAACTCAAACCTAATCAAGCTTTAGATCTAATTAACAGTTTACAGGAAATACAGGGAAAACTAAGTTTAAAAACAAGCACCAAGAACTAATCAACTTCCACAGGACAAATAACCTAATTTTCCCCAACAGATTAATAATAATTCCCTAATACTATTTGATACTCAGTTCATATTCAAAATTTTACCATCATACTAAACTATTTAAAATTTTTTGTTAAAAATCTGCATTTAATTAAGTACCATGATTGTTCTACCTTGTTTTGCTTCTTAAATCTCTTAATCCTGAATGTTCTCAGTTTTCCCTTTTTCCACTCTATCCCCTTCCCCTGCCCCTTCCTCCCTTCCTCCCTTCCTTCCTTCCTTCCTCCCTTCCTTCCTTCCTTCCTTCCATCCCTCCTTCCTTTTCTCCCTTCCTTCCTACGTTCTGTACTTCCTATCTTTTCTTCTTTATTTTTAATTAACATTCATTTGTTAGAGGGACCTGTCCAGCAGACCTATATATAGTATGCCTCTTTATAGATAATAGCCTCTTTCTAGATATATATGATTATTTCCTCATAATGTCATTTCACTTGCTCCTGTATTCTCTATATTTTCTGTATTTTAAAGACGATTAAATTCAAGTTAAACATTTTTGTTAAGTATATTTCATAGGTAATGCTGTGTATTATATATCAGAAGCCACAATGTCAAGCCATCTCACCAGCAATGATGCCAAAACAAATCACTGAGTTGAGGATGTGATATAGAGTCCTCCCTTGCGAAGTCATATTTTGCCCTTTTGACTAGCAAGCAATCAGGGATCGATACCTCTGTGCCATCTGAATATATGATTTTCCATTAATTGTTCATTCACTGGATTCAGTATCCACTGAAAATCCTTACATGAATCAACTAGTCTATTCAAAATGGTGACTTTCCAATTCTGTCATCTCTACATTCACCAGCTGGAAATCTATTAAAATAATAGATTTTTAAAAGAGCTGTTTTCATCAACTATAGATTATTTGGCTACTCCAAAATATGGTTCCTACTAAAAAGGATAAATGCTTATTTCTTTCCCTTTAATTGTCAATTTAAATTGTCAATTTAATTGTCAGAATAAAGTGTTGTAATAGCCACCTCCAAAAGTGGCATATGAAGGTTTTCAATGTTCAAACTGAAAGGGATTCCTACTTACAGTGCTTTTCTACTTAGATACATTTTATTATGTAGGGTACTCATAGCAGGCCACACCAAAATTTAATTGTAATATATAGCCAGTTCTGACTATCCAGATCTCAACACTGAGAAGTAAAAGAATGATAACAGCAATCAAAGGTGAAATAGATAAATTAGACATCATCAAATTTAAAATTTTGTGCATCAAAGGACACTATCAACAGAGTGAAAAATAAACAACTGACAGATTAGGAGAAAATATTTGCAAGTCATTTATCTGATAAGAGTCTAGTACCTAGAATATATTTTAAAAAAAACACCCCACAGCAACAATAAAAAAACTCAAACTCAATTTGAAAATGGGCGAAGGACTTGAATTGACTTTTCCAAAGAGGATATACATATGGCTAATAAATAAATGAAAAGATGCCGAACATCTTGAGTCATTAGGGAAATGCAAATGAAAACCACACTGAGATAACACTTCACACCTCCTAGGATGGCTATAATAATTATTTTTAAAACCAAACAATACCAAAGGTTGACAAGTACGTGGAGAAATTGGAAATTGGCACTCTCATACACTGCTGGTGGGACTGCAAAATGGTGCAGCTGATGTGGAAAATAGTTTAGCATTTCTTCCAAAGGTTAAACACAGAAGTACCACGTAACCCAGAAATTCCTCTTAGATATATACCCAAGAGAACTGAAAACATATGTTGATACAAAAACTTGTACACAGATCTTCATAGCAGCCTTGTTCATAATGGGTAAAAGGTGGAAACCACCCAAATGCCCATTAGCTGTTGAGCAGGTAAACAAAATGTAGTGTATTCCTACACATAGAATATTATTTAGCTATAAAAAATGAAGTACTGATACATGCTACAAGTGGATGAAACTTGAAAACGTTATGCTAAGTGAAAGAAGCCAGACACAAAATAGTCACATATTGTATGTTTCTATTTATGTGAAATGTTAGGATTAGGCAACTTCATAGAGACAAAAAGTAGATTTGTGATTACCAGGGGATGAAGAGAGTGGGAAATTGGGACTAAAGCTAATCAGTTCAGGGTTTCTTTTTGGGGTGATGAGAACGTTCTGAAGTTAAATAGTGATAATGGTTATTGCACAACATATTGAATATACCAAAACCTACTGAATTGTAAACTTTATTTAAATAGTAATTTTTGTCATATGAAGTGTATCTCAAATTTTTAAATGCTTCCAGAAAAAAAAGAAAGATCAACAAAGAGAAAGAGGACATCTAAAAATCTACCTGAAATGTGAAATCATTATGCTGACACTTAGTCGCTTTAGATGATTGCAGAATAATGCCAAACAAAATTGCCCCAATAAAGCAAACGTGAATCTGTGATGATGATAATTTTTTTTCTTCTTGATTTATTGGGGTGGTAAAAATGAGTCAAGTGTTATGAAGAAGCAATAGAAAGAACCTATATAAAAAAATTATGATCCTGTGTGATATATGATACACAATTGGTTATACAGATATATGGTATAAGAAATTATAAACTGTTCAAGTGTAAAAATATCATTTATAATTGGCTATAATAGTGGCATGGTCACACCTAAGAATATAACACATTTTAAGAAAATCTATTCAGTATCCATATTAGCTTGTACACACATAGATTATCTCTGAAATGATATTTAAAAGCTGGTAACATTATCTGGGGAAAGGTAACTGAAAGACTTAGGTGAAGGAGTCTTTTTACTATGAACCCTTTAGTGCTTTTTAAATTTTGAACCTTGTGAATGTATTGATTACTTGAAAAAAATTTTAAACTACCAACATTATTTTTACAGGACAATGAGATTAAACTTAATTCCAATATGGCACCTTTTCTAGTTTTCAGAACTTCCTGTCATTACATTCTTGGATATTTCAACCTTGTTGTATCATGGAATTTTATTCACTGTTGTTGAGGTGGAGCTTAAATCTTAGGAGCTGCAGAAATAGCCGAGTTTGTTCATTTATTATCTCTGTCACACAAGAACATCAATCCAACCTTCACAGGGCGATGATGATATCGAAGAGAGCAACTTCAGGAGGAGAGAGACACTGTTATAGACAACAGAAAATTCACCCACATTGTCACAAATGGCAGGATTTCCTTCTTTTTTAAGGCTCCAAACTTTTTCCTGTTCCTGGTAAAACCCAACTTTCCATCTACTGAATAATTTTCCATTGCATATATGTAACATTCATCTGTCAATGGCCACTTAGGTTGTTTCCATGCCTTGGTTATTGTGAATAATGCTGCAATGAACATGGGATCTGTACCCCAAAGAGGGGTTGCTGGGTCATGTGGTGGTTCTATTTTTAATTTTTTGAGGAGCCTCAAAAATATTATTTTCCATAGTGGCTGTACGAGTTTACACTCCCACTGATGGTGTACAAGTGTTTTCTTTATTTCATATCTTCACCAACATTTGTTACTTCTCTTTTGATAATAGGCATCCTAACAGGCAAGAAGTGATAGCTCTTTGTGGTTTTGATTTGCATTTCCCTGATAATTGGTGATGTTGAGCATCTTTTCATGTATCTGTCGGTCATTTGCATATCTTCTTTAGGAAAATATTTATGCAGGTCTTTTGCCCATTTTTAAATTGGATTGTTATTATTATCATTGTATGCTTGAGTTCCTTGTACAGTAGTCCTCCCTTATCTGCAGGGAATACATTCCAAGACCCCCAGTGAATGTCTGAAACCGCAGATAATATCGAACCCTATATATGCCATGTTTTTTCCTATACATACATACCTACCTATGATATGATTTATTTTATAAATTAGGCACAGTTAGAGATTAACAACAATAACTAATAATAAAATAGAACAATTTTAACAATATATGGTAATAAAAGTTATGTAGATGTGGCCTTATTGAGTAAAACAAGGGTTACTTGAACACAAGCACTGTGATACCACAATAGTTGATATGATAACTGAAGTGGCTACTAAGTGACTAATGGGTGGGGAGTGTATACAGCATGGATACACTGGACTAAAGGATAATTCACGTCCTGAGAGGGACAGAATGGACAGCGCTAGATACCATCACGCTACTCATTACTCGTGCAACTTAAAACTTATGAATTGTATACTTCTGGAATTTTCCATTTAATATTTTTGGACCATGGTTAACTGCAGGCAACTGATACTGCAGAAAGCAGAACTGCGGATAAAGTGGGACTATTGTATATTTCTAATATTAACCCCTTATCATGGTTAGCAAATATTTTCTCCCATTCTTTAGGGCACCTTTTTGTTTTGTTGATGGTCCCCTTTGCTGTGCCGAAGCTTTATTATGTATGCTTTTGTTAAATTAACATTTGTTAAGTAGAGCCCCACCCCACCAGAGTCATATGGCTCAATAAAAAAAAAAAAAACACAAGAGAAATTAAGATAGAGAAGTTTATTACTTAGCGGTCCTGAAGAAAGGACATGGTATGATGTCTAACAGGGCCAAACGAGAAGGTCAAGGCAGGGTGCAAGCAGAAAGTGACAAGACTTGGGGCACATGCTTTTATTAAGGTCCAAGGGTGGTGTGCTTTGGGGTTCCTGGGCTAAAGCTGGATTGGTCAATTCAAACAAAAGAACAGGGTTTTGGTAAACTCTAGAGATGGGTTTACCAAAGGGCGCACAAGGGGAAGGTCATGGGAGGCAGGGGAAATGGTTTATCATAAGGGCTGTTGGAGGAGCTATATCAGGAATTTATATTTGCCTGTGACTATGTAGGCTGTTATCTTGGGGATGCACCTGCACAATGGCCTAATGTCAGTTTAAAGCCCCTGCAGGTCACTTAGCTAAACAAATTGGGTGTCAAGGCAGCAATATCACAGAGTAGCTTAACTAAACTCTCAACAGTCCATCCTGTGATGCCTCCAGATCAGGATCAACAATCACTTACAGCAGGTATGTTAAAGGACGTAAGTATTGTTTTCTGAAGCCATTGTAAAGCACGTTTAACCAAAGCAATAATGATGAAGCCTATGATGAATAAACTTGTTACTATTTGAGATCCATTTCTAAGCCATTGCCCCCAGGTGGATGGTGAGAGCCATGAGAACAAATCAAGGAACTAGAGGAGTGTGGGAATCTGTTAAAAAATTTTAGTTACATGATGCATGATCTGTAAATCTTGACACATCTTCTGGAGGTTGACCTGTACTGTCTTGAGTTGCTACTGTACAAGTGGCAAGAAGTGCCCTGTGAAAAGATTCCACCCTGTTCGGCCAATAGGAAACTTAACACCAGTTGATTATCTATCACCATTTGTGTTAGTGAGTCATTCTGTTGTTGCATCAGATTTAGAGTGTGGTTTAGTGGTTTGATAATGGCTCCGTGGTTTTTGATATTTGATCTTGTCAGGCTAGGACAGAAGCACCTCTTCCTTGCACTCCAGTGGTGGTAGCCAGTCCCAACAGGGTAGGGATAAAAATGGCTCTTTTTGTATATGATGGGGCACCTCTAGAAAAGAGGTGCCAGGAAGGTGGAGGGTGGCTGGGATACTGAAGGGTATTGCAGTCATAGGGGCCATCTTTGGGAATAGCTAGCAGGCTGGGCAGGGCCAAGTGGACCTCTCCTGGCTCGAAAGATACATAATTTATCATTAAAGGGCAGTGAGTGTACAGGGTGAGGTCCAGCCTTTTGTGTTCCAGTATAGTTGGTAGCCTTTAAAAGCTACCACTGTGGAGGATTATTTTGATCCAGGGTGCCCTGTCTGGGGTTTAGATTAGAGGTTTGGTTTAGCCTAAATGAGGCTTATGGTGTTTGGGAGGAAATGAGCAGATGGGGCTGATCACTAGGAAAAACTATGGGCTAGATAGTGACAGGGGTCTTTAGGTCTGACTCTGTGTGGTGACAATCCAACATCGTTTTACTTGCAAGGCCTGGGCTGCTATCTTAACAATTTGTATGAATGTACTTGTGTCAGGTCTGGCCCACTTGGTTGTGGTGAGAGGCAGGGTTGTGGCATACAAGGGGGAGGGATTTATGAGTGAGATGTGGAGAGGAATGGAGGTGACCATTTCTGGTGTGGAGGAGGTGCTGGCAGTTGTGGGAATAACAGGAGGAGTAGGGTCTGTCATGGATGCCTCAGGGGGAAAGCAAAAACTGTAGTCTAGCACACTGAGCAGTGAACACAGCGGTAAGAGGTCCCTAACCGTGGGTGTAAACGCTTCAAGCTAGGGGTGTTGAGAAGAAATGCCTTGTTGTGCTAATGTGGTTTAGAGTACAATGTTTGGCTTGCCGCAGACTTAAAGCGATGCCTAGTGCTGCAGGGGGACTTACTCGCAGTTTAGCAAGTGTTTTGATAGGTTCTTCATCTTTCCCTTGGGTTGTGGTGTCGCCCTTAGAGGTGTACTCATCACTAATGTTGAGCTCTTGGGCTGCGGCCGTGGCACCTGAGGTGTTGGGGTGCTCGGAGGTGGCAGAGGCCAGCCCTGAGGAAGTGTGGCCTTCCCAGGTGAAGACCCACGAAGGGCAGGAGTGGCTGGCTGGCGTTCAGTTCTGAGTATAGATGCTAAAGGCCTGGCTCAGGATGGACCTGGAAGGACGGGCTCTACTGCTAGCTGCGCAGATCTCAGTCATCATCAGGGGTGCACCTTGCAGAGGAGAGTGCGATGTCCACCTCTGAGCTTGGTGAGGACTCCACTCACAATTTATATAAATTCCAGGCACATTGATAGGCTACATGCAGGGATATTTTTGTGGACAGCAGCTTTACAATCAAGAGATCACCCCATTAAAACTATCGTAAGTTCATTAGGGTACAAACCTGACTGTCAGATGAGTCTAATTTGCCTACGTTGAGAGAACCATTCTGCCTGGAATATAATTTGATGCCTGGGATAAGGGGAGAGCAACTCATTTAAGCATCACTTCCATTGGTACCATTTAAGGCGGAGGGAGATGAGCTCTGGGTCAGGATCCACATCCAGCAGCACACCGGCTTGGCTGTAGCCCTTCTGACAGGGCCTCCTAGCACCTGGCCTCAGCCGTGCTGTGGTGCATGCACATGTGCACCTGGCTGATTTTACTCCTCCCCTGAGACAGGGTTAGGCCCAAGGGGTCTACTAGAGACCATATTAACCAAGCTGTGCACAATAGGAATGCTAACCACAACAAAGGAGAGCATTTGCATTTGACCTGTTTGCAGGGCCTTAATGGTTGTGTGTTTCCTTCGGAACAAGAGGTCATTAACCTCTTCCTGGGTTAAGGATGGAGTCTGGCCTGAATCTACTGATAGCAGACTAGATCCTGAGGTTTTTGTTTGGATTTCATTTCCTAATGTGACTGGCATCCACTCGGCAGAGGGCCTCTTTTCCTCTCTCTGAGATCCACACAATTCTGTCAGTGGGTCCTTGCTAGAATTGACATGGGGTGCTGGGCACAGGAGGTGGAAAGGGTGCTCTGTGAGGCGGATGCAGGGCCTCCCACCCGAGGGCTGGCCTTGGGGTTGTATGCAGCTTTGGTGCCTTAAAATCCCAGCATCTAAGGTAACGTTTTGTTTTGTTTTGTTTTTCCCATGGCCAGCCACCATGTTTATTCCCTCCAGTGCCTCCTAAATAGTATGGGAGGGTCAGGGTTGCCTGTGTCTTTCAAGAATTTGCCCTTCAGGCTCTAGGGGGTCTTTTGAAAGTAAGCATTTTGGGGTCTTGTAAATACCAGCTAGCTGTGGCATTTCTGTGGTGGTGAGTAGTAGTAGCTCGGAGCCAGTATTAAACACTTTCAACAGTCAGTCAGCCTCTTCCTTTCCCTTCTGCTGTACAAGGTCTTTTAAAATATTTTAAATCTCTAGATGTATACATTTTATATTTCACTTTCTAATTCTCTATTATCCCCCACTGATTCAACCTTATGAGCTGTTACTGAAAAGATTCACAGTGGATGTCCCTGGCAGGAGACTCGAATGTGGTTGCTTCTTTCTCCAGGGTGTCCCTGTAGAACTCTAGAGGATGGGGGTCAGCTTCCCCTAGTGCAATGGTGGCAGGATAATTGGGACTGGCCCCTGGAGCCCTGAGAATGTAGAACCGGTGCTTGGGCATGTTGGTGGGACTGGCGGAGCGGCGACCAGGCCGCTTTTGAGGGCGTTTTACATTTCATGAGGAGCTCGTTCACTTCCCCGGATGTTTTAAGTGGTGTTGGCACTAGGCATTCAGGCCATTTATATCAGGCCGCTAGGTCTTGTGCTACCATGCGCCAGGAATGGGACCCACGGTATCCCATCGGGTCAGGGGATGTGGTGTAACAGCAGCAAAGTATGCAGGGACAGAGGGACCACAGCCACAGCTGCACTTGCCTTTGTAAGGAGCCATGGCTTTCTGAATGAAGCTGCCCCCTGCGTACTGGAAAGGACTCGGAGTCCTGGTGCCATCCACAAACACAGGGATCAGTGCCGTTTCCTTCAAAACGCACTGCCAGGCACCTTGAGCGCCCACACGTGGGTAGGAATTGTCATTAATGCAACGGGACCCTGTGAAAATCTTAGTCAATTTTCCCAACTCCTGGGTCTGTGCTTGAACATGGGAAATATACCCGAAGTTTAACACCGGCTGGTGTCACGTATGTTGTTTGATGGAACGAATGGAGTGTGCTGGAACTTCTACCTCAGCCACGTCTCTCTGTTGCTCAGTTATTTGAGAGCTTTGAGGATCTCAATACATTGACCCCCTTGGAATTTCAAATCTTATCAAAGATTTCATTCTACATATTCTTTACGACCACCAGAGGGCAAGCTTGGAGGGAAGAATAGGTAAGAGGTGGCTGTCTAAATGTGGGCCCCTGCCTGGTTTGGCTATTTGTTACCACCAGGTGGCAGTGTGAGCACGCTGGAAACTTGAAGTAGGGGATCCAGGCTACTACTGCTGGCTCTGAATGCAGGTGGGTGTCCCCAACACACACATTTCTCTCTCTCTCTCTCTCTTTTTTTTTGGTCAATTAATCTTTTATTAACATAAGTCTTCTGCAGCTTTGTACAAGTTGTTGCTTTATATTTTCCCTTAGATCTGTCAATACTAAATTTAAAATATTGGAACAGAACAAAATAGATTAAAAAATTTTTGAGATAAAATTCACATAACATAAAAATCACCATTTAAGCTATTTTAAGGTGCACAGATCAGTGACTTTTAGTATAGTTACAGTGTTGTGCAATCATAATTACTATCTAATTCCAGAATATTGTGATACCCCCAAAGGAAGCCCTGTACCCATTAAGTATCAATCCCCATTCTCCCTTCCCACAATCCTCTTAACAACCATTAATTTACTTTCTGTCTCTATGGATTTGCCTATGCTTGACATTTCATATAAACGGAATCACAGATTAACGTCAAGATTATTGTGTCAAAATAAGGCTATGTTTCATCTAAAGTATCAAAGTTATATACAGGATGAAAAAACATACAGTTTTTGAATAATTAGTAACTCTTACTTGCCTGAATATTTAATAACAGTTTTTAAGGACATCTGAATTCTTTTAATTGCAATGAGATAGAGACCAAAGGGTAGAAGCAACAAAGACTGATTAACAGAGTTCATGCCCCCTTAATTCCTTAGCAAATAAAAGCATAGCAATATCAAGGTACCACCTACATGTATTCAGGCTCTTGCTGAAGGCAGAATTCTTTCATACTCCCCATGGCTCTGGGCCCAGAACTGCCTGCAAGTGGTCCCCAATGGGTTTTGCCCACAGCCCACAGCATGGGCACTATGGAGACAGCTGAACTATTATTAGTAGAGGTTGAGGAAAGCTGGGAGAGGGGTTTGTCCTCTTATAACTTTCCCAGTGGTAGAAATTATTAGTTCATGGCAATATTTAGTCACAACTTGCTTTATCTTATTTGAGAGACACACAAAATAGATTCTCAATGTATTTTTATAGGCAACTATATGAATAAGCAAATAGAATTTCTAATCCACAGAGATGGAAGCAGGGACTTTAAAGATGCTTCCTATTCTCTCCCAGTATGGAATAATATCTGCACAGTTTGAAAAGGGAACGGGGTTTTTCCTCAAAGCAGTTGTCACTGGCTGGTAACCCTTTTGCTGACCATGAAAAAATAAATTATTACATGAAGGTGTGAGGGGTGTCAGGCCCAAGAGGGCTTTTCTGAGCAGCTTCCATAGCACTGAATTAACATCGTCCCTAATTACAAACATGGAAAGATGCATGTGCTTTAAAAATTGCAATTAACTGAAGTAAAAGTGACAATAATATTGGCAGAAAATGACTCCACCTAAGTCATAAATTTTTATAACAATAGGAATATTCAATTATAACTTAAAAATTGCCAAAAATTTGGATTATAAAAAGTTTAAAGAAAGTACAAGAATAAATACATGGAATGAGATTTTCATATATTATCATTCATTAAATATCTATTTGCCCCATGCTCTGCAAGATAGATGTACCATGACCAAGAGCATTGGGCTGCCCCTAAATATTCAATTCTGGTTATATAATTTTACGTAACTTCAATGAAGAGAGAGAGGTGTTTGAAGCCAGTGTGATAGTAGTATAAGGTAATTTCTGATAAGTTCAGATTTTAATAGAAAATGTACAAATGATAGAAATAAGGAAATATGACTAAGGGTGAATAGAGAGTGTCATAAATCTGTAAAAAATGGCATCCAGAACGCCAAAGACCAAAATGAGTTGAGAATTGCAAATCTTCTAAGGAAAAATAAAAGAGCTTGATAACCATATTTAGAGCAAAGATATGAAGAGTTAAGTCTGATGCTTGGGGCCAACTGTGTAATGTGAACAAGTGACAGAATAAGCAGAACTCTTTGAATTTGTCTTCTATGTCAAGGAGAATGGTCTTCATATTAAAAAGGGTAAAACAAAAGTGGGTTAGAAGAAATTGGAGCCCAAGATGGATGAAAAATATTAAGTATGTAAGTTTTGCAGAGATCTAAGTGACTTTTGATTAATCATCTAGACTACATGAATTATGTCCAGCATGCTCAGACAGCCTGGAGTGAGTAGTTGAACAGATGTTATTTTGAAAATCAAAGAGCATAAAATCAAGGTCAGATATTGGCAAATATGGTGGCAATTTTCCAAAAGGAGATAGTGGACTATCCAGACCTGAAGTTGATCCCGGGCAAGACTCAAGAAAGGGTTATTCGAAGCATCATTTATGTGCTCTTACAAAGTAAAAACATTATTAGAAGTGAGAGTTGGCTAGGGACATGTATTTTCAGATAAATCTAAATTTTTTCTTATGTCAGGATTGATGAATTTGTGAAAAAAAAAAGGAAAGGAAAGGAAATGGTAATAGATCTTGACTTCTGCAAGGCTTTGGAATAGGTTTCTCCTTATTACATCTTCTAGATGCCTAAGTCCTTTAGTGAAGGGGAGTACATCTCATTTGTATTTAGATTCACCAATGCCTGGAACAGTTCTTAATAGTTTGCTGAAATCTGTGCTCTCAATAGACAAATATATTAATCGAACAAAGGATGCAGAAATATAGCTCAGACACTAGTACAATTGAAGGTTTACTGGTTAAACAATATTGCCTAAAGGATCCAACCAATGGATCAGTATAAAACCAGACAAATGAGAGGTTCAAATTGTGTCATTTCGGTTTTGAAAAATGATATATTTGCATGGAAATACAGAGAAAATCTTTACATATTATAGGCGGAAGGCTGTTCAAGAGAGCAATAAGGGTTATACCTTATAACTCAATAGTTGGACTCCTGAGTATATATCCCAAAGAAACTCTTCATCGATCCTTAAGGAGACAGAAATGAGAATGTTTATTGCAGTTTTGTTTGTAGCAAAGAACAGGAAGCAGCACAGGGGCAGGACCTTAGACCTGAGAAAGAGGGGCCTCTGCTCTGGACCCTGGACTTTGGAAATCTTTGCATATCACAAAGATACAAAAGGACTTTTCTTAAAGTACACACAGGTACCTTAGGCACTGACTTGTTACTTTGGGCTGGCACAGCCTGACCTGTCCCCTTATGTATCCTCTGTCGTGACAAATGCTATTTAGGCTTCAGGAAAATATCCACTTATCTTGTCCTGTGTCCTTAAAAAAGGGGGGCACTGAATTAGACCATTGTGGAAGACTGCAAGTGCTACTGCTGTCAGTCTTGGCGATGGAGCCAGTGTGGAGATCAGGGAGCACTTGAGTGGCAAAAATGCTCTGTAAAGGAGTAAACAAATGAATTACTTGACAAATCCTCCCTCACAGATGCTACAAATGCAACAGATTCTTGCATAATAAAGTGCCCTTTTCTAGTAGTGCTGAGAATCCATTTCTTTGCTTGTCTCTTGGTTTTGCAGTCTGCGGTAACTCAGACGTTAGCAACAGATAAACATAGCAGCTGAGGAACATTTGCACCAATGAACGATTCATATCACTAAATGTGTTTATGTGTGGTTTAGACATAACGTGCTTACAATGGAAAACCAACGTTTTACATTGGCTACTAAATGGATACTGAATGCTAGGATTATGAATAGTTTTGTTTTTATAAAAATATGTTAAAAGATTTAGTTGAAATTGCAGAAGACCATATTTAAAATTCAACTTTATTTAAACAATTTTGACTGAATACTCTGATATCCATTAATTGTAAATTAGTATTACATTTTAATGTAACACATAATTTTGAATATTTTAGAAGGAAAGACTTTGAAAATTGTATATGAAATTTCATTTTTTTACTTTACATGTATTTTAATTTACTTTTAAAATGAAAATATATTTAAGTTGTGTAAACTGAATGTATTAAGGTTTATTTTTTAATTTGGAACTCTGAGAATGAATACAAGTCAAGTTTCTCACAGATACAGAAAATACAAAAGTGAAGCTCAAAAAGAAAAAAAAGCTGAAATGGCAAGAAATAGAAAATCTTTAAAAGAGGCAATATGCTTAAATTTAAAAACATTTGAAACAATGAAAGCAGACAGACTTTTGTTGCGAATGACCCACATAAAAATTCTTGAATAGAAGATTACAAATTGCTTATTTAATGGAGATTTAATAACTGATTGATACCATGAAACAGGAAGAAAATTATTCTCTTTAAACCTACAGCTTGAATAGGTCAAATGAAATCTCTGCAATTTCACATTTTTTACTAATTAAGATTTACTAACTGACCAAAGCAATTAAAATTAATATAGAACCATACAGAAAATCAGCAGGTTGAATGAACAAGAGAAACCCTGAGGCTTTGCAATGTTTATTGAGCAATGATCCTGGACAATGACCATTACATTCTTCTGTTTCAAATGAATGATTACAATTTTTCATATCTATTTTCACTTAGCAGAAAATTTAGTAATTCATTTTATACCAAAATGTTTTCAAATGTAATAAAAAACTATAGAAATTGTATTTTATATTTTAAATTTAAAGGCTATGTCTTTGGTTAAATGGTTACACAGCCAACAACCAGTTTTCAAGGTTGTTTTGGCTAGTGAAGGTATTTGTGACTGGAAATATTTAAGTTCCTGATTAAAAGAACAGAAATGTCACTGGCACACACGAAAACACACATGTTATTACTGGAACAGGAAAAAAAAAGGCTGACTAAACGGCAAACAATGGTAGAATTCACCAAAACAAGCAAACATTGAAATATTGATGTCGGACATTATTATAATACTTTTAAAGTAATGTTATTTTAACAGCACAACATTTACAGAAAACAGTGGAATATTTCTAGATTTAGAATGATTTTAAAAGTTGAAGCTAGTATGGCTAAACACGTAAGACAGATAAGTAATGATCATTATCTAAGATGGAAAGTTCAATATAAGATTATTAATTTAATGGTTAGTAAGGTGAGAAAGAAATCATACATCAAATAAAAACTTAAATATTTATATTCTCTACTTTAACTTGATTGTACTAAGTCATATTGAATAATTGCATACACACACACACTTGAAGTACCAAAAGAAAACAAAGTGGAAAATAAAGGAATGTTTCATTGTTATTACCCCTGTCATGAAAAAGTACAGGCTCTTGGCTTAAGGGAAGAATTGAGAAAACATTTTTCAGTTTTAAGCATTGACTCAGAAGATTGCCAAAGGCAAGTGCAATAAGAAACAAATCTTGATGGCCCTGTAGGCATATTTCTTTCCCTCCTCGGGCAGTTTAGCAGAGACCTGTTTCAATGGACTGAGCCTCACTGCAGAGGGATAGCTAGGCCTCTGATAAATGCCAGTGTTTCTGGCAGGTAGAGACCCTTGTATAATACCTCAGCCTGAGGTTTATACATTCCTTAGTGTTCTTCCTGGGCCTGAGATCTCTTGATATATTCCTGTTTCTTAGAGAAACTAGATCTTCCCTATACTCTCTTAGACCAACTGATAAATAGTTAACTGAAAGAATGAGCAAAGTCCCTTTTCCTTTAGTGCTGTTTATGGCCTTTCTAGTCCATTGCCCGAGGCAGGCCCCAGGGACTTTAACCAAGTGCATTGAGAACATGGATACAGGGCTTACCTTACAGGGTAGTGAGAATTCAGGGACTATTTTGGTCCACAGGTAAATCCTTTGTTATAGATGTGCCATGTGGCACTAGTGGTATATATGTATGACTGTAATACCCTCTGAGCTTTATAAAGTTCACACAAAGGCATTGCTAAATTAAAGTGCAAACACCATAATTTAGCCAAAAATTCAGAAACACTCATGAAACAACTTGTGAACTTTGTTCAACTCTGTTGGTCTTAACATGTCAATAGTTATGATATTTTTTGAACAAATCAAACATTACAAATGACACTCTGGATCTGACTAAACATTGAACATCTTGATGAAGCAAATACAAAATCACTCTTGAACACATGGGGAAAAAGCTTCCTAAATTTCATCAAAGTAATTAAGTTAATTTAGACAAGATACAAGGTATATTAGAAAAGTTAAACCAATAGAAGTTTTCAAGAAAAGAGCAATTTGTGATCTTAGCAGGAAAATAAAATTTATTTTGAAGTTTCACTGGCCACTGTTATTCAGTATAAACTATTCTTTGTCATTACTGATGTTAGCTAAAAGCTTTACAGAGAAAATCTTGCACAGCTAAGTTTCACTTTTGAAAAGAATAATTATTTTAATTTTAGAGAAAATGCTTTTTCCTAAATCAAAAGATATTTTAAAAGATATTCGAACAAAATATGAGGAATTAGAGCAAAGAAACAAAAAGATTTTATATAAATATTATAAATAAGAAGACTTATGTACAAATAATCAGCAAACCAATTTCCATAGAGCATATTTTCTGGCCATGATAGATTAAGATATGGTCTTAATCGAAGAGACATTTGAACAAATTGCATACTTACAATTTTGGTTTTCTTTATAACATCACAGCATTGAAAAGGATGAAAGAACTTACAAATTTTTCTAGTGATCTACACTGTTTTAAGAGATGATGAAAATGGTATTATAACTGAAAACTATTTGTATGGTAAAATAAAAATACTTGTAGTATTTTTATCATTATAATAATAATGGTATCATTTCAAAATTGTGTGTATAAAGGTAAAGATAAGAACAGTAGTTACTTTGTGGGGATACGGACTAGAAAGGGGCACCAGGGAGCCTTATTGGGAGCTGATCCACTTCTTGATCTGGGTGGTGGTACATGTGTATAAGCATGTAAAAAGATATTGAGTTATACACTTAAGATTTGTTCACTTTACTGTATACAAGTTATACCTCAATACACACATTTTAAAATTCATGGTTAATTTTTGCATTTAAATATGGCCTCAGCTGAGTAAAATTTCTCCAAATTAATAAAAAAAAGCTATAAAAACTATAACCACTCCAGAAAATTTGTCTAATATGGCATGGTTGCCAATAGAAAACCAAATGGGGAAACTTTGATTATTGTAATACAATGATTATGCTGAAAGAAAGGCAAAAAAAAATTAAGTCTTGGAATAAATATCTAGTTTTTAAATTACATATGTTATTTACTCACCCAGATGTCTCTGGTCCATCGACAGACTAACCAGACATGGGCAAAAAATTAAATTTAGTCCTCTTGCGTGTTTTGCCAATTCTGAGTCATAAGACAATCATAGCTTTACAGATATATTTCTATATTATGCTTATTAAAAAATATTTGTCAAGGAGAAATTATATCTAATTTTACAGTATGAGATCTTCACTTATGACTTTTTAAATATTTGGACATGCTACTTCGCCTCTGGTCTCTTGGTCAGTTCCCTCAAATGTTAAGGCTGAGCCTGAAAAAGGGAATGGACAGGTAAAATGTGGCATGCAGTTAGATTTATATATCATGACATCAGCAGACATCAAAAAATAGCACTGAGAGAAATAAAAAAAAACCCTAAATACCAGTTATATTTTTAAATAATACACATGTATTTGACATTCATTTAACACATACATGATACCTACCAGTACCAGACACTGTTCTAAGCACTTAAATATTAGTTCTTTTAATATTCATAATCCTATGAGGTAAGTACCATTATTTTCTTCATTTTTTTTCATGAGAAAACTGAGGCACATGAAGGCCAAGTAACTTTCCAAAGGTCACATAATTGCTACATGATACAGTCATAAAAAATAGACTGAGAAAATGTAGTAAGGCACATCATAGTTAGTGTTTAATAAATAATTATTATGAAGTAGAGCAAATTCCTTAAATAACCTCATCAGTATCTAAAAAAATATGATTGCCCAGGACAACAGGTTAAATCTTTCAAGGTGAAATTTATGAGCATAATTTTGACATTAGTTTTTGAATCCCAATTCTTCTTTTTTATTGTCTGTAATCTGGGACAAGTTACTCAAACCTTTCAAGCCTTAGTTTCTTCATGTAATAGAATGTTAAAATAGGACTCCTCATTTTGAATGAGTTTCCCCTCAAATTATCAAGTACCTCACATTCCAAAATGATGGATAAGATCACCAAATCAAGAGTTGAACAGGAAGGAGATGATTAAGTATTGACTTCCCTTAGCTGACTGCATCCTATCCAGGGGGAAAGCTGAAAATTTCCTCTTGATTAGGTCATAACTTTGCATTTTTAGTGGGAATATTTCAAAACTGATGCTGTGTTCTTCTTAGAAAATCACATTGAGAGGTACATGGTGTCAATTTGTCCCATAGTTGTCCTTGTTAACTTTGATCACTTGGATAAGTTGATGTCTGCCATATTTCTTTGTCATAAAGTGACAATTTTCCCACTTATAATAAATAACACTTTTGAAGGGAGGTATTTTGAGACAATATAAATCTCCTCATCAAACTTTCACTAACTATTTTCAGCATCACTGATTGTCTGAATCAATTAGTACTATGATAATTTCCAAATGAAAAACTGAAAGTCAACCTATTACATGGAAGTAAACAATTTAATTACTGAGCTAATACTGTTTCAGAAGCTTAAAAAAGAAGACTTTTCATTATCGAAGAGCAACCAGAAAAGTCTTGTGACTTGTCTTAGATTTCATCCCTACAGAACTGGTTTGAATGAAAAGTGGAAAAAAGAGTTGTTTTTCCAATAATAATTTATGAGTCCCACCTGTTCAGTATCAGCCCTTTTCATATCTAATATGATATAATAATAGTGCCTACTCCATAGGTTGTTGGGGGAATTAAGTGAGATAATGCAAGTAAAATGCTAAGCACCTCTTGGTATACATACCTCTTTGCATTGTGACTTTGCTGCTCCTCCCAATAAGAAGTAGAGTATATTTATCTACCTCCTTTAGTCTGAGCTGGCCTGTTTCTTGTTTTGGCCAATAGAATGTAGCAGAGCTGTCACTGTGGAAGTTCTTAGCCTGAATCTTAAGAAGTCTTGCAGCTCCTGCTCTTTCTTTCTTATTGTCCTGACACTATTCGTAAAGTAGTCTAGACCCCTTGGGGCCAAGCGATCATGTGGAGAGACTTGAAGCTGATAGCCAGGACACTTATTAGACCTGTGAGTAAGGCCATCTTAGACCACTCATTGCCGATTGAGCTGCCAGATAATTACAACTGTATAAGTGATTCCAAATAAGACCAGCAGAAGAATCACACCACTGAGCTCAGCTTGAATTGTTGACCCTCAGAAGTGACAGACCTGGGAAAAGACACGGTGTGTATGGGGGCAGGCAGGGTCTGAGGTGGAATGAAGAGAGTTTATGTTTGAGGGTATCTTCTTTGAGGATATGACTCAGGCCAAGAGGTGTACAGGAAGTTAGATTTTTTAAAAAATACATGGAAGAACTTTAAGTAGAGTTTCTTTGAAATAAACTTCCTTTGAAAGTTGTGAGTTTAGAATCACAGGAAGAGTTTTTTTTTTTAAAGACTGGATGACCTTTAGATGTCAGGAATGATGTAGAATGAATGGATTCAAGTCACGTATGATACCCATACAGTTCTTGGATTCTGAGAAAACTCTGCACATCAGCTTGGCCTGGCAATTCTAAAAATACTTTCCTTTCAGTATTCGCTATAGTAACAATTTTAACAGTTTCTACAAGTTTACGGCAACAATGATGATTCATTGCAAACATCTTTCAAAGCTATTGCCTTTTGTCCTTTTGGTTTATAAAACTGAAGATTTTGAGCTCCCGAGCAAACTTCTGTCTTCCTCTGAGTCCATTTGAATGTTATAAGTTATAATAATCATATAAATGTTAAGGCTCATATTTTCTTCACATGTTAACATCTCCAAAATCGGGATGTGTCTACACTACATATAATTATGGTCATAGCTGTTCAAACTGTCATCACTTCAACTGAGTTAAATGCATTATTGGTACCACATGTGTTGAATGCAATTCATGTGCAGAATGACTTACAGAATGGATGTCAGTAGCTTGGTAGGGAATCCCAGAGATAATTGGGAGCACTCTTTTCTTTTTTAAATTGAAGTTGTTGTTGTTGTTTTATGTACAAAGAGCTAGCATTGTTTCTGCAGTAAGGTAGATGTCTTGAATGACTCATTCATTGAAGGATATTCACTTAGTCCAATTTAATTTATAGAAAAGTATTTTATCATATCAGGTCAACCTCTAGGGTCATACATATGTTTATCTCTAATTTTATCTTCCCACCTGCTTTTTTGCTTTTCTCTAAAGACTAAGATGGAGAGAGAGAAGAATGAAGAGAAACAAAAGGCTTTAAATTCTGTTGGCTCATCAAAATTATTGCAGGATCAATTTAAAAACATTCATTCCTGGGCCTCACTCAAGACCCACTGAATCAACATTTCCATGGATGAGGCTCTGGGATCTATAGTTTGTTTGTTTTTTTTTAATTTACTTTATTTTTATGACGACATTGGTTAACAAAATCCAGTAAGTTTCAGCTGTACATTTTAACAGCAAGGCATATATATATTTACATTATGTGTTCATCTCCCACAGTTAGATTTCTTTCTGTCACCACATATTTGACCCCTTTTACCCCATCTCCCTTCTCCCTCTCTTCTCCCCCCTGGTAACCACTAGTCTATCCTCCATGCCATGAGTCTGTTTGTTTGTCCTGTTTGTTTGTTGCTTCTAGGTTTATATCCCACATGTAAGTGATATCATGTGATTTTCAACTTTTTTTCATCTGGCTTATTTCACTTAGCATGATTATCTCGAGGTCCATCTATGTGGATCTATAATTTAAAATCCATATTTAGCCAACCAGGCACTGAATTGTAGATGAGTTCCAGAGAACCTCTGCTTTAAGCAGATCAAACATTCTACAAAATATTATTTAGAGTTGACTTCTCTAACAAATGCTTACTGAGAACACCTAATGTGAGCCAGGCATTGGTGTAGGTGTTAGCAGACTGAAGGAAAGAAAACTAAAGTATTTGATATTCTTATAGTTGATTCCATACATAGGAAAAGGGAGGAAAATGTCTTCTTTGTTTTTATTCATCCCATTTCACAAGTATCCAGAAAATAGACTGGTACTATTATTGAAAGAGTTGAGTCCTAGGTAAGTATAAACAGACCTAGTTTCTAATCTTGCCTTTATCACCTATAGCAGGGGTCCGCCATCCCCATGCTATGGACAGGTACCAGTATGTGGCCTGTTAGGAATAAGGCTGCACAGCAGGAGGTGAGTGGCAGGCAAGTGAGCAAAGCTTCATCTGTATTTGCAGCCGCTCCCCAGGGCCAGCATCACTGCCACACCTCCACCTCAGATCATTCAGGCATTCAATTCTCATAAGAGCACAGAGTGGGGACCACTGATCTATAGGCAGTGTCTTCTTGGTCAAGTAATGTTCCTACTCTGAGCTCAGTTTTCTTAACAAAAATCTGATGGTGTCTTCCCTGTGCACTTCTCAGAGTGTTATAACAATTAAATGAAATAATGCAAAAATATTTTCAAAATTATACAAATGTCATCCACTATATTTTCCCCACAGATCCTATAGTTTCTGTGCATAGAACATTTTTGGTTAAGAGTTTCCAACAGTTATGATAACAATGTCTTTTTGTGATTGAACTTTACTTTTCTACCACCTGGTCTGAATTAAGTATATGATAAACATATATTACTTTGAATTTCTATTATATTTATCACTGGTATCATGTCATTTAGTAATACCTATATTGCTCTTTTAATTATTTCCTTGTTGGACTTGTTTTCCCAACTCCCTCCTAAAATCATCAAGTGTGGGGCTGTTTTGTGCTTGGAGTTCCTTATTCTCCAACATACGAGGCATTAAGTTGGGCAGTTGGTGCTCCAGAAACACTTTTCAATGGAGTGACTGAATGGATAAAGTTATTTGTATGATAACTGAGAGCCTGTGTGCCCTATTTGTTATCATCAGCCATAGGAGCAAGGAGGCAGAAAATGAGGAGAGCGTGTGGTTAATGCCTGCCAATCTTTCTCTTCATTCCCTCCCTCTCACATTTTTTTGTGGAAACTGGGAGAGACGGCTGACAGGATGTGGGTGGGAATAGATGGATCAGACAGAGACTAGAGTTACAAGGCTGCATCTTTCTGTTCTGCTAAAGAATTGATCTGAGTAGTGTACAATGGGGAATGCATTGGAATGTGTGAATTTTATAGAACATGTTAAAATGGAACATATGACAGACAAAGCTCTTGAGATTATGAGAATTAAACATGATAAAGTTGGGTAATGCTTAGACCAAAATATTAATACGACTCTACACTATGTCACATCTTCTCTCTTAATGATGTCATATATCTTGATTGACTAGATCTTATTATCTATTTGAGAAAGAGTAAATAGAGAGATAACTATACGTTTTTTAACGAATGGGTAAAATAAGATATAGCCAAAGAAGCTGGCTTAATCCCTGAGATTTATTAAATGTAGTTATTAAAAATTAAATTAAATTTTATCTAATTTAGAATATTTGAAGACTTTAATTTCTAAATCTAAATTTTTACGTGGAAAAAATGTGTAGTGATGAGTTTTGAATGCAATAGCATTTATCATTTTATTTACTTTCATGGGATAATTATTCTGAATTTTGTAATAATGAATAAAATGTAAGTAATTTTTGTGATTAGGCAAGTTAGCCAAAAATATACATATTTGTACCTTCTGTTTTGTTAAAATCCATCTCACTGAGTGTACATGACCTTGAGTCTGCTAGGAAATATAGTGGTCATTATTATACTGATATTTTGAGTGTTCATCTTTGCCTTTTTGCAACTTATGTCTGGGAGTTTAAATGAATAAAATCGGCTTTCTATAAAGAAGGCCTAAATTTGAATTAGGTCAGATATGATGAGTTCCCAGCGTAGGAGACAGAGAATTAAAATACCTGTCTTGGCTCAAACTCTTTATTATACTTTCAATTGGGAGTTTTCCTATGGTTAGAAGGCTCTTCTCATATTCCTAACCCCAAAGTAGAGAGGCGGGTCAGAGCCCTCCCTTCCCTAGCCTGTCACACTTTCCTGGACCAAACCCTTTGGACCATTATGTACAAAAATAGAACCGTCCATGAAGGGGCAGGCAAATCACAGAAACATGTCATGATGCAGAAGGAAAAAAGATTCCGTTAACTCGAATGTATCCCTCAAAGCTCAAGGGAAGACGCTTCTGGTTTTAGGCCTTCCCATGAAAGGCGTCTTTCGGGGAGATTCCCTTCATTTCTGACCTGTCTCTCCCTCATCCTGTTCTCCACATCTCCGACTCTCAGGAGAGAGCCACCTTTTGCCACAAGAGTCACCATTTCTCCCCAAGTTTATTCCAGAGTTTTGTTTTGTTTTGTTTTTTTCACACTCACAGCAAATCTGAACAATACTTCAGGCCTGAACAGCGTCATGCTCCATCTCATAAATAAGAGTAGAAGTAGGTGCCTCAATTCCAACTCCTTCTCCTAGTTCAGTTTCTGACTCTTCTCCTCAGAGACAACGCGATTAATCTATTGGAGGGGCTCTTTTTTAATTAGCATGATATTACTAGCTATTTCTTTCAGAAATTGACTACCTTCTCCCCTGTTATGTTGCTGACAAGGCATTTTCCTATCTGGGGCCTGGTCCTAGTTGGCTATGGTTTTTATTCCAGGAAGGAATAGCTTCAACTCTGATTAACATTATTCAAGCAGCTATTACTCTTTTGATTCTAGGTCTTTCTTTGACATGATGAGTGAGAGAAGTGTGACAATACATTATACTACATCTAAGAAAATGGTTTCTCAGTTGTAAAGTGCAATGGAAATATATTGCCAAACTCTATCAGAATCAAACAGCATTTATTAAATATACGTGGTGTCCAGCAATTTGTGTATGGGGTCAGTAGAAAGAGTCATCATTTATTTATCATTTATCATTTATTATCGTTTATCATTTATTTACTGAGTGCCTTCTATCAGTCTCTGGAAACAGTGGATACTGTAAACACTGTAAAGTATTTACAATCTAATATAGTAGTTTAACATTAATATTAGATAATGATCTCATAGACAAATGCATAACCATCTCCTCATCTTAAAAATTTTCATGGCTCCTTAAATTAAGTAAAAGTTCCTTAGTTTGGCATTTAAGGCCATCTAAGTTCTTCCTCTGTTCTTTGTTTTTCATATATCTCTATAGGAACATTGTCCAATAGAAATACAATGCAAGCCACATAGGCAATTTTATTTTTTCTTGCAGTCACATTTGAAAGTAAAAAGACACAAATAAATTTTAATAATGTATTTTATTTAATTGAATATATAAAAATATTTTGTTCACATGATCAATATTTTAAAACTATTAAAATATTTTACATTTGTTTTTCTACTAAAATTTTCAAAACTTTGTGTGTGTGTGTTATACTTACAGAACATCTTGTCCAACTAGCCACATCGCCACTTGTCAAAAGCCACATGTGGCTAGTGGTTACTGTATTGGATACCACAGGTAACCTGTACCCAGGTTTTCCCATGTTTTATGCACTTGACCTGTATTATCTCCTTTTCTTTATGCCTCGCTACCGTGAAGACTTTTCCCATGCTGCTGGAAGTGATTTTTTCCTCTCCATATGGCAGATATAACAGTCTGCTGTGGCTGTTCGTATACTTATTTTCATCCGCCTGTTCCCTACCTCAAGGAACCACCTCATAATTCTACTCGCCTCAGTGACTTTAACACTTCAGTGTGGTCATAGCGATAATAACCAGCATTTCCCGAGGGCTTGTCATGCACTATACTATCTGCTTTAACTCATATTTTCATTTTAATTCTCACAACATCCTTATGACATCGTTGTTCTTATTTCTGCCATTCTATAGATAGGGAAACTGAAGCTTAGAGAGGCTATGGAACTTGCCCAATGTCCTACAGTTGTAGAGCCTAGAATGGAAAGAATGCAATATAACTCCAGACTTGTGCTCTTTTATTTTTAACTTGGGAAACATAACACATACATGGAAAGATGTCTAAACAATAAAGTCTAATGAGTTATTATAGAGCATACAGCAGTGTAGCCACCACCCATATCAAGAAATAACAGATCTGTAGAATTCCAACCCACTTCTTTTTCCCAGTCTCAACCCCCTTCCCATAGGATTCCTTCTGTCTTAGAGGCTATAGCCCTTAACCTCCTATTTATGGTAACTATTTCCTTGTTCTTTACAGGTTTACCACCTAAGTACACATTCTTTATTCATGTTTTTAAACTTTATGAAGTAGAATAAACATTATATTTTAAGATTCATCTATACGGTTGCATGTAGTTTATTTTTTGATTATATTATATTCCTTTATACAACTATATTGCAATTTATTTATCTGTTTTGTTGCTGATAGAGGACATTGGGTTGTTTGCAGTTTTTAGATATTAACATCAGTCCTGCTGTTAACATTCTTGTACATGTACCCTGGTACACATGAACATGCTTCTCTTAGGCCATACCTCTGGAAGTCACATGCTGGGTCATGTATGGGCCCATGTTCGACTTTAATAGATAAAGCCAAACAAATTATCCAAACTGCTTTATTCATTTATTCTCTGTATGGTAAAGTGAAAATTTTTATTATACCACTCATAGTCAACACTTGTAATTGTCAGTCTTTTTCATTTTAGCCATTCTGTTGGGTGGAATAGTATTCTCTCACTATAGCTTTAATTTCCCTGTTATCATATGAAGTTGACACTTTTTCACATGTTTACTGGTTATTTGTAGTTCTTAGTGATGTGCCTGTTCATCTTTTTCTTATGACTGTGGTTCTTTATATACTTGGAATACAAGATTTTTCTTGGTTATATATGCTGTTTCTTTTGTTTCATTGAGATATAATTGACATAGAACTCTATAAGTTTAAGGTATACAGCATACTGCTGTAAATTTCTTATTCAATTTTGAGGCTTGCTTTTTTAACTCTTAATGATGTTGTTTGATAAACAAGTCAAATATTAATGTAGTCAAATTTCTCAGTTTTTCTATTATAGTTAGTGCTTTTGGATTAGTTTGAAAAGTCTGTCCCCTACCTTTCAGGTCATGAACAAATACTCCTATCTCCTTTTATCTTCTAAAAGCTTTATTCTTTTGCCTTTCAAACTTATGTCTATTATCCACCTAGTATTGATTTTTGAGTGTAATGTGAAAAGCCTGATTTTATTTTTGTTCTTCCAAATAGAAATCCATATGTCCAGCACCAATTATTGAAAACGGTATTTTAGGCATTGCTTTGCATCACCTCCATGAGAACATAAATCACATTCCCATGTATGGGTGAGACTTTCTGGGCTCTTTATTCTGTACCATTGATATATGTATCTATCCTTGATCCATTACCACACTGCATTAATTATGAGAGCACAAGCCTTCCTCTTCCTTTCACTTTATTTTACTCTTCCTCATGAATGGTTGTGTTTGCTCTTCAAGTTTTAAATTGTCTTTTAAGTTTCCTTCACACATACACAAACCTATTGAGATTTTATCTGGAATTGCACTGGATCTATAGATAAATTTGGGGAGACTTGACGTCTTTCAGTATTGTATGTTCCAATCCATGAAAATGTTATTTTATCAGCTCTTATTCAATGTTTTAAAAAATGTTTTCTTCATACAAGTCTTGCATTTCTTTGATTTATTCCTAGGTATTCGTTTGAAGCTATTGTAAATGGTATCTTCTAAAAATTGAAGTCTCTTATTTTATGGAATATAGAAATACTGATTTATATGAATTTTGTACTTATTTACCGTATTAAACTCTTATTAACGGCAACAATTTGTAGATTCTTTTGGATATGCCACATACATAACAATTACATTATCTGAGAATTTTGTTTCTTCCTATTGAATATTTTACTTTTCTTGCCTTACTCCACTGGCTAAGGGCCTTCATGGGCAATAACTAATATTCTTGTCCGTGGCGCACCTTTAATCACTACTAAGCTCTTTTGCTTTAGAATTGTTGGTTCTGGCTGGAGGGTCACGAGTAAGACTCCCACAGTCTCCTTTCAGCCTCTGCGGCGAGCTAAGGCAGAGAGAGTATAATTATGATAAGCTCCTCTTTCAAGACCAAAGAGCCCTCTTGTTGCCACGCAACGGCGTCGTCCTAATCCAGAGTTCGTGCAGGCGGGCTAAAAGCACGTGCCGCTTCTTCCGCGTTCCGGGACTACAGTCCCCACAATGCCGCGCGCCGGGGGACAGCTGTTCTCCCAAGTGGGGGAAGGGCCCGGCCGGGCCAGGAGGCGGAGCGGAAGCTGAGTGCGAGGGACGAGAAGAGTAAAATCTCTACAAGCTGGAAAACCAACCTCGTCCCTAATTCCCAGCCCCGGCCTTTCTCCATTCCGACCTGGAGGCCGCTTCGTGAGCGCGGGACGCAGCTGACGCCCTCTAATTCGCTTTCGCTGCGCCGCTCCAGCTCGGGCGCCCGTTGGCGGCGGCAGTGACGGGAAGCGCACTGTCAAGGTAATGGGGAGGGTTCGAGAGAGAAGCACCGGGTGGAGGCGTTGCAGCCCGCGGGACCCGCGCCACTCGCGGAACCCCTCTGGCCCGGCGGCCGCCCTTCCTCCGCTGCGCCCCGCCCTCCGCATCACCCGGGCGGCTGCCGCTGGCGGTGCGCGGACACCCGGCGAGGGGACGGGCCGGTAGCCCCCGGCCGCCGCCGGGGACGCTCTTTGTCCCTGCCCCTCTGCCTCTGACGGCCGCAGCCCCCTGGGCCCCGGGCGGAGAACCGAGCGTGGCTCCGGCTGCGTGCTCCGAGCGGAGCGGGCTCGGGCGCGGGGGAGCGACGGCCCCGAGCTGCGGGGATGGAGTGCCCGCGCTGCAGCCGCTCTCGCTGCTTTCTGTGTTTGACAGCTCAGCTCTGCTCTACTTTGAGAGAAAGTCAAATGCCCCCCTTTTTAATTTCCTCTTCAAAACTCAGTTCCTGGGTGGCTGATAAGGATGAACCGAAACTGCTTATACTCTCGCAAGCGGTATTAAGAGTGGCTCAGGCAGCCTGGGTTTCAGTGCTGATCGTCACTCCCTCTCTGGCTTTGTGACCTTGGTTAATTAAAGGCTCTAAACCTGAGTTTTCTCATCGATTAAATGGAGATAAAATACACACCTTTAAGTTGTTAGAACAAGAAATAATATGCTTACAACGCCACTAATTTTTCATTTGACCAAAAATCTTTAGGATACTATACTTTCCTTAGCTATACTGAAGTAACCTCTGGATTTGTGAGTTTTGTGTGTTTCTTTCTTTAATTATTAGCACCCTAGGCTGTGTGTTCTTTCCTTATACCGAATTCACCTGAAACCTAAGCAAGGAATTCTTTAAAATATGCTGTCTTCTTAATTTCCGCTCTTTTAAGATGGCTGAGAATGTTTTTAGGAAATTGATGACTCTGCTTTTCTGTGGATCAGCTTTAGAGATACATGCAAGGACTTATTATATCCTCCCCGCCCTCCCCCACCCCGCCCCGCATCCTCTGTGTCCTTTGCGGGATCCTTAGAGAAGCTTAAGTGTTTGTTTTGGCAGAGTAAGCATCTGAGGTGTTCTGCAGTCCCGACCTGCGGCTTCACCGCCTTTCCAACTTCATCTTTCAACCGTGTATCAACTTTTTCTACCTCTCTACTTTTTCCCACTGGTTGGCAGTTTTCTCCCTTTGGGATTTATGTTTCCAAGGTGTAGTTTTTGTTCTTAGGACAAACCGAATGAATGTAATAAATGACTTGAAATGATTTGAAACAGTTCACATTAGCACCAATTCTTTAATTTTGGTTCTTGGACTGTTTCCTCCTGAGTTTTACTGACATTGGTGATAAGTTTTTCTTCAAGGAAATTTTTGTGGTCCTTAGCTGAATTTTTCACTTGAAATGTCTGTTTTGTACTACTTTGAGTTCAAACACTATTGCATAATATGTGAAATAGCATGTCTTGAGTAATGCTATTTTTGACTGTACAGTTATGGCCAGGAAAAGCCAGTGGGGCCTGATGAATTTTCTGTCATGTCCTTAGTGTCAGAAGCATTTATAAGAAATATTTGAGAAGAGAAGGAAAATCTAATGAATGTGTTTCATAAAGATAACAGAGCCAGCGAGTAATTACG
This sequence comes from Macroglossus sobrinus, assembly GCA_004027375.1. Taxonomy (NCBI): domain Eukaryota; kingdom Metazoa; phylum Chordata; class Mammalia; order Chiroptera; family Pteropodidae; genus Macroglossus; species Macroglossus sobrinus. The sequence goes on along the minus strand of PVKZ01002777.1, from coordinate 118,225 downwards.
TGGAAAACTTACTTAAATCGTGGGAGACGGCACATGCACATACAGATTTCTGATTCATTTTAAAACGTGTGGCACAAATACTCGTTTTGAAGAAAAATGTTGGTGTTATTTACTGCAATGACTATGGAAATAGGAGACCTTGGTTCTTGTCCCAGCCAGGTAACCTTGGGTTCCTTTGTGCTCCTCAATTTCCTCCTTTCTAAAATAGTGAATTAGTCTGATTCCAAGGACTCTTCTAGCTCAGACTTCTGACGGTAAGGGTTTTTTGATGTTCTTTTTAATGTGGAAAAAATGAATGGAAACCCTTTTAGTCATTTATTTGTATCTTACGGGTACATTTCCACTTGAAAGAAGGAGATACACATGAAAGAACTGGAAAGCTGCCACCATCTCTTCTGACCAGTTCATCCTTCTTTTTCATGAGCAGCGCACGCCTTCTCTGCATTTTTGGCCTGCTTGCTTCTCTTCCTCCCTACTCTGTATTTTCTTTTACTCTGTAGCCTCAGTTTATCTGTTACTCTGGCTTTGTAACTAGTTTGTCAATATCCTAGTCTAACTCCATTGTTTCTTTTTGTGACTTCTTTCCTTTTATATTCCTGCTCCCAACATCCTGGTTTGCTTAGGGCCCTGTTTTTGGTGAGGCTTCAGGCAAAGGTGCCCAAAACCTCCCTTTAGCTAGTTCTGGTGGGGTCATGGGGCACAAAACATGATTGGCTGAGGCTGTGGGCAGGTCAGACTCTGTGACTGAAATGTCTAGTACTGCATAATATATTTTAGATTAAACTTTTACCACGGCATAGTGATTAAGTAGTTTCCCTTTTGCCTTAACATGTTATATTCTTATTCTGACTTACTTTACCCATTTTCTTTTATCTGGGTACTCTTCAGTGCTATTGTCTTCTCTTCCCTCTCCCAAATATGCCGTCTAAAAATGACTTAATATATTGAGATAAGATATTTCTGTATCTCAGCTGGAATTTTAGTGTAGCTTCTCTCAGCCAGTTCACATTTTAAATCTTAGACCTAATTAGGAGTGGATAGCTGTGTCCTATGTTGAATTTTTTTCCCCTAGATATTGGCCTCAGGCAATATTATGTAGAGAAAACATTTTAGGAATGGGTCTTTTTCCCTAAAATTATATTCCAAGGTCAAGCCTGTGGAAGGACTTGTTACTGAGTCTTTTGGAGAGAACTTTATGAACCTCTGAGGTCTGGTGAACATACTATGTCTTTTTGTAATAAATATCTGCTTTTCTAGCTGTAAATTCCTTAGCGGTTTAATAGGCAGTATTTCTTGTAGCACCTTTGGCTGAGTGAGAGTGTCTCTGCTTGCTAGGTGCTACTGTTGGTACTGATACTTCTTTTAGCTGTAGTCATAACGTAGAAGTAGAACGCTGAATAAATGCAAAAATGGGCTTTGAAGGAGAGATTTTTAAGGTAGAATTAGCCATCCATTAATATTTTTAAAGTTGCTGTTGCAATGATTACATAAAAATACAAGGAAGCATTTCAGGACAGGCAGTGTGAAATGCAGTGTTTTTTAAATTTTTGATTGCAGTCATAGCAAGTCTTTTTATACCAAGACTTAGATATATATATGTATAACTTAGATATATAGATGTATAACTGTGTGTTTGTGTGCAACTGTGTATGAAAAAATATGTATGCATACACATATATATTAAGTTGAAAAAAAAATTTGGGTGCTTCATTTCCCTCCCACTTGTTTGATGTTGGGTGGTCATTAATCCTCTTTGTGCTTCACTTTATGTTTAACATGAGAGTATCCTAGTTTAAATAGTCACTGATTCTGCCTTTATTTGTCCTTAATAGTAATGTTGGACTAACATGTTTGCCCTGGCTAAGGAGAAACCATTGAAAAATTGCTTAAATATCTAGTTGCTTGCATGTTTGCTATTTAACATATTCATAATAGAATTTTGAACAGATCTTTAGAGATTTGTGTGTTTTGCAGATTGAGGTGGAGATGTTAAGTTCTGTAATAAATATAAAAATTAAGAAAAAGATTTCCCCACGTTCTTTGTTTTTTTTCTACGTTTGCGGTCTCTAACAAGGAATATTTTAGAATTTGAAAAAATTGTATTTGAAATGCTTAATAACAATCGTGAGTTAACATGCTTACAATTAGTCTAGGCGGACTGCCACCTAGACTTTATTTGATGTTCCATCTTGCCACAGTCCACTTCATGTTAGAAGATCTAATAAGAATATATTTTTCTCTGTACAGATCACCATATCAGATCATTACTGTTCCTGGATATGACTAAACACTGAAATGCCATTCTCATAAGAAAGGGGACACAAAGGTTTCTTTGCTTCTGTTCACTTTGATTTCTCCACACTAGGCCAGTCCATGCTGGCAATTAGGATTCCCCTCATTCCCATCGATTTGTACTGAGGAGGCTAAGAGTAAGGAATTTACTGCCCGTTCCCAAAGTTCCGGTCAGAAAAGCATTCTAAGGGTTTTAATTGGAAGGAGATTGGAACCAGACTTTGTACTTTCTATTCTTTCTCGGATCAGACCTGCTTAGAGGGCCTTGCTTGACTTATACCTCATGAAGACTCCTTAGACATTCTCACATGGCCCAGTTTATTTTCTCCACAGGCTGAAATTAGCTTGTTTCTCTGTTTCCTTATTTATTGTCCTGCTCCTCCTAAAGCATAATCTCCAGAAGAACAAGAATCCTGTCTTGTTTCACCTTTCACATCTCTGGTTTCTGGCACATAATAAGGTGCTTTAATAAATATTGTGAATGAATAAATGATCCCGTGAATGAATAAACCAAGTTCTTTCTCACTTTAAATGAAACTGCATGTAAAATTTGTATTTGAGCCTGGGCCTTTGTGTATCCTCCCCCTCATATCCTCTTGGAAATGTGTTATCATTGTGTTTGTTGATCATGGTGATGGTGTCTACATCCAGAAAACCTTGTGTTTAATTTTGTTTTACTTCTTATTTTTTCTATTGTAGTTTTGTGCCTAGGTTAAAAAAAATCTAAGATCTAAGATTTCTTAAATTCTTCTAGTAGTGACTTTGTAATACTTTGATTACGTAAGTAACGCATATTTAAAACTTTAATGTGCCAACTTGATAATTTAGTGAATAGTCCAAGTTACAGCTCTTCAAAATTTTAGGATCATTGCCTTAAACTGCCATTACTGTTGGTTAGTTACATTCTTTTAAAGCAAAAATAAACAAGCTTCATTTAATTTTATAATTCATTCAGTATTTACAAACATGTCTATCTAGTGAAGGTAAGGGAGGTAATGTGAGAAAAATCTAAATAATGATTTAAGACATGTGTTCTGGATCAAGACAGCTTCTGCCACTAACAGATTTTCTCATTTTAGGCAAAATACTTAACATTTTTGGGCTTTAGTTTCTTCATCTGAAATGTGAGGGATTGAACTGTATTTCTTTTCAAGTTCTTCCAGGCCAGAAATGGAAATTAGAAAATACGTTAATTTTAACTCAGAATTCCATCTCCTCTGCCCCTCTGCACCCGAAAAACATTGCAGGGAGGTCACATTGCTGCTTGGAAGAAGGTGGGGTTAGGCTCGGGGATGTTTTTAGAGTAGCTGTAAGACGTCTCTGCTGATCATTCACCAGGCTCTGTGGGGTTGTGGCACCAGCATGTGCATGTTAGTCTTGCCCCTCAGGGACCTGGGATTTAAGGAGACAGGCTCACACATGATTGGTTGATACAATGTGTAAAATCAGTTGTTATATTGTGCTGTGAGAGACAATCTAAGGTAATGAGGTTTTGAAATCCTTCTCGCTAAGGTAACATTTAAAAAGATTATCTAGTCTCATTTTGGGTGATTTGGAAGACAAGCTGTTACTCATCATGCTGTTATGTCATCTTTTAGGACTGGGTAATTAATACGTTAGTGACTACAGGCATACAGATATCACTTTATTGTGCTTTGCAGATATAGCGTTTTCATCAACATAGAGACAAAATCTAACACCAGCAGAAAAGATTACAACTTGATAGAGGCTAAAGTGATGGTTAGCATTTTTCAGCAAGAAGATATTTTTAAATTACATTTGTGTACTTAATAGACCACAGTATAGTATAAACATATGCACTAGGAAACCAAAAAAATTGTGTGATTCTCTTTGTAGTGATACTCACTTTATTGTGGTTGTTTAGAACTGAACCCACAATATCTCCTAGGCATACCTGTAGTAAGGGTGAAATATTTCATGTTGGCCACAAATTCTGAGTAGAAACTTTTTCAAGCCTGCAGCGTCTTTGTTAGCTGACTGTTACTGAGAGGATGTAAGGAAACATATAAGATATATTGTTACTATTGGATGACAGTGGGAATACTGGCTTGATTGGGGGAGATATTTTTGTGATTAATGAAAAATAAATGTGGTCTCTGGAAACTGAATTATGGAGGACTATGAGCGTTAATCAGAGGAGCTTTATTTGGGCCTAATAAAGTATTAACTCAAGTTACACAAGTTATTAAGAATTACTGGCATTGCTGCATAAGCGTCTGACATTAATTATAATAAGGGTTAATATTTATTGAGTAGGGTGAGGTGTCATTTACCTTCACCAGGATTACGAAGAGACTGTTGGTGATCAGGACATCAGGGTTTAGGTAGGGAGACAAAATTACTTGCTCAAGGTTTTAAAGATAGACTATGTAATTTCATATGGAGAATGATGGAGTGCTTTGAGGCTGGAGGTGTGGTAGGAGTGGGAGTGCTACTTTCTGAAGAGGTGATGTTTGAACTAGGATGAAAGGAGCAAGGCACGGGAGGAGCATATACAGCAGGGGAATAGCAGCACATAGACCCTGAGGTCAAAGAATTTGGTGTGTTTGTCTGGTGTGGCCAAAGCACCATGAGCAAGGGGGAAGTGGTGTGTGATTAAGATAGGAAGTCAGATTATGCAGGGCCTCCTGCATTGTGGTAGAGTTTTCATTTTATTTTACGTGCAGTGGGAAATGGTCGAAGGGTTTTTAAACAGACGAGTGATATGACTTAATGTGTGTGAGTATGGTAAAAAATACATAACCATAAAATGTACCACGTTAGTCATTTTAAGTGTATATAGTTCAGTAGCATTAAATACAGTCACATTGTCATACAAACGTCACCACTGTACTTCTCCAGAACTACTTCATCATTCCAGAATGGAAGTCTGTATTCTAATCTTTAAACCATAACTCTCCATTCTCCCACCTCCCCAGCCCTTGGTATCCAACATTCTACTTTTTGTCTCTGTGTGTATCTGATGACTGTAGCTACCTATATCAGTGAAATCATACAATATTTGTCCTTTTGTGCCTGTCTTATTTAATTTAACTTAGTATAATATCTTTAAGGTTTGTTCATGTTGTAGCTTGTCTCAGAATTTTATTCTCTTTTAAGGCTGAATAATAATCCTTTATATGTATATAGCTCTTTTTTTTTTTTTAATCTGCTCATCTATTGATGGACACTTAGGTTGTTTTCACTGTTGGCTATTGTGAATAATGCTGCAATGACCATGGCTGTACAAGTATCTCTTTTGAGTCCTTGCTTTCAGTTCTTTTGTGATTATACCTAGAAGTAGAATTGTTGGATCATATGATAATTTCTTACCATTTCACATTCCCACAAGCAGCACATAAGAGTTTCAATTTTTGCATATCCACACCAATAGTTCTTTTTTTTTTTTTTAATAGCTTATGTGGGAGGAACAAACTTTCCGCTACCCTCAGGGTTCTTCCGGCTTGTCTAATAAATAGATATGAAGACAGATTAGCAAGAGAAAATAACCAAATTTAATACATACATATATTTGGGAGCTCCATATACATGAAAGTCAGAGAACCCCGCATGCAAGAGAGGTTCGGAGATAGAAAGGGACCGTGGGTATATAAGACATCCTGAGCTGGGGATGAGTTAAGGTGCCTTGGGGTCTTCAAAGGGTCATTGCAGGATGGTAAGAAGAGTAGGTGCTGAAGTGGAAATTTTTCCTGTCCTGTAGATGTGTTGAAAGAGGTTAACTCTGATAATCTCTTATTCTGGGAAAGGCCACTAATTCAGATTTTTCTAGGTAGTTAAAAGGGAGGGGCAGAATTTTCTCTTGAGCCTGAAGCTAAAATTGTCCTTAGCTCAAAACAACATGTATGCAGCAGCAGCACATCTTGGGGAAACTCGTAATGAACTCCACAAGCTGTAAGAAAAAGACTTTTTCCTCTACCGTATGTTCAATGTCTGGGCTCTGCAAATTAAATTGACAAAAGGCATTAACAGGAAAAAAAGATTTATTTCATATACAAATGAAGGGCCTCAAGAAATGAAAACTCTTAAGAAGCAGTTAGGCCTCAGAGTTTCTATATAATTTAAACAAAGAGCCATAAATCGTGGAGACGTGACAAAGCAAAGGGAAAGGAGTTTGAGCTGTCATGGGCAGTAAATTGTGGGAAGGTAAATATATGGGGGAAACCAATGGAAAATAAGGGTTGGTTTAGTAAGACGTGTTTGTACAGAGTTGACTCAACATCAACTCCACTTTCTCGGGGGTAATTCATGTCTTGCTGTAAGGTAGAGAGGAGGCGGGCAGGGAGCCCTTGCATCTGCTGTTTCCCAGTTATGCTCAGGTCAAAATCCTTATATGAAAGTGGGAAATGTTTGTGTGGCATACTCTGATGCCCTTCATAGGTATCCTAACAGATGTTAAGTGGTATTTCACTGTGGTTCTAATTTGTATTTCCCTAATGATCAGTGATTAGAGTATGTCCTCATGTGTTTATTGGCCATTTGCATCTCTCCTTTGGAGAAATGTTCAAAATGTGACTATTTAAATCATGACGTTTGTTTCTGAAAGAACATGTTGGCTGTAGTGAGGACAATGGCTTGAAATGGGGTTGGAGAGGAATTGAGAAACCACTTGAGAAACAGCTGCAGGAATCCAGTTGGAGATGATGGTACTTGGACTACACTCTGGTGCCCTCCTTCAGACCTAGTACTCACAGATTCTTCAGTTTAATTGTGTCTCCATGCCTTCCTTCTACTTTTGGGCCATATGGACTGTAATACCTTTTATAATTTCTGCAGTTGAGTGAGAACTTTCCCCTGGGAACTCTAAAAATATCCCATAGTCTATCTTAGTTCCACATAATAATGATGAAGGTGATGATAGTTTTATTTTTGCTTTTAAAAACTCCTCTGCTGTTACTGTAACAGTGCACAAACTTTTATAAAAATGACTTTTTCCCTTTGCCTTCATTCAAATCATCCTTGTCTAGTCTAATAGTACCATGACTCACTTGCTTCTTCCCTTATCTTTTCACCTTTGCACATGCTATACATACACTCACTTAATCATTAAGCCCTTAGGTTAGCATCAACAGTCTTAGGTCTATTGACCGCAGAAACAGTTTCAGTCAAACTAAAGATAACATTTTGACCTCAGTTGTATTTCAGCTCCAGACCTATGAAGGCAGAGTGGCCCTACGGGCATCTCCTCGAATGCAGACAGACACCGCGAGACTGACATCAGGACCTGATGCAGTGATCAGCTGCCTCCTACCAGGCCTGACCAATCAGTGGTGTCCATGACCCCAACTCCCTTAGCTATCATGACTAATGCATTTTCCCCTGTATAACCTGTGCCCTAGGGCAGTGGTCCCCAACCTTTTTGGAACTAGGGACCAGTGTTCCTATGAGAATCTAATGCCTGATGAACTGAGGTAGTGATGCTAGCACTGGGGAGCGCCTGCAAATACAGATGAAGCTTTGCTTGCTCTCCTGCCGCTCACCTGCTGTGTGGCCTGATTTCTAACAGGCTGCGGACTGGTACCAGTCCATGGCCCAGGGGTTGGGGACCCTTGCCCTAGAGGCCATCGAGGAGGCAGGTCTTTGAATGCTAGTGCACCTTTGTCTTCAGCCTGGCGCCATTTATGAACCTTTACTTTCTTTGCTGCAAACACCTGCTGGTATCTTGTTTGGCTTTTATGAGCGCAGGCAAAACCAACCCCCTTTATTTTGGTAACATTACTTATGATGAATTTGAAGTTTTCCTTTTGTATTTCCTTTTTTTCTTTAAAATTTTTTTTCAAATACATTTGACATTCAATATTATTTTATACTGATACAGAATAGTGGTTAGACATTTATGTAATTTACAAAGTGATTCCCCCTGATAACTTTCATACCCACCTGGCATCATACATAGTTATTACAATATTATTAACTATGCTGTACTTTATATCCCTGTGACTGTTTTATAACTACCCATTTTTACTTCTTAATCCCTTCACTTTTTTCACCCAGTCCCCCAAACACCCTCCCATCTGGCAACCATCAGTTTGCTCTCTGTATCTATGAGTCTGTTTCTGTTTTGTATGTTTTTTTATTTTGATTTTTAGATTCCACTGTAAATGAAATATGATGTTTGCCTTTGACTTATTTCACTTAGGTCCATCCATGTTGTTGTAAATGGTTAAGATTTTATTCTTTTTTTATGGCCGAGTAATATTCTATTGTGTATATGTACCACATCATATTTATCCGATTGTCCGCTGATGGGCACTTAGGTTGCTTCCATATCTTGGCTATTGTAAATAATGCTGTAGTGAACATAGAAGTTTGTATATATTTTCGAATTAGTGTTTTGAATTTCTTTGGTTAAATGCCCCAAAGTGGAATTGTTGGGTCTTAAGGTAGTTTTATTTTTAATTTTTTGAGGCACCTCCATACTGTTTTCCATAGAGGAAATACCAATTTGCAATCCCACCAACCGTGCATGAGGGTTCTCTTTTCTCAATATCCTCACCAACACATTGATTTATTGATGATAGCCATTTTGACAGGTATGAAGTGTGGTATCTCATTGTGATTTTATGCATTTTTCTGATGATTAGTGATATTGAGCATCTTTTCATGTCTCTTGGCTGTCTGTATATCTTTAGAGAAATGTCTCACAGGTCCTCTGCCCATTTTTAAATTGGGTTGTTTATTTTTTTGGTGTTAAGTTGTATGACTTCTTTATAAATTTTGATTATTAACCCTTTATTGGATGTATCGTTGGTGAATATCTTCTCCCATTCAGTAGGTTGTCTTTTTGTTTAGTCAATGATTTTCTTTCCTGTGCAAAAACTTTTTAGTTTGATGTATTTCCATTTGTTTATTTTTTCTTTTGTTTCCTTTGCTTGAAGAATTATATCAGAAAAATGTATTATTAAGAGCAGTGTCAGAGAGTTTACTGCCTGTTTTCTCCCAGGAGTTTTATGGTTTGAGGTTTTACATTTAAGTCTTCAATCCATTTTGAGTTTATTCTTGTATATGGTATAAGAAAGTGGTCTAGTTTTTGAATATATCTGTCTAGTTTTCCAAACACCATTTACTGAATATACTGTCTTTATCCCTTTGTGTATAGTTGGAGAAGATGCTTGATAGGATTTCAGTTTTCTTAAATTTATTGAGATTTGTTTTGTGGCTTAACATCTATTTTGGAAAAAGTTCCATGTGCACTTAAAAAAAGAATGTTTATTCTGCTGCTTTGGGGCTAAATGCTCTAAAAATATCAATTTAAATCCATCTGGTCTAATGCATTCCAGAATTTATAAGAAGTGTATCGGGGATCGGGTGGCAGTGTGGGGGAAAGGAACAGGACCGGAGAATTGGCAGGGCGGAAGATCCTCCACTTTACATATACCCCAGTACGCACAAACATCTACTAGAGAATCTTTGATTGTATGCATTTTGTATTTTGATATTTTATATAAGATTTAAAAAGTTTCAAGAGCACTTGTGCTATAAAACAGATTTCTAGGTCAGAATCATAGCTTCCTTGGTGCCTATCATATATGCTGGCTCAGTAAATATTTGTTGAAATTGATTGAATGTTCTACAGAGTTTACCTTAATTAATACTGTGTTCATTTCTAGTCTTATCTTTAAATCAGATTGTATTTCATTATGTGATTATACCCTATTAAATGGATTAAAGATGGTATGTTTTATTTGCCCATAGTACAGGAAGTTAAAAGTTCTTAAGGATTATTTTTATTAAACTGTGAAATGCACTTTTTGACTCTAGGTGTATTTCTAACATAAAGAATTCTATTTCATTAGAAGTTTTTAAATGAAATCTATTGGGGGTAACATTGGCTAACAACATTATATAGGTTTCAAGAGTACAATTCTGTAATACACCATCCGTATATTGTGTTATGTGCTCATCACCTAAATGTAGTTCCCTTCTGTCACAATATATTTGACCCCTGTTACCCTCTTCAGCCTTTTCCCACACTTTGAGTTTTCTTCAAAAACTCAACTGGACACTTTGGTGATTCACAGACTTTATTACTTCTCATGTCTTTCCAGATTCTGTGATTGTCATCACCTTTCTCTTTTTTTAAAAAAATTGAAGTATAACTCTTTTATTTTTCCTTAAATCCTAAAAATACATACCTGCATCATTTAAAGTTTAGAATTGTGAATTTGGAAAAATGAAAAAGACTGCTAACAAGTTTTAACACTTGTCATTATGTTTGGTATAAATTTAGATGTATAGACTTGGAAATTATATTATTTTTCACCTTAGATTAGATGCTGCTTAAGACTATCTTTTTGCCATTAGTAATATTTTCTAGTGATATTTTCAAATATTGACATATTATATTGTAGGGTTTTTTTTTCAGAGAGGCATTTGGTTTTATATTCTGTTTCACCTTTCCTTATTTCTGATTTTCATTTTGGTATCTATCTTTTTTTTTTGAGTGGGAGGAATAGTTTTTAGATATTTAGGTTGGTGACCCATATTTGAATAGACCGAGATTTCCTATAAATCTTGTATCCAGAGTTTTAGTTACAAATGACAAGGAGTCATTCAAAGAATTTTGTGACTATGGTAGCATTTTTTTTAAGATATTTTAAATTGTCATTTATTTCTAATTTGAATTTTTGAAGATCTTTGTAAATGAAATGGATGGAAGATCTGGAAGGTTGCATAGTGGTGGAGAAAGTTGGCAAAGAAGATGATATAGTTCCAAATAAGAACTATTTAAAGAATTTCTTCTTAAATCTGTCACTGTCTATTCTGTTACTGATATAGGTTATGACTAATCACCTTTTTTCTTCTCAGTTTTACAGAGTTAACTGAAGATTGGAGGCAACTTTGCTGAAGATGAAGAACATACAATATTAAAGGAGAAGGAGGAAATTTTTTCTTTTTTCTTTCAAAAGGATTGTTTGGTAGCTTGTCTCTAGTGATCACTTTTCAGCCAAGTCTGTTTGCTTCATCTGAAATGATTTTTACAATCTCAAGAAAAAGTATGTCCCAGAAATTGAGTTTACTGTTGCTTATATTTGGACTCATTTGGGGGTTGATGTTACTCCACTATACTTTTCAACAACCAAGACATCAAAGCAGTGTCAAGTTACGGGAACAAATACTAGATTTAAGCAGAAAATACGTTAAAGCTTTAGCAGAGGAAAATAAGAACACAATGGATGTCGAGAGTGGTGCTTCGATGGCAGGATATGGTAAGATAACTGTGGAATATTTCTAGTTTTCCTCTTCTACCTATCCCCCTTTAAAGATAGTCATGGAACTCGCAACACATTACTTCCTGCCTCAATGTACGAAAAGGAGAAATAATATGATAAATATTCATATATTCATCAGCTAGATGTAATGGTTATTATTATTTTGCAATATTTGTCTAATTTTTTGAGAATATTTAAATTATAGAAATTATGATATTTTACTGCTAAATATTTCCATATCTATATCTAAAAAATGACCTTTTTTCTCCATAATTACAATACTATTATCATACTTTGTTCATATTTACATTTTCCTGACTATCCCAAAATAGACCACAATTATTTAACATCTCTTAATTCCTGCCTCTATATCCAGTGTTGTTTATTGCCATTCTCCCTTTCACATTTCAGGTTCTTGCTCTGTTTTAAGTTCTGTATGCATGACACATTCTCTCTTGCTTTTAAGACTTAAAAAAAAGAGAGGGAATTTGCGTTCTCTTGCTAAACACAATGGTTTTTTAAAGTTACTTGTATTTTAGGAACTGAAATTTGTTATAATTCTTATCATACAAAGTTCTTACCACCCCCAATAGTCCTCACATTTCCCATTTCTCATTTTAAATTATTTAATCTGATTTACTCAGTGATTACCTTTATATCTCTAAATAACACGCTCTATGAGTTACTTCTTGATTTTTCAGTTATAGGTATAATCTGTTAACTTCTCATTATGCAAGATGAGGGTTCAGCTTTCTTTATTACCCAAAATTGCATCCTGCCCTCTAGCTCCATGCTGCTTTTACACACACATGTACTTCTGATCCTGCCATTTTCTCATTATAATTTTGATTAAAATGATATTCGTGTTTGCATTATTATTATTGTGTTAATGGTTGACATTACTGAGCCATATAGTACATTATGGTTACTTTTCCTTTTTTGTGCAACTTTATTTTGCCCTCTAGAATTAATAAGCATCGATTTGTTTTTTTACCTAGTTTTCCACCCCAGTTCCCTCAAAGTTGTTTAAATCTCCTTTCATCATGTTCAGACACATTAGTTATTCTGTCATTTTCTTTATCTTGAAGAAATCTTTCTCAAGCCTTCTGATCTGCTTTGATCTGGGCTGTTTTTCTCTAGGCTTGTGGTGGTGAATTTTTCTAGGATCTCACTCCACCATCATCGTGGGGATTCCCTTTTCCTATTTCTTGTGTTAGATCTCGGGTTTTCTAGAATCCTGTGGTTTCCTCTTTATTGGTTACTCCTCCATTTTAGGGAGTTTTTAGAAATATACAAGGTAGTTTTAGAAATATACAAGGGAGGTCAAAGTTTTGAGTCCTTGGGTGTCTGAAAAGTTCTCTTCCTCAGCACCCCATGCCAGCACACTTATGCTTAATCGAAAGTTTGGGTATAGAATCCTAGTTTGGAAATTGTTTTCCCTTGGATTTTGAAGGCTATGGTCTTTTTTCTTCCCCTTCTTTAGCTTCCAGTGTTCTTATTGAGAATCTAATGCTGTTTTAATACATCCTTTATATGTGGCTTATTTTTTTTGGAAGATTATGAAATTTTTGTCCCATACTGTTCTGAAATTTCTTAATGCTATTAGGTCTGTGTATAGAGTACATGAACTGGGACCTCAGCGGGTACTTTAAATCCTGAAAAGCTTATATTCTTCAATTCTGGAACATTTTTTCTAAATTATTTATTTGATTTCTTCCTCCCCATTGTTTACATTCATTTTTGAAATCTGTTATTCAGCATTTAGGCCCTCTGAACTGGTCCTCTAGTTTTTCTTTATTAACTCTTCTAGTTTCTGTCTCTGTCTTTTTGCTTTATTTTTTGAGGTATTTCTTCAGCCTTATTTTTACCACATAATGAAGTTTTTTTGTCTCTTGTACTTTTAACTTCTATGAGTTCTTTTTGTTTTTCTCTAAGGTTATCAATGATAACTTTTTTAAAGTCTTCTTCCATTTTTTCCAAATATGTCTGGTGATCCTTAGCCTTTTGAGGCTTTTTAAAAGAGTGAGACACTAAAAGCTTCTCAGGAAGTGTTCCGTTGTTGGGTGGTATGCACTACAGGGTGATCTGGCTGCATCATTTCCTTGGGAGTATTCTTATTATTTGCAATGACTTCTGATACCAGCTGTCTGGACTAAGACCAAATTTCACAGGTTAAGGGCATAATCCTCCAACATATTGCTCTTACTTCAGACACCAGTCATAAATTTGGGAATCCTCAGGTCATCCTTACTTCTAACAAGCTGGCTAAAAATTTAACAGTTTCCACTCCCCCCGGCCCCATGTTTGATAATTCACTATTGGCTCACAAAACTCACTTGAAGCACAATACTTACAATTACAGTTTTATTATAGCAGAAAGAAAATCAGAACGAGCCAGAGAGGGAGATGCACTGGGCAAGGTCTGAGAAGGTTCTAAATGTAAAATTTCTGCTCTCTTCTCCCCATAGAATCAGGACATATTACCCTCTGGCACATCAGTGTGTGAGAATATTAAGAGTATTGGCAACCAGGGCAGCTCACCTGAACACTGGTGTCCAGAGTTTTTATTGGGGTTTCACTGTGTAGGTATAATCAACTGTATCACTGGCCATGTGGTTGAACTCAGTTTCCAGCCCTTCTATTTGATGTTGACCAAAAAGCACTAACTCTGTAATCACGTGGTTGCTCTTTTTGACAAGACTAGCTTCCATCCTGCATCATCTCATTAGCACAAACTAAAGGCCCAGTCTGAGACACTTTATTAATATAAACTATCAGGTGTGGCCCCATGGGTCCACCAAGAATAACAAAGGCGCTCTTATCACTCAGGAAATTCTAAATGCCCAGGCCCGGGACAAAGGCCAGCCAAATTCTTTGTTATATAATATCAGTGTCTATTTTGGGGAGATATTCCAGATATCAGTGTATTTAGGTCTTACTTCTTGAGAAAGACTTCTAATCTCTTGCTGGAGAATATAAGCTTCCAAGTGTCCTGGGATCTGAATGAAAGGAAAAGGCTATGGGAAGAGGGGTAGCCTCAGCACTACAATGTAAACTTTCACTCACTTCCCCAGTTTTCAGTGTGGTACCCAGGTTTTCAAACTGCTATAGCGGCTTCAGAAAATACATCTGAGATTTTCTGCAGTGGTGGGGGATGGTGGCTGTTGCCCAGTTTTGGAGTGTTATAAAGAATTTAGGAATCGTATTATTACTTTATAGATAAAATTTCATTGAATACTTCTGTTTTTAATTGCTTCTAACTCGTTTTTATTGGTACAGTGTATTCATTCCTGGGCCTTTTTAGGGTGAGGTTCTGAATCATTTCTTGTTTTTTCTTCTCTTTTAAGATCCAGCTTTTTCAGGTCTACCAAGTCAGTAAACATTCATCTGCTTTCCAGCTTCTGGTGTTTTGTTGCTTTTGTCTCATCTCTTGTTACTTTTGGCTTCCTGGATTTATGCTTAAAAAAGAAAAAAGAGAAAAAAGCACTTTTATTATTTTTGCGGTGTATTCAGAGTCAGCAGAGGTTAAATGCCTTTGTTCAGTTTACCGTCTTTATCTGGGAATGCCATGGAAACTTTCTATTTTTTCTTCTCCCTCTTAATGATGGTTTTTATGAAGTAATGAGGATCAAATTTAGATGGGTAGACATGAAGGAATTGGTATAAATTGGATAGATCTACCTGTGGCAGATATAAATACAGAAATTAAATGGTTTTTCATTCTGTTTAGTTCAAAGACACAGATAGAAGCAATAAAGAAGCAATTCTTTTGGAACAAGAGAAATACTTGAAACCAAAATAACTCTGATATTTTCAATGATACCCGTCTGTCCTATGCTTCCCAGCTGTGTATAACAACTCAGTTTTAGAAGCAAAAATGAGACCCACCTACACATATTTTGTAAACTGTGTTTTAAAATTTAATATATGGTGGAGACATTTCTGTTAATTTATACTTGCATTATTTAATGGCCACGTGGTATTTAACCAATTCTCTGAAATGTTTTTTACTTATTATAAAACATTATGTTTATTGTAAGCATTCAAATATTACAGGAGTATATGACATAGATAAATAAAAGTAGAGCAGAGAACGTCAGTTGATATGGCATATATGAGGGGTAGCATACTTTTTCGTAAAAGGCTGAATAGTAAATATTTTCAGCTTTGTGGGTTGTATGACCTCCATTGCAATAAATAAGCATGACTGTGTTCCAGTAAAACTTTACATACAAAGATAGGCAGCCAACCAGCTGTAGTTTGCTATGGTTCAGCACACTGTTTTATTTTGAACAAAAATGGGACTGTACTGTGGATACGAGTTTGCAGCAGCTTTGTTTTCACTTAACTACAGTGAATAATATTTTTTCATGTTATTACATACAAGTTTATTTCATCCTTTTTAATGAAATAATATTGTTTCATTTTATAACTTCCCCTTTATTCTGTAATGATGGATAATTTGTTGCTAACTTCTTTTTGTGTGTTTGATTCATTGCTGCAGTGTGCTTGCACGTGTGTGTGTGTGTGATGAAATATATGTGTGTGTTTGTGAGTATTTAATGTTTGTGAATGTTTCAGAAGGATAGCTTTTCTAGCAGTGGAATTTTTTTGGTCAGGGATATGCATGTTAAATTTACTAGACATTTGTCAGATTGCCCTACAGAAAGGCTTTACCAGTATACGTTCCTACTGCCGCTTTCCCACCAGTGTGTAAATGCCACTTTCTCTATACTTCATCAATCCTGTTTAGTTTCAGATGGCATCTATCTGTTTGCTTTTGTATTTCTTTGTTTATAGGAGAGATTAAAAGATTATCTTGTTTGCTGGGAGCCTAGATTTCCATCCTTGTGAGGCAATGATGAGACCCCCATCCCACACTCCCATGGTACCGTAGCGACCACATGGAGAGCCAAAATTCCCGCCTCCACATGGCAAAAGGTGTGTCCATCCTCTCTCTGGGGTGATGCCAGAGGAGACCTAGTGGAGAGTCGAGATTTTCATCATCGCCCAGTGGTAAGGAGGCTATCCCCACCACAATGTCAAGAGCGCATGAGAACGTGGAACTGCCACCTCCATCCAGGAGTGTTGAGGACGTCGCCACCCTCAGGTGACAGTGGAGGCCAGGTAGGGAACCTAGACTTCTGCCTACACCTGGTAGTAACAAGATGGCATCCCTCTGCCTTGCCACAGTGGTTTCAGAGAATAGCACCTGAAACAGGAGACTTCAATAAGATCCAGAATCTCATCATATATAAATGTACACATCTCATATATAAGTCATGTGTTATATGAAAAACAGGGAAAATCTCTACCTGAATTTAAAAAAGACAATGACAGATATTAGAATTATCTGAAAAAGATTTCAAAGCAGTCATAATTAAAAATGCTTCAATAAGGACTTGAATTAATGAACACAAAGCAAATGAAAAAGGAGAAAGCATCAACAAAGAAACAGAAAGCCTCAGCAGATAAATAGAAAATATAAAGAAAAAGCACATGGAAATTTTTGACCTGAAAAATACAATAATTAAAATTAAAAGCACAGCCGATTAAATCAACAGCAGAGAGGAGTGGACAGAAGGAAAAATTAGTGAACTAGAATATAAAGCAATAATTACCTAGTCTGTACAACAGAGGGAAAAAGAGACTGGAAAAAAATGAACAGAGCTTCAGGGACCTGTGGGACTATAATAAAAGATGTAACATTTGTGTTGCTGGAGTTTTGGAAAAGAAGAGAATGAGGGCAGAACTGGAAAAGTACTCAAAAGAAATAATGGCTGCAGACTTTCCAAATTTGGCAAGAGACATAGACCTCAGATTTAAGAAACTGAGTGAACCCTGAGCAGGATAAACTCCAGAATTCATGCCAAGATACATTATAATTGAACTTCTGAAAAGTTAAAGAGGAACTAGAAAAAAAGTCTTGAAAGTAACTGGAGAAAAATAACAAAGTAGAAAAAATTCAAATGACAGTGGATTTCTCATTAGAAACCAGAAGGACATCGCGAAATAGTTTTCAAATGCTGCAAGCAAAGAACTATCAACCCAGAAATCTATACCCAGTGAAAACATCCTTCAGGAATGAAGAGGAGATCAAAGATATTCTCAGATGAAGGAAAAGAATTTGTCACCAGCACGCTTACTCTAAGAGTTGGCTAAAGGAATTCTTTAAACAGGAGAAGTGATTAAAGGAGGAACCTGGAACTATCAGGAAGGAAGAAATAACATGGTAAATAAAAATAAGGATAATTCTGTAGGGTTTTTTTTTTTTCTTGAGTTTTCCAAACTATGATGGTTGAAGCAAAAATTATAACACTGTCTGATGGCGTTCAAAATGTACGTAGAGGAAATATTCAAGGCAATATATGATAACAGAGTAGGGTAAAGAATGGTGTATTAGGGCTTTCCAGATAAACAGCAGAGAGAGAGGTTGGCGGACTTTAAGAAATTGGCTTATACAGTTGTGGGGATTGGAAAGTCCAAAATCTGTAGACTGACAGACTGGAAATTCTGTCAAGAGCTGATGTTGTCCTGAGTCTGAGGGCAGTTGTCTGGAGGCAGAATTGCTTTCTATTCTGGGAACTTCAGTCTTTTGTCTTAAGGTTTTCAGCTGATTGGATGAGTTCTACGCACCTTAGGTAAATAAGACTCTCTACTGAAAGTCTACTGCTTTAAATGCTAGTCTAAAACTACCTTCACACCTAAAAACTACCTTCACAGCAACAACTAGACAGGTAGATTGTGTAGGCGCCTTAGCCTAGCCACGTTGACATATAAAGTGAACCATCGCAGATGGTAAAGAGAGGTGAGATTATATATTTCAGTCAAATTAGTAGAATGACTATGATGCTATCTATATGATATACCTAGAGCAGCCACTAAAACTATATGAAGAGATACATACAGAAACACTACAGATCAATTAAAAAAGGATTCTAAAAAAAGAAATCAGGGACTGAGAACAAACAAACACAAATGAAATGACAGACTTAAGCCCTAATATGTCATAATTACATTAAATATAAAAGTTCTAAAGGACATTGGCATACTGGATTTAAAAAAGTGACCCGTGTATGTCCTGTCAAATTTAATGATATTGGCTAGCTGAAAGTAAAAGAATGGGAAAAGATACAATATACAAACAAGATAAGGAATGGCTCCATTAATATCAGTTAAAGTAGACTTCAGAGCAAAGAAAACCACCAAAATCAGAGAGAGACATTATATGATCATAAAAGGGTCAACCCACCCAGAAGAAATAATAATCCTACATGTGTGTCTATAAACTGAGAGAAGTAATAGAGAAATCCACGGTTACAGTGAGAACTTAAACATTCCTGTCCTTAGGAACTGTTAAACTACAAGACAGAAAATCTGCAAGGATATAGAAGATCTAAGGAATACAGTCTAATCATGGAATCTTATTTACATATATAGAGGCTTTACCAACAAAAGCAGAATACATATTTTTAAGAGTCCATGGAATACTCACAAAAATAATCATATTCTGGGCCTTAAATCTCAACAGATTAAAAAAAATTGAAATCATCCAGGATGTATTCGGTCACCATAGCAAATTCAAACGAGAAATTAGTAATGGAGATAATAAAATCTCCAAATAATTGGAAACTAAAGAAACACACTTCTAAATAATCTATGGGTCAGAGAGGAGGTCTCAAAGGAAATTTAAAAAATACATTGAACTGAATGAAAACGGAAATACAACATAGAAATTGTGGGTCACATCAAAAGCAGTGCTGAGAGGGAAATTTAGAGTGCTAAGTGTATACTTGATAAAAGAGAAGTCTCAAATCCATCCTCTAAACTCCTATCTTTAGAACCTAGAAAAGGAAGAGCAAAACAGACCCGGAGCAATAAGAAGGAAGGAAATGTTCAAGAACAAAAATCAATGAAATTGAAAGAAAACAATAGAGAATAATCAATAAAACAAAGAGCTTGTCCTTTGAAAGGGTCAAAAAAAAAAATGGACGGACTTCTAGCAAGACTGACAAAGAGAGAAGATAGAAATTGGCAGTATCAGCACTGAAAAAAGGAGTGTCACTACAGACCATGCAGGCATCAAAAAGGTAATGCGGGACTATCAACAGCTCTACGCACATAAATTTGATACCTTAGATGAAATGGATCGGTTCCTTGAAAACCACAAACTTACCACACTCACTCTTTATGAAATAACATGAATAGCCAAAAAACTATTAAGGAAATTGAATTTATAGTTTACAAACTCTCAAAAAGAAATCTCCAAGGCCCAGTTGGTTTCACTGAGAATTCGATCAAAAGTTTAAATAAGAATTAATGTCAATTCTACACAATCTTTTTCAGAATATACACTTCCCAGTTCATTCTGTGAAGCTAGAATTGTCTTAATACCAAAACCAAAGTATAAGAAAGAGAAACTGCAGACCAGCTTTCCTCATGAATATAGATGTGAAAATCCTTAAGAAATATTAGCCAATAGAATTTGGCAACATATAAGGAGAACTAAACACCATGACCAAGTGGCATTTTTTTCTAAGAATGCAAGGCTGATTCAATTTTTAAAAATCAATCAATATATTTCACCATATTAGCAGGCTAATGAGAAGGAGGAGGGTATTACTATAAAAGGACCAACATCGGGATCCTTGTGGTGATAGAAAAATTTTACATCTTGACTCTGTCAATGTCAGTATTCTGGTTATGATCTTGAGTGTGATTTTGCAAGATGTTAGTATTGGGGTACAGGAATTTCTGTATTTATTCTTATGACTATATGTAAATCTCAAAATAAAATTATTTATTTAAAAAATACCCAAAACAAAACTCTAAACTAAACTTGTAAAATGAATAGTTCTTAGAATATTTTAAGTCTTCTAAAGGAATGTCAATCTCAGAATGTCTATTAGAAGTCAATTTTGATGTGACTATTTAAAACATAGCTTATTTATGATTTATATTGTTTAGTCAAATCCATTATTTAGTTTTTCTTTTTTCACTTAAGAAAAATTAGACTTATTTTATGCTCCAAGGCACTTAATTTGTATTTAAAGTTTGTTGGGAACATATACTGATTCACTTATGAGATCTAAACAATGTGCCTTGCAGTTTTAAGTAGGGAAGTAATAAAATATTTGTTGAATAACATAATTTATTCAGCACTCAATGGGAGATAGTAGTTATATTAAAAATGTAAAAGTAAACAATGTACATTTATAGGATTTATGAGGTTTTTGAAACCACTTTTAAAGCCTAACTGCTCTTTTTTCTCCGACATTTAAATGATTTCATATTTTTAAGAAATCATTTTTGTTTTATTGTTAGCTTCAGAAAACTCTACAGTGGGTAATTCACTTTGATAATGAAGAAGTGATTTCTGAGTTTTCTTCCTTATACCTTAAGCTGATGTTAGTGGTGGTAAAATATCAATTTGAATTTTGAAAATATTAGTAAGGAAAAGTTTTTGATTTATACAATGCATTAAACACTTTTGTTCTTATTTTCATTAGTCATTTTATTACATTTTACTGCAATTTTGTTCTTTCTTGTATACATACATGGATATTTTTATATCTGCCTCTCATGTACAACAGATTTGAGGCAATTCACGTTATGAATAAAAACAATAAAACCTATTTATAAATAAGGGATAAATCAAGACAGAAACATAAGTATGGGGTCCATGAAGGCCTGTGAACTTGCTGTTTGTGCTGGGCCTATTGCTAGTTGCCCTTTCTCTATTCTGTTTTATATCTCAAGGGAGGGTGATTCCAGTAGGTGAGTGATTCTAGTAGGTGGCATTTTGCAAGTTCCCACATCAGCTAGCTAGCTTCTGCCTACTATCAGTCAATGGGAGATAGTGGCACAGTTTTGGAAAGTGGGAGGAAGGGAAATGCGAGCCTCTCTGCCTTAGGTAGTATTTCCCTTGTAGTGTCAGACTTGTTTTACACTAGGTATCCTTGGACTTGGGCTCTGGTAACATCAATGCTTTTTTCCTATGTTCCATAGGGCTTGGGATGATAGTGGTTTCCTGCTGTGCCTTACAATCCCTGATTACATTATAGTATAGTTAGAATCTTTTAATATCCAAAATCTTTTGTATATTTAATAACATGGTACCCTGCTTTTGATTTTTGTGTACTGTGAAATAATCATGTACTGTGAAATAATCAAGTGGGCTAGATACTGTTTTTATAGTATCTACGTTCTTATGTGCCTTTGTAGTTTTTTCTGTTCTTTTATGTTCTTTTTTTCCCCCTTAAACTATTTGATTTCTTCTTCCAGAATAGGAAGCATAAAGCAGAAACAGAGCAACCTTAAAGGGTTTTATTTTCTGAATCTGATCCTCACATCAATCTCAAAAATGGTAGCACCTACCAAACACATTCAAACATTTGAGTGTCTGCTATGTGATGAAGCATCAAGCTAGGTGGCTGAGAGTAAAGGATGGCTATGATACGGAATCCACTTTCAAGTTACTTTTAGGGATTCTGAACAGGTGCCCATGGCAGGGAAGTTGTTCTTTTTTTTTTTTTTTATTAAAAATAGCACCTTTGGTGATAGGGTTTTATGGGAAAATGCTGCCATAAACATGTAGTCCCATGAAACAAACATAAAATTAGATTATTAATCTAGGGAAATGAGGAATTTTGGTATATTTATTTATTTATTTCCCCCTCTTTAATTCCTCCCCTCACCCCCCACTTCCACCCCTGACCTACGGATGTTGCCATTTCCCCTTAAGAACTGGATCTCTGAAGGCGGGGCGTCTCCTCTCACACGCTGGTGGCATGCACCTGGGGCCTGGCGCACCGGGGTATGGTCCGTGGCTCCGACTGGGGCGTAAGCCCAGGACTTTCTGTGTGTAAAGATGTGCTAAACACTAGACTATGGAGCCACCCCCGAGTTTTGGTATATTTAAAAGAATTCCAAGTTCCGAAAACATTAGTCTTGGTTTTTTAGCTAACTTTATACCATGGAGCATGGTAATTAAAAATATCTTATTCTTTTGTAATATTTTATTTAAACAATTGATTTTAGAAAATTTGTGTGGAAATATTTAATGATAATTTAGAATATTGTTAAAGTAAAGTCATCATATATTTGTTTCTCATTAATCCCAATTTTTCCTTTAATTGCTATTCTTAATCCTGATTCCAATCAATGATTAAGTTACCTTTATAATCCATGTCACACCCCAGGTTGGTGTCAAACCTCCTAGGATTTTGGCTTCATTTTATGTTAACAAGTTGGTAAAGCCCCTTACTCTAGTCTTTTCTAACTAGCTTCTCTGGCCTAGATTGCTACCTCTTCCAATATTATACAGGAAGTGACCGCCAGGGGTAAACAGGGATCCAGCAGTTACCTGTTAGTCTTGTTGCTGAAAGATTTAAAGAATATTTAATTCTCTCCTATTTACCAGATACTATTATAACTCTTGGTTGAAAGGTTTTAATAAATATCACCTCTTCTGGGCTTCTGTTTTGAAACTTTTCAATGTATAGACAGTTAGGGAAAATTGCATGGTAAACATGTATCTTTCATGTAGACTCACCATTTGTTTAAAAATTTTCTACATTTTTATTTTTCCTTTTCTGTACAAATACATGCTTTTTTTGGGGGGGTACCATTTAAAAGAAGTTGTATGTATCATGACATTTCATTGCTAAATACTTTTTGTCAAAGATTTTTTCTTGTCCTTTTTTTTTATTGTACATTCCTGCTAAACTAGACTATATAAGTGCTCATGATGAACGATGCCAGAAGATACACTGCCTGGGAAATCTCATTCTTCCATGAGTGGACTTTCTCCAAGTAAAGTTTTTCCTCGCTTTTATATTACATTCTTTTCTTGTCGTTTGTTTTATTTTTTTCAGAAGCATTTTCTAACCACTTTTTATTACCACCACCCTCACCACTCCTTTCTGGTATCGTTTTTTCAGTAAGAGCTCTTTCTCTTTCTCTGTCTCTCTTCCTCCCTCCTTCCCTCCCTTCCCTCCCCCCTCCTCTCCACACACACACACACACCTCTTGGTAAAATATAACAAAATTTGCCATTCTCACCATTTTTAAGTGTACAGTTCAGTGGCACTAATTATATTTGCAGTGTTGCACAGCCATCAGGACTATCTTTCCAAACCTTGCATCACTTCAGACAAGAAACTGTAACCGTTAAGCAGTAGCTCTCTACTCCCCCTTCTGCTGGCCCTTGGTAACTTCTCATCCACTTTGTTTATATATTTTTCTCCCTTCTGGATAGTCCATATTATTTTCTGTATGAAATTTAAATCAGAACTACTGGTAGTATCTCCACGGCACGAATCAGGTTCCTGGCAGCTACCCTGGATCCTAGGCTCCCCCATACCTCAGCCTGTGGAGGTTCCAGGTTTCTTGTTTCTGCCATTTCATTGACTTTCATAGCTCAGCTACTGGCTTTTCCGTAGCTTCCTGGACCACAGTCATCTTTATAAACTGCTGAAGAAACGCAAGGTGAACAGGCTCCTTACAGAGGGACCACTTTTGAACCAGACTTTAAATCTGTTTTATTGCGCTAGAAAAGTGAGAGCTTCCCCATTTACAACTCTGAAATTCCTTTAAGAAGCTCTAAATGTGATGCTTTTGATTAAAAAAATTAGGCCTTTCCTGTTTGTGATATGAGTGCTTTCTCCTCAGTATGTTTTCTTTCCAATGACTCAATGATGGTTCACTTTTTTCCTCAAACTATAAAAACACAAATATTAAGTGCTCTTCCAATGCTTAACATGGTGTGTTCTGATCTTTCCCCCTAGCGGATCTAAAAAGAACAATTGCTGTCCTTTTGGATGACATTTTACAACGCTTAGTAAAGCTAGAGAACAAAGTCGACTACATCGTGGTGAACGCCTCAGCAGCCAACACTACCAATGGTACTAGTGGGAATCTGGTGCCAGTGACCACAAATAAAAGGATGAATGCCTCAGGCAGCATCAGATAGCAGTCGGAGATCACCGCGTGCTGCCACATCCACCTTGGAGTGCATCCCATGACAGAAAAGCGTTTAAATCGCCGACTAGGATAGAGTAATCTTTATAATAAAAGCTCTACACATTTTCAAGGAATCTGGATTCATGGAACTCTAACTCTGTATATAAATTTTAAGTTATTCGTTTGCCTGCAAGGCAAGTCTCTTCAAGCTGTACTATATCCTTAAAGGGAATTTAGTGACATGGTTGATGTAGTGAGCAGGTAGGTGATATTTGTATAAATCTTTTATTTGCGATCGAGCTGAAACAAAAACATTGAAAGACATGGATTCATTTCTATAAAATATTTATTTAAATATATATAACATGTTTTTCAGACAAGTGGAGAATGTTGTTATTGAATCATTCTGTCATTTGTTCTCAATACATGTAACTGTTAGACTAATACCGTTAGAGAATGTGCTTACTTCCAGTACTATGTTTTGTTACTGAGACTATGAGCAGAGTAAAGAAGTATAATGTTGAAATAATGTTTTGAAATAATGACCCAAAGAATGTCTTCATTTGCACTATCCTTCGGAATAACTGGAGGTTAATTATTGTATATTTTTAAAAATTACATTTGTATGAGTATAATCTTGAAATGGGTAGTAGCCACTGTCTGTAACCTATTCTAAACATTGGAACAGTTAAATAACATTAAAATAGTAATCTCTAATCTTATACGTAACATTTTCTTATATATATTCTGAAGAATAAAAGATATTTTTATGATGAGATTAAAAATAAAAGAGTATATCTATTCATAATTTTTCACATACGTGAATGTTAATTTAACATTTTAACACTTCCATTGTCTATGCTGTCAGGAAAGCACATTATTTCCATATTTGGGTAATTTTTATTATGTTGTCAGGGTGGGGGAGGTTGAGATATTCATGAGAATGGGGCTCTTATGGACGTTAGCCAGAGGTATAGATGTATAAAGGTATTTGTGCTGCATTAAATTGCTTGGAAAATGTTAACATTATATAAGAGTATCCTGGTTTATGAAATTTTGGATTTAAAAGATATGTTAGATATTCATTTTATATAATGACCACTTAAAAATAATGAAGAAACCTTAAGATATAATTTAAATTATGAAGATTGACTTTATCTTTTCAGGAAAATAGCTAATGTATATAGCACAGGAGATCCTAATCTTTGGTAATTCTAGTATAGAGCAAAGGACACCTTTATTTAAGTTTCTCTTGTAGCAAATTTCATTGCCATATGGTGCCCTATATTTCATAGTATTTATTCTCTATAATAACTGCTTAAGTGCAGCTAGCATCTAGATTTAGACTATATTGAATTTAGTTTTGGATATTGTATTGTTCATTATTATAATATGCTACTACATGTAGTAGCAATAATTATAATGTTTTATTAAAATAAATATGAGAAAAATAGTGTTTTATGAAAGAAATTATGTGAAGAAATTAATTACATGTCGTTGCCAGGTGAAGTTTGGAATAATTGTTCAATCTGTCTTAATAGATGTGGACATTTTTGTTTTTTTGTTTTCAGGGATGAAATAAAATATATTATTTGTACTTACAAAGTGCTATCATAAGTTTTTTCTTTAATGGTGGTTGTGCATTTAATAAAAAGTTAATGAATAAAAGGAATGTTAGATAATTTGGAGTTCTGTTCCATCAACTCCAAATAACTTTTTCAAAGGAGAAAAATGGCAGGTTGCCTTGTTAAGGATAGGAGAGGCTGAGTCCTGAGATAGATGGGAAAAAGTCTGGGAGTTGTGATTGGAGGTGGTATCTTAGGTTTGTGCCCTCAAGTTAAAGTTTACTGTTGAGTTTTTACAAGTCATGCCTTAGTGTTTATATCTTCAGTTAATCTTGGTTAATTGGGACATTAGCACAGAGGACGGATGTCATTAAAGGTACTATAAACTTTCTAATTAATTTCAGAGTATCTTTGGGTTTACTTTAAGCACTATACAGGTAAAACGGTAATTTAAACATTATTTCACAAAGTTAATGATAACTCGGATCTCATTGGTCTTTGAGGAAACACTTAGGATTTGACTGTGGGTTAAGTAGACTATAGAGACTCACATCTGCCTTTTTCAGGACACCATATTCTCCCTTTTTTTTTTTTTTTCTATTTATAGAACCTGTCTCACCTCATTTATGTCCCTGAAGCCTAAAATGTTAATAGTTTATATGGGAACCTCTGACTTGCATATTTGCTTTAATTGCAAACAATGTTTTGTTTTTAACCTATTTGAGCTGAATAGCAATTAGTGTAGTTACATTGTTTTCCTTTTTTTTTTTTTTTTAGAGACGTGTTTACCTGACAAGGGGACATAATATAATGTAAAAAACAAACAGATAAAGGCATTATTTGCAATCAGTTTGAAATACTTGAGAGCTCTTGAATGATTTTAACAACTTTTGGTTGGGAGAATGGTAGGGTTCATCTTTTGAGAGAGCTAGAGAGGAAAAAGAAATGAATGTGAAAGTGAGAATAAATACAGAAAAGCAAAATGTGAGGAAAAATCTGAAATTTTTCTACCCAGAGATAACTGCTGTTGACATTTTAGTATGTAAATGTGAATCTGATTTCCCCTGCCTACACTCTCCATTAACTTCTCATTTTCAGTTAAAATCTGGTGTTCACTGTGGCTTCAGAAGCCCTAATATGATAGCTTCCTAATGTCATCTCTTAACCACACCCCTCAGCAATATTAACTTTCTCTTTCAAGGAAACATGTTTTTACCTCAACAACTGCAAAGTTGCTACTCTCTTTGCAGTTCTCATTTCTCAGATATCTTCATGGTTCCCTGCCTCCTTTGCAGGTGCTGGAATGTTACTTCTTGAGGGAAATTATGTGACTACTTACCTAATGTAGCATGCCTTTGATATTCTTACCCTTTTTTTTTCTTCAGAGTTATGATATACCTAATGTTAAATTATATATTAATGTTTTTTCCTGATGCTTCTTAGAATCTAAGCTCTAAGAAAGCAAAGACTTCTTTTTGTTCACTGATATATAACTGTGTCTGGCACATCATAGGTGCCTGACAAATATTAGTTAAAATGAGTTGCTAAACCATTCTACACTTCTTACTTTGTAGTATCTATGTCTTTATATTTTTATAAACTATACTATACATTCTGTTTGTACAGCATATCATGAACTTCTTTCTAAGACAATAAATATATAACTTACACAGTTATTCCACTGTGGGGCTGTATTACAGTTGATATATCTTTCATTCAACTTTTAGGCATTAAATTTTTTTTTTAGGCATTTTGATTGTAGATAAAAGATTTAGACCTAGGTGTGGGACAAGTTAAAAGCCTGTCCTCATTCTGTTATTCCATTTGGTCCTTATCTAGATACTAGAGGGTTACCTAATAAAGTAATACTTATTTAGGGGAGACAAAGTGGTGAAATATCTCTACTGGTTTAGAGCTATAAAGAGAGAGAAAATACAAAATAGATGATCATCTTTAGACCTTGTTTTGTGTTACAAGCCCCAGGCCAGAAACATTTTGCAGAGTAGGAAAAAGATTGGGAATAAAATGTGTAGTGGCCAATTCATAATTTGGTTAGAGAGCTTGGAGGAGATTGGTTAGTCACAATTGTGCTTAATTAGATCAAATTTGTCAATTTATAGTTTTTGACTTAAAATGAATCAGTCATATTAGTATGTATTTAAGTAAGGAAATTAAGCCACAAAGATTTTCTAAACGTTATGTATTTTTAGATTTCACCAATGCCAGTATCTTTCAAAGACCTTTCCAGAATGAGTTTAGGACCTCCAGTGAGTAGGTCAAATGTAACTTCCCATTGCTTCTAAGTGTTGGTTAGCAGCATCATTCATTTGAATAAACCATTATTTTTCATTTAACTTTTTCAGGTGCTTAATTTATCCACTCACTCACACTTTCTTTAATGTCTACTGATTTTTTTAGGCAAAGAATAAAGCATGGTTCTGCAGAGTCTTTAGGTGGGAGGGTGATAAGGTAGATATAATATCAGGGCTTGAGGAAAAAAACTACTTTGAACCACTGGTGTTTGGGAATTTACACATAACATTAGGTGACGCTCAATTTTGAGATAAATGTGTGTGTGGTTTTGTTTGTTTGTTTGTTTGCTTGCTTGCTTGTTCTTCATCTTAATGAGTTTGAAATGGAAGGAAAAAGTCCCATTTACTCTTTCATCAAATCTGAACTAGGAGTTTCAGTCTGAAAGCTTTGAGTGATGGTTAAAGCAGGAGGGCACAGAAAGGGGACTTTAGCCAGGTAAGAAGGGCCACAGGAAGTTCTATACCTTGTATATTTAAATCATCCAAAACTGGAATGTTGTCCAGGAGGGAAAATTTAGAGCAGGAAGGATTTGGAAAATTTGGTTTTCGTAATGCTCCCCATGTCATGGGATTGTTATGATAATAACAGTTATTGAGCATCTAAGGGCCGTGTACTATGCTGTACTCTTCATGTTCAGTACCTCATTTAATCTTCAAATTTTTGTGAGGCAATTTCTATTACCCCCATTTTGTATCTGAGGGACTATGGTGCAGAAAAGCTGGAAACAGGCTCTGGTCACAGATCTCGTCATCTGCATCGCAGAAGGTTCTCGTGCAGAAGGGTCTGCCTCCAGAGTCTGTTTTTGATCACGGTGTGTTACCAGCTATTCTCCTGGTCTTGGCTTAAGTAGATTCCCCTTTACTGCCCTGATCTTATCCCTGGGATAATGTGAACCACCTTTGATCTCATAATAAAGAGAAGGTAGGGATCCACTGAATGCATATTCTCTAGGGTGAATAAAATCATAGCCTATCCTCAAGGTCATTTTTTCTTGCATCCACCTTGGGATTCAGGGCACTATCAACTCACCTACAGCAGTTCTGTCACCATAAGGTCTAGTACCAAGATTTTATTGCAAGGCTTAGGTGAAAAACTTTCTGGGGCCAAAATATTTCTATCATTTTCCACTTCCTAGAGTCTAGACAAAGTGGGATTCAAGCCCACACTCTGGTCTATTATTTTGCTCCTTGTAATCGCTTTAGGTTTTACAAATGGATCATTTGATAACGTTTTAAAGAAGTTTGAGATTGTCATAAGAGTGACTTGATGTCTGATTTGAGATTGTTTCACATAGTGTCTCTGAGTTTTCTAAAATACTACCTGGAAGAACCTTAAAAACCTCCAACCATTTCTTCAAAGCTTGTCTGTTGGGTTGAGAGCATATTAAATTACGGAAAGTCTGTATCTACCTTTCTTCTTTGTCTGGGGTGACTTCTGCCCACTGCACGTGGTTCATGCACTGGTCATTACACTGGAATGGACCTCTCCGTGGAGAAGCAAGCTGCTACTTCTATCGACTTTGAAGAGTCTGGGTGTGTCTCAAGTATTGATGATGATGTTGCCTGAGTACATGGGCTGAGGATTGTTCAAACATAATAAATGGTAGAGTTTCTCAGTCTTACAGGGTATGCCTCTGAACTTGGAACCTGCCAATGTTGGTGTGGTGTGTAGACATGATTAATTAAGGAAGAAGATATTGTGAAGAGGGCAGGAGTCATTACGGATATTCTAGTTGCTGAGAAGCTGTTGGGTCGTGTAGTAGGTGCCCTTGGTAATGTCATTGATGGAAATGGTCCAGCTGGTTGCCAGACCCATGTGCAAGTTGGTCTGAAAGTCTCTGGGATCGTTCTTCCAATCTCTCTGGGTTTGTTTCTGTTCTGTGTCAGATCTGCTGCCCAAACCAAGGCCACAAAGCAGGTCACAGTTACCATGAAGCTGGAATTGGCTCCTTATTCTGAGGTTGCTGCTTTTGCCCAGTTGGATTCTGACTTTTATGCTGCCACTCAACAACTCTCAAGTTGTGATGTACATCTGAGTTGCTGAAGCAAGGACAGTATTCTCCCATGGCCATTGAAGAACAGGTGGCTCTTATCTATGCTGATGTAAAGGGAGCATCTTGATAAACTAGAGCTGTTTCTACTTTTTTGCTGGAGTTTCTAAAAGCAAATCTTAAATGGCATGATATTTTATCCTGCTTCATTATGACTTAAAGTGACAAAAAAATATTTTTCTTATATAACCACAAAGCCATTTTTACATCTAACAGAATGAAAAAAATCATTTTTAAAGTTTTAATGCAAACTATTAAAATTTTCCCAATTGTCTTTAAAAGTATTTTTTTACATTTATTTTTTTCAAATCGGAATCCAAATAAGGTCCACATCTTGAATTTAGTTCTTACAGCCTCTAAGATCTATTTTCATCTGGAGGAGTGCTCCATTTTTCCCTCCCTTACTCTATTTCTTGAAGAAACTGGGTCAGTAGTCCTGAAGAATGTCTCAATTGCATCCTTATGGTGTTTAATTTGCTTCTGCATCTCTGTATTTCCTGTAGTCTAGAAGTTAGATCTAAAGACTTAAATTCTATTTCAAATTTATGACAAGAATACACTACGGGTAATGTTATAGACTTTGTATTATTTCATTACCTCAAGAGCCACATGGTGTCGGATTGTCTCACTTTTAGTAATGCTTAAATTGTTCAGGTAGTGACAGCCTGTTTCCTTCATTGTAAAGTTTCCCAACAATATTTCAATTAATGATCTTAGTATCTCTTGATAACTATTACCTGTTTCATCTTGAAATAATTAGGGGTTGCAAGATGGTAGTTTTCTAATTTGATCATCACTTCTACATTTATTAGCTAGAATTCTTCTATATAGAACTTCCTACATTCATTAGCAGTATGGGTTACCCTGAAATGCTGTTCATACCAGAGAGGCAGGAAAGATCTTTAATTATTTCCTTTCAAGTATCCAATTTGAGAGTAATGTGTTGGTTACCTAGCAACCTCCGCGATGTCCGTAGAATGTCTCTCTTCTTTTTCTTCTTTTGAATATCACTAAAAACCCATGGCTTTACATATTGAATGTGTTTCTGTCAGTAGCAGTTGATTGATATTCAAATTATCCTATTTTGGGCACAAAGGGGAACTTTGGAGGTTTCTATATTCTTTGATATGGCAAGATTAGCTTCCTTGTTTTCTGGCACAATAAGATGTTCCAAACTCAGTGGGTACATATCCTGGAATTGGCTGTTTATTCAAAAAACCCTGAGTCCTTTTAGTGTAAAATGGTGTTTTAGACAAAAATATGGGATTCTTGTTGCTCCTGGATTATCATTGCTTCTTGGTCTTTTCAGTGTACAGAGCTAGAAAATAACTTTTAAAAATTACAAGTTTATACTGATATTTACAATGACAATTTAAAATCGTATGATTTTTAATGGATCGTTTTTATGCTGAACATTTTATCTTTAACTGCTTTAACATAGTTTCTTAGTTGTGTTATATTAAAAAATATATATTGTTTTAAAATTATAATACATTTGTTACTATTAACAAAAAGACTACTACATGAAAGTAGATAATTTAAGATTTGTTTGCCTTTTTGTTTTTTTTGTCCTAAAAATGTATGCCATTAAGAACTACGTAGTTGAAATATTTTGTTCTAAAGTCAATTGGAATAATTCTTTTCTTTGTGTGTTTTGTCAACAAACCGATACACCACTGAGTTCATTTGTTTCAGTTCATTTTCAAATTTTCTGCATTGGTTTTAATTTTTTTTAAATTTAGTTTTGTGTTTTGCTTACTATTTTCTTCTTGAAATACTTCTCTATCTCGTCTTCTGGGACATTACATTTTCTTATGTTTCATTCATTCATTCATTTTTCTGGCTCACTTGGGGCTTTTGTTCAGCCTCCTTTCCTAGTTCCTCTTCTTCCTGCTGTAAACTTTGGGGTGTACCAGGACTTCTCCTCTATACAGATTCACTTCCAGTGAACGCATTTTGTCCCATGGTTTTAAACACCACCTATTTTATGATTATTCTTAAATGTATATGTCCTGCCTGGACTTCTTCCATGAATTGCAGATCTAGATAGCCAACTTTTTATTTGCTATCTGTAATTGAATGTCTAATAGGTGGTTTAAACTTCATATCCAAAAACGAACTCTTGATTTACCCCTATTTCAGTAAATGGCGATTTTGTCATGTTGCCAGGCAAAATAGCTTGAAGTCATCCCTGATTCTTCTCTCTCACATCCTATAACCAATACATTAATATGTCCTGTCAGCTTCTACCTTTGAAATATATCAAAGATCCAATCAATCTTCCATTTCTCACCATTAGAGCTGCTGTCAGCTCTAACTAAGGTGCAGTAAGATCACCTGGATTATTGTAATCGCCACATAACAGGTCTTTCTGTTTCCATCCATGCTTCTCCTTCATAAGCTACTCTCCACTTGGCAGTCAGAGTGAGGCGTTAAAAATCATCCCCTTGTTCAAAACTCTCAGAATATTCCTTCAGAATAATCTGGGTTTAGGGAAAGTGGATGGAGGTATAGATGGAATGAGACTGGACATGTATTGCTAATTGATGAAACAGGGTCCTTGCAACATTAAATTTATTATACTGTTCTCTTTATTTTTGTATATATTTGATAAATAAAACAAAAACTAAAACTTTTCACAGGCTTTACAATTGCCCATAGTTGCACCAATGTTAGCCACTAGCCATATGTGCCTACTGAGCACTTGAAATGTGCTAGTCTGAATTTAGATGTGCTGTGAGTATAAAATACACACTAGATTCTAAGACTTGGTAAGAAAGAAAAAAAATGTAAAATACCTCATTAATATTTTGTTAGGTTGATCACATGTAGTGATGATATTTTAGATATATTGGGTCAAAGAAAATATTATTATAATTAATTTCACTTTTCTTTTTATTTTTTAAAAGATGGCTTCTAGAAAATTTAAAACTACATGTGTGGCTCACATCATCATCTTTCCACTGGATCCACAAGGCACTGTATGATCTGAGCCCTGCTTTTTCTGTAACCTTATCTCCTACTTTTTTTTCTCTCCCTTGCTCACACCATTCCAATCACAGTGATTTCTTTGCTTAGAACAAGCAACATACACTTCTTCCTTGGGACCTTGGCATTTGCTGATCTGCCTGGAGCACTCTTTCTCAGTGTCTGTCACTCTCTTATTTCCTTTGGGATTCTGCTCAACTCACTTATGTTATCAGAGATACTTTCCTGATCTGTATAATACCTCATCCTCTTCACTCTCTATTCCCTTTAATATGCTTTCTTTCTCTTTGTAATACTTATCACTATTGACTTTTTTTTTTTCATTTGTCTTCCTGAACCCTGAGCACCTAGCAATAATGTTTATACAGCATAGGCATTTGGTAACAATTTGTGGAATAAATGTCTATACATTGCACAAATAATTATGTCAAGTTCAGTATCAACTTCTGCAATACAGTTCAGGTTTCCTAAATATATAAAGAATAAAAATTATTAAGTAAATAAACTTTAATTATAACTACACAAAATTCCCTGTGTATGAAAGTAGATGTTTATAGAATGATGGCTATTTTATTCCTTTCAAAAGAATTAAGGTAAAACAAATGACTTTATACTAATCAATCTTGTGTAATTAGTAAGATAGTTTAGAGATACGTAGGAGGATTTCAAGAAAGTAAATAAAATACAGACCAATAGTCAGAAGTGTTTTTTATCCAATAGATAATATCTCATTTCTCAAAAGGATTTTCCAAATTCTTTTATTAGTCTAGCATTTCTATTATATTAATGGTAATCCAGTAAAGGCCATGTCAAGGAGCTTAGAATTTTTTTTTGATACATTGACTTTTTTTTGTGCTAGAAATTATAATAAAACTTGATCTGTTTATAAAATAACTTTTGAAGGCAGTCCTTGTTCTTTATTTAAAGCTAAAACTATGAAGTAGGGAAAAAAACAAAAAAAGAAAAATGAAAAAGGTCTATTTTTAACTTTTGTCTTAATTTTAAAATGTGACTAAATGTACTAATGAAATAATTTAAATAATTTAAAATGTAAGGTTACTAAATGTACTAATGAAATGATTTAAATAATTTAAAAGCAAGGGGATCAGATATTTTTTATCAGAATATATTTGCTTTTCTTTTTTAATTTCAAATAGTCTTGGTTATAGCATCCCTTCAACCATAACTGGAAAAATGATATGACACCAACAAGGTAAATGGCAGTTTGAATTGTGATATTTCAATAGGCAAAACTGATCAATCAGAGGGTTGTACTAATTAAAGACCTTTAATTAAGACTTTTAAAGTATATTGGTAGTAATTTTTTGGAAATATCAATTTTTTGTTTAAACAGGTGTGTCTGTGGTCACTCATACAGTTGATCAAAAGAAAAAAAAAACACTTGAAGCCTGCTAAATTCTGGGGGAAACTATATTTGTCACTTGCCCCCCAAAATCTCAAGCCTGCCTAGAAAACTCATAATTCTTCCTTCAACCCTTATCATCCCCTGGATCCTGCATTTGCACCAACAGGGAGTGGATTGTGAAGGGTGTACATTTCCCCCAGAAGGGTCATTTTCTCCAATACTCACATTGGATGGCTTGGGGATAAGAACATCTTCCAAAGAGGTGCACCAGGAGCTGGGAGGCGGTGGACAATGGAGGTCCTTCCAGAGAAGAGTCAGGCACTGCCCTGTCTGATTGGTTGTGCAAAGGACTTACTCCACTGATGGAACTTGGTGTCATTACTATTCCAGCCCGGCAGGATTTGGTATGTGTTGCGGACTCCTCATCTGTGTATTTCCCATTCTCCCCTTTTCTCAATTAGAGTTTTTACTGTAATTATTTCATTCAATCGTCATCACTGTAATATTGGATATTGGGGGAGGGAGGGGAGCAAACAATTTCCTTTCAGTTATCAACTGCCAAACCATTAAGAGTGAATGACTGGCTGATAGGGGACGTAGAGAGTCTAGACTAGTTGGATGCAGTAGGTGGCCGAGACGTTAGGGCCACCTTCCTTAGGGGTCTGATGAATATAGTCAATGTAAAATGCCTGCACAGGAAGAAGGGTGTGCATGGCTACTAAGAAGGTTAAGCAGTGAGTTATGGCAGACCCTATGAATTGACCTCTCACCTTGACCACCTCTATTATAGAGTCGAGAAAACCCCTATACTGTAGTTGCTTTCTCAGCCTCCATTATACAGCTAGGGGTGGCCATGTGACATAGTTCTGGTGAATGACATGTACGTGAAAATCTTTTGGAAGGGGATTTGTTTCTAGGAAAACTCTTTTTTACTTGATAAAAGGAACAACTGATGTTGGTTAATCCCCTTCTCTCTTGATTTGCTTATGATTTCTGAAGCTCTTGTAATCATAGGAAAAATGCACCAAACAAATGCCAACAACCACTTACCCCAACACTTCTTTAAAGAAACAAAATCTCCATGTTTAAGCCTCTGTTAGTAGGACTGTTCTATTATTTGCAGAAGAAAGCATTTCTGACTTATACATCACTGAGAAATGCTGATAATACCTATCTCATTTTATGAGGACTAAATATATAAAATATCTAACACTTGCCTAGGCAACTTTCATATCTATCTATTTTACTTTCTAGATCAGTTTAGCTACCTTTCAGGAAGAAATTATAGTTCCATTACATTGTTTTTATTAAAACAGAAAAAAAACAAATATAGTATTTTAATTAGCAAAGATGTCAGTTTTATACAAGGTTAAGATAACATTTTCTACTTTGTTTCATAGTCTTATTTGTCATGCCTAATATTTCTGTTGACCTCTTTGCTCAGAAGAGTTTACTGCTCTAGCATCTTCTTGACAGAGTCCACAATTCAGCTAAGCCTATTTTATTTATTTCCTCCTAGATTTATTAAATTGTATTTGCCTACATAGACTCTCCCCTGCCACTTTTCTATAAGCTCACTTTTCAGAGCCTGGCCCTTTTTATTTACCTTTGTTAGCTTAACTGCTGCTTAAAAGCAGAGATAGGTGATTATAAAGAGAGAAAACTGGCAGCAGCAGCCTACAAGGTGTGATTGGAGAGAATGCTTAGCAGGGCTCCTTCTCTTAAAATAACTCTATTTCTGGATCACTCCTTTATCTGACTTTGGAAAGATTTTTAACCTTAAACATCCCTCTGTAAAATGCAAATGTGTCTGGGTGGCTTCTAAGTTTATTGGCTAAGGTTGTGTTATGAGATACTTTTTTGAAGAGTACAATTGATTCTTGAACAACACGGATTTGAAGTAGTGGGTCCTCTTATACGTCGGTTTTTTTCTTCTTCAGTAGATAGTATAGTATTCTAAGTGTATTTTCTCTTATACTTTTCTCAATATTTTATTTACTCTATCTCTATTATAAGAATACAGTATATAATGCATCTAACATACAAAATATGTTCATCACTGGTATGTTATCTATAAGGCTTTGAGTTCACACAAGGCTATTAGTAGATAAATTTTTAGGTAGTCAAAAGTTATGTGATTTTCTGCAGGGGTAGGCTGGGGAGGGGTGAGGGAAGGAGTGGGAGTGGTCAGCACCCCTAACCGCTGCATTATTCAAGAGTCAACTGTAATGAACAAGTAGTGAGCATGTCCAAATGGGAATAAGACCTGTCTGAGCAGGAGGAAGGATTTTAGAAGAGGAAAGAGGGCACTGAAAAGAAAGATGGTGGTGGGTGGGGGCTGGCACTGAAACCATCTATCTACATATTTTGCCTTTGGGATTTTCCTAGAATACTCAGGGAAGTACTCTTGAAATAAAGTATTGTAGTTTAACGGATTATTTTTCTTGTTTACCGATTCTCTCGCTCAGATAATTTGTAGAGGGCGCTCAAGATGATTTCGAGCAAGCCTCGGAATTTAATGACTCCTGAACAATGATGGATTTCAACCCCTTTTCTGAGTTGCTACACTAAATTATGGCCAAATCACTAATCGCTTGATAACTCAACTTTAAACAAGACTTTTTCGTGGAGAATATTTCCAATGGCTTAAATAAAACTTACCTGAATTGTTTCTACTTGTTTCTCCTTAAATTCGCTATTCACTTCTTTTGAAGAACCTGCACCTTTCGTGACACCTGAATGGGACGCAGACACCCAGGACTATTGATTTTACCTCACAGTTTTGTAAACGGCAATTTTGAAAAAAAGTCTGGAGATTATGGGGAGGCGGGCCATATCCAGAACCCTCTAAAAAACCAGTGAAAAACGCTGTATAAATAGAAATAAGCCTTGTTCTGTGCATCCGTTATCTGCACTGCTTTGTCACGTGCGGGTTTAACAAGGAGATTTGCCAGGCCGAGGATAGAGGGAAGCGAGGCAGGAGGAGGGCAGTGAGCGGCTGGCACCCCGGGCGATGCGGGGCGGGGCTGGGCGTGCTGACTGCGGGTTCTCACGTCCGCGTGGGCGGCCAGGTGGGAGCGCGCGCGCCCGGGCCGTCACCGCCGCCTCCGGGTCGGGCCAATCGGGAGGCGGGCGGGAGGGGGCGCGGCCGGCCGGGGCGGGGTCGGGCCTCACTGCCCCCCGCCCCCGAGGTCCGTTCGCGCGCAGGGCAGGCTCTGAGTGCGCGGCGCCGCGCCTCTCGCCTCCCCGCCGGCCATGGAGCGGCTGACTTTGCCTCCCGGCGGCGCGGCGGCCGTGGACGAGTACCTGGAGTACCGCAGGTGAGGCGGCGGCTCCGCGGGGCGCGGGCGCCCCGGGCGGGCCCCGCCCCCCTCGCGGGAGGAGCGCTGGCGACGCGCACAGGGGCCCTGGAATCCGTTCCCGGGCTGTTGGGGGAGGCTTACACTGATGTCAAGTTGCGTCTTTCTGTAATTAAACATTGTAGTGACACACAGTTCTAGAATAAATCTCTTCCGGGGCTATTTAAGAGGTTTCCCTCTCCCACCCTTTCCAAGAAGGATTATTAAGTCTAGATTTATTTAGTTTTTCCTAAATGGCCATTACACATTGAGTACTCGGGGCCTATAAAAGTTAGCAGATATTAAGTTTCCATGTTAGTGTAGCAGTGGGATAAATCGTGACCTTTCCAAACGTGCTCCCAATCCCAGGGTGCTGGTTTTGGAAGAAAGACACTGATTGGTGTAGTTTCTTTGGTTCTGGAGATAATTCTTTTTCCCGAAACTGGAAACGCAGCCGCCCCTTCGGCTTGAGGGCGCCACTGCCCTGGACCCTGACAAAGGCTGGTTGCACCTGCAGCGGTGACGTGTTCTTTATTCTCCCAAGGAAGGTTTTTGACAGTTGGGAAACTGGGTGAGTGAGAATTACTGGACAGGGACAGGAAGGACGACGCGGAGTTGGAGGGGGATGTGTATGTCTAAATGGGAAGCGAGACAATCACAGCTCCGCCTGGGAAACCTGAGAGGGGCTGCTGCTCTTCCCAAAGGTGGTCGCCAGATCACCCAGTGCAGAACCGGCCCTGTTAGCCTTCAAGTCTCCAGTGCTTCTCCCCAGGACCAAGTTGCTGGGCCCTGGTGTTGACTGATAACCTAGGTATTTAGATTAGTTTAGTGGATTGTGGGCCTCCCAGTTGTAGTTCTTTTGCCTGACCCAGAAAATGTTAGGGCCTGGTGGAAAATTTTTTTTGTTTGTGTTTTGTTTTTGTTTTTTCAAACATAACATATCTGGAACAATACCCTTAAAAGAGCCTTCTTACTCAAGTATAGCAATTATGGACCAGTAGCGTGGGCATCACTTAGGAGCCCATTAGAAATGCTCTCAGGCCTTTTCTAGACCATTAATCTAAATCTGCATTTGAACTAGAGCCCTTGAGGTTTGTGTAACTACAATAAAGTTCTAGCTGCACTGATTTAGAACTTAAATACAAATGATCTTTTTCTTTAAAAAGACCTACTTTGATCCTAAGATCTTTCCATTACCTGTTGGTTCACTACTTGGTTGTTATAATAAAGTGAAATGGCCCAAAAATTGTCTCAAAAGAAATGCCCTCACTTTGCTATTGTCTATCTAAATTAATTTAAGTAAGAAAAAAGTTTGTCATGGTTTCCTAGCTTCTGAATTGGTTCTGTTTACCTCAGTTAAAGTCTTTAGAGTATTGAAAAAGGTATGGATTGCATAAAAAAATCAGGTAGCATTCTGCAAATAACACTTTTCATGATTTTTAAATGGGGTTATTTTCAAGAAGAATTTTCTTCAATTTTGAAAAAATTATTTTAATTGTACTTTATTTTACTCCAAGGATGCCAACTCCTAATTTCTTAAGAAATTAAGAAATAGCAGTGGTTTAATTTTTCCTATAAAATGTTAAGGTCTTCTGGAAGTAAGCAATGCTGCATCTCATTATCCAACAACAGATGTGGGTTTGAGATTGTGCAGATCCAATGGTGTTTGTGGGTCCCATGTTAGTTCATACTGGCTAGGGTTTGGGGTCAGGTATGTGCATTAATCATGTTGTCTTCTGCATTGTTTTTTGTATTTTTGGGGGAGGAGGTACTATTTTTAAAGGAGGAAAATGTTAGAATTTTTAGCAGTTTAGGCTCCAGCTTTTAATGAGCAAATGAGCATGTTTGCTTCAGAATCAAAGGAGAAATTGAGGTGAATATGTGGTCATTTTTCAGTGTTAAACCTTGATGTGTCAAATCAGATGTTAGGAATTCTTTGACTTTCGTACTTATAATTCTCTTTTATATGAGAAGCAAAAAGCTTTATTATATTGTGCACTTTTGCTATTAACATGAACCTAAAGTAAAAAAGCTGAAGCAACTTTCCTTTGATTATATAAATATAGTTTAATTTTTAAACTGGAAAGTATAGTTTATGTTTGTAACCTGGAAAATAAAGCTCAAGGCTTAAAAGAAATATTTTTTTGTGTGTGTTATTGTTGTAGAATTGTGGGTGAGGACGATGGAGGGAAACTATTTACTCCTGAAGAATATGAAGAATACAAAAGAAAAGTTTTACCTGTGCGCTTACAGAACAGATTATTTGTGAGCTGGCGATCGCCAATTGGAATGGATTGCAAACTCGTGGGTCCAGAGACACTGTGTTTTTGTACGCACAGGTGAGATATTTTATTGCTAAGTTTTCTGGCGATCAGAAAATATAAAACTGTACCACAGAATATCTTCCTTTAATAAATAACATTGCTTGTGATAATCCAAAAACAAAAGTATGCCTTTATGTTACGCACTAGGAATTATCTAAAAATTTTTTGGCTGTAATTAAAAAATTTCTTACTGTATTCTGTTAAAACTCATACAGAGCCTATCACCTTCAGTATCTCTTCTGTTGCCATTGGTAAAAAAGATGCTGGTGCCCCTGTGGCTTTGCCAGGGGCCTTTCGGTTAGCTGGAGAGTGAGTCTCTCTTTCCCACCTCTGGACAAGGTGGTAGAGGACAGGTTGTCAGACTGTGGAACTATTTGAGTTGATCTACACTGAACAGGTTACCAGTCTACAAATGGAAGCATTTATCCTCAAATTTACTAATCACCCTTTATACTTTAAGAAACATATTGTCAAGATTAGCCTAATAGACAATTTATCAAAATAGTCTATTTATCAAACTATTGATCAAAATAGTTTGTCTTAGTGGTAGAGTTGTAAATATTCCCCCCAACACTTTAATTTTTCCAAGATTTTCAAATATTTTTTAACAAAAAGTTATTTTTGACAAATCAGTAGCTAAATTCTACTTAAGAGAGATGCTTTCTATGTAATAAGTATTAGGCTCTAAAGAGTTTAATATCAAAAATCGAAATAAATGCAATTAAATTTCAAAGGACATATATACATTCTATGTTGACTTTTTTATAATTGGATGTTTACACATTCAGAATTAGTTCTAACCTGTACTGATAATTTCTAATTTATTCTTATGACATGCTCTGTAAAACACTGTAGTGTGTTTGTATTAAATTTGCACTAAGTGGATCATAACGATTTACTTTATTCTTGTTTTTGAAATAATGAATTGTTCTTAGAAAATATTTTATTTTGTTTGAAAGGATAAAGTGTTCTTCAGGTGATGATAACTAACTGATCTTGGGAAAACTTTGGGTTTACATTTCTAGTAATGAACTCTCGGATTTAACTTGTGTTTAATTAAAAACCCAAATGAACTTGGGCTTTTCAATTAAAAAAAAAAAAAGAAATCTATTGCTTCAATGCCTTTCTTAAACAAACAAAAGTACCAAGAGCACAGCCTTTCTTTACAAGTGGTCGGTTTCCAAGCAAAGCACGTGAAGCAAAGGAAATACAGGAGGCTGATCCCTGCTGTGTTACCTGTACCTGAGGTTTGCATTGGGCTGTTTGTCGTGGTCTACTTTAAATTTTACTACTGTCACAGGTCACAGCTGTGAAGCTCAAAAGGACAGCAATGCTTCACAGAAAAATCATGAGCCCATTATGTGTTTTTAGGTAAGAGTTTTACTGTCTGTTCCAAAGGAACCGTGGAAAGAGCACCAACCTGTTCTGATAGTTTCTGGGCCTCTTTCATGAGCGACTCTTTGTGTAGTTGTTGTTTACAAACTCGTAGTTTGCCAGAGGTTGTTAGGCAGTTGCTAGGATGAGTAATGCGGTATATAGGTTGACTTGGAACTTATTTAGCAACCCCAACTAAAAGCATTGGAGGAGTGGAGGATGAAGGTTATGTTGATATCTTTCAGAATTGAAGAGAAATTTGGTAAATTTGTGTTAGTTTTGGTATTTATTTTTGTACAAATTTAGAAATTAACCTTAGAAATTCACCCAACTCAACTTCGATGGAAAAGTTCTTAGTACTGGTCACTCAGTGAGATCTCTGTCTATGAAGTTTTTTCCTTATTATACAAGTAAAACATGGTTATTAAGGAAAATGAAGAATCTGTAGAAAATCTGTAGAATGAAGACTCATCACCCAAAGCCAGCTGCTGTTAACATATTTTACTATATTCATGTAATCTTTTCTTTACATAGTTCATTTCGTTAGGTATACATATATTTATACATAGATCCAGTTTCTCATGACAGAATCACAGAAATGTATTTCCACATTGTTATGTACTGATCACAAACAAGATTTTTAATACCTACTCGATATTCCAGATAGTCCAGTGTTCACTGTGTGTTCTCCAGAACTGTGAGGGCATCTCACGGGTGTCCCAAGTGGCAGGGCAGGTTAAGGGAAGGGCAGACTCCATTTCTGGCTCTTTCCCTTGCTTTAACCAATTCTGCTTTTATCTATTTTATATGTTTTGGTTCTGTAAAAGATTTTACTTGAAGAAATGGGTTTCACGGATAAAAAGTTTGAAAACTTGTTTCGTAATTTACTTATCCATTCCCTTGTTATTTGTATGGGGTGTGTGTGTGTGTGTGTGTGTGTGTGTGTGTGTGTGTGTAATTTTTTTGGCTCTTGTAAGTATAGTTGCTAATGATATCTTTGTGCACAAAGCTCTTTCAATCCATGGAATTATTTTCTTAGGGTATATTTTCAAAAGTGAACTGTCTGGCTTAAAGGGTGAGTCTACTTAACTTATTAAAACATTAAATGGGATTGTTCTTTTCCGACACTCTTGGCATAATTGTGCATTATGTATAGCTTAAAAAAACTTTGGCTCTCTTTGCTGAGTGAAAAATGATGTCTCATTGTTATTTTAACTTGTATTACCTAGATTAATACTGAGATTAATATTTTATTGAGTATCACTTTATGAAAAGGAAGCGAGTGCCTATTTTCAAAAGTAAATTATAGTA
The DNA here is from genome assembly GCA_004027375.1 of Macroglossus sobrinus. Classification (NCBI taxonomy): domain Eukaryota; kingdom Metazoa; phylum Chordata; class Mammalia; order Chiroptera; family Pteropodidae; genus Macroglossus; species Macroglossus sobrinus. The sequence continues at coordinate 75,111 of PVKZ01002777.1, read as the reverse complement.
AAATACATTAATATGTGTTTATTGAACTTACTTCAATTTAAATAGCAAACCTGTAAAAAAAAAATTAAGTAATACGCTTTGATAAAAAGAATATAAAGAACTTTTTTCACACCTTATTTTGTGTTTCCATTTTAAAGAATCTGTAGTGGTAAGTATTTTAAGGGAATTATATGCTTTTTTGTATATTATTGTGAAAATTCTTCAATATGTAAATAACTGTAAATAACTAAAAATAAAATCTAAAAGTGAAAATTTTCTCTGACCAAAGCAACATAGCTGACAGATATTCAGCAGGTAGGGAAGTTTATTCTCACCTTACTAACAAGAACAACGAAACAAACAATCATTTTGCACTTAACAGAATAGAAATGGCAATTTTTGGCAATACCTGCATTGTGTTTTTATTTCTTTTCTTTTCTTTAGATATAAACAACATAAAACCGACTTTGAAACACTTCCACAGCAGCGCCCCATTAGTCTGCCTTGCCGAGTGCCCGGCTGCCAGTGCAAGGCTTACCTCTATGTCCCTTTGAATGGGGCACAGCCCATTCGCTGCAGGTGCAAGCACTTTGCCGATCAGCACAGTGCTTCGCCTGGCTTTATGTGCAACGCCTGTGAGTTACATTATTATAAACACACCAAAAGAATGTCTTTATTTCTTTAATGAATGTTTAATGTGTTTTGTGCCAGTTTTATTCAGTTATAGAGTCAATATGAAACAACTAAGAAAAATTTGATGGATAGCTACTCTACAATTCTATTTTTGTGGGGAAAACCCTGAGTTATTAGTTTGCTTTGCAATCATAAACTCCAGTCTCATCTAATTCAAATAAATCAATTAATGGTAATAGATTTTAAAGAATCACTAGATGTGATTGGTTTCAAATTTTTGAATAGAGGGAGTTTTGTCAACTAAGTTCTATTTATAGATTTATGAAAGGAATTTATAAGTCAATAAAAATTTTATAATTTGTAGATTATTATGTTATTGCCTAAAACATAGGCTGACGGGAAAAGCAAAATGTAGCATGATAATTTTAACACTTTAGATGCAATAGCGCCTTTACCTCAATACCTGTACTCAATGGTAGCCTGCATATGCCCTTTTACTGGATCATCCTTTCAAAAACCCTTTGAAGTAGGTAGGATATTAGTCCAGTATTTCTCTTCAGAAGATAGTATTTCAGTTGTTTTTTGTAGTACATTGAATTGAAGTATTATGTTGAAATATAAAGCATTCTTTTAATGACAGTTGCAGGAATAAATGTGTTTCATTGGCTAAATATGGAGGTAGTTGGATAAAACTTATGTGCCTTGGTTCCCATACACATTTGTCAGAGTGTGAGTGTGTAAAGATTTTGTTAATGATATATTCTGGCTTCCACTTTAGTATGTCTACACACACACACACACACACACCAATTTTATTATGATATAATTTATGTAGTATTCAATTTGCCTATTTCAGGGGTACAATTTAATTGTTTTTAATATATTCACAGCAATATATTTCCAAAAAACTGGAAAATACACAAACACGTGGAGGGTTGTGCAACCATCACCACAATAAATTTTAGAACATTTTTGTCATCCCCCAAAGAAACTCCATATCCATTAGCAGTCATTCCTTATTCCTCCCAGCCCCAGACAACCAATAATATACTTTGTCTCAATTGATTTGCCTATTCTAGACATTTCATATAAATGGACTCAGCTTTTCTATGTCTATGGGTTGGCCTTTCAGTATGGTTTTTATGGGGAATTGGTCCATAGGGAGGTTTCCACATTGTCTCTTCACCTGGACCTGGTCACTGGGATATCCTACCACACCTGCTTTTAACTCAGTATTTGAGGAGAGGGTCTGCATTTCATGGCTTCTCAGTGTTTTGCCAATTCTCTTTCAGTCCTAGTTGGTTTTTCCAATATATTTTTTTCTGCCACAACCACCCTTACCACTCCTGTGTCTTTTAGAAGTAAGAGCAATGGCTGGAAGGGAGTTCAGGGCTGGAGGTAAGAGTTACAGAGGCCAGAGGGTAGCATATGAGGGATCTAGAGTCAAGTGATTTTGGCCAAGCTGAGCATTTTTAGGGTAGACAGCTTAGTACCTATGTTTAAACACATTTAACTCTCTTTACATCTTGATTCAGGTTCCAAATGTTCAGGATTCCATAGCTGCTTCACTTGTACTTGTGGTCAGCCCGCATATGCCCATGACACAGTAGTGGAAACTAAGCAAGAAAGATTGGCTCAGGGAAAACCAGTAGGACAGGACGTTCCTTATGCAGCAATGGGAGGATTAACTGGCTTCAGCTCACTGGCAGAAGGCTACATGCGCTTAGATGACAGCGGAGTTGGTAAGTGATGACACAGAAATGTGGGCTTGTCGTATTGTTTATATGTGTGCTAATAATAGTGAATCCTTCTATTTGTTTAGCACTTCGTATTCTTCGTGGTTTTTTACCATAAAAATTCTCTTATTTGATTTTTATCTTTTCGAAAAGGTTTTATTGCTACTATACAATAGTCATTACAGAAAATTTAGAAAACATACGTGTGCCCAAACCCCAACCCTGTTGTTTGTAATAGCCGAATAATATTTGATATATAGTTTACCTATTACCCTATTGTGTGCAATTTTTGCTGTTTTGACCATTTCATTTTGGAGATGTGGGCTTCTGTTCATTTGTGAATACGCATGTGCATGTAATCACATATGTAATCGCATCTATAATCGTGTTCGCATGAATGTCTATATATGTATGTACATACATATATCTGCTTGTATACATAGAACTTTTAAGTAGTGTGGGGAGAATTTAATTGGATATGTCTCAAACCATTTCAGAGAACTGGAGCCTTCTGAGTTAAGTGGGATTGTGAAGAAGAATATGGCTTCTATCTACTTTAAATGCTTTTTTTTTACAACAAGCATGTATTTTAATTTTTTATTACAAAAATTATATGACTATAAATGAATATTTTCTTGTTATAAAAGATTCAAACAATAGAAATGAAGGCCACCTTGAACATTTGTGTTTACCCCAGATGCTTGCCCACAGGGTATTTGCTGTCATCAATTGATATGAATTTTTCTTTTTAACATTCATTATTATAGTTTACTTTTTTTTAACTCAGAAAAAAAATTGAAGGCCTATTATGTCAGGACACACAAGTCTACTTAATTCTTTTTAACTGCTGCTTAGTATTCCACACAATAGATATATCAGTTTATCTAAACCACTTTATCACATTTAGATTGCTTCCATTTTTTTTGCCTTTACAAACAATCCTTCCAGAAAAATCCTTGACCTCGCTTTCTTGTATACCATGTGAATGGTATACCATGTGAATGATATACAAGAAAGGTAGATATAGAGAAGTACAGAGAAGTGTGCACATGTGCAACTTCAGTCCATTCTGTCAAATTGTCCTCCAAACCTGCTTGTTTACAGTTCCTCTAGTGATGCTTTAGCTTCTCATTTATGCTAATCACTGATATTCTTAAACTTAAGTTTTTGCTAGTCTGATAATGAAAATGTTATTGTTTCAGTTTGATTTTCCTGTTTATAAGTGAGATGACCATTTTTCCATATTTTTTGGCCATTTTACTTTCTATGAGTTGTCTGTTCATATACTTTGCTCATTTTTGCTTTTATCTTTTCTCATTGATTTTTAGAAAGTCCTCTTATAGATTCTGTATACTAATCCTTAGTTACTTATTTTGCAGATACTATCTTCCAATCTGGCATTTTCTTTTCATCTTTTTTTTTTAATAGTTTTTAAATTTTGGAGGCAGGCCTTCCCTGCTCCAGTTTTGTAAATATGTTCTTCATTTCACTTCAATTTTTTTTGTTTTTATGTTTAGTTTTTAATGCATCTGGAATTTATTTTTTTGTGAAAGTGTGAGGTGTGTATGACTTCAGTTTTTGTTCAAATTGATGGCGAGTTATCTTTCCCAAATAATTTGAAACTTTATCACATTCTGTCATGTGTTTTTTTGGTATGTGTTTTTTTCCCAAGATTGCCTTGATATATTTGTGTATTTTCTCTTCTAAGTAATTTTACAACTAGCTTGTGAAACTCCATAAATAAATCCTTTTTCAGTTTTCATGGATGCATGGTTCTATTAGGCACATGCAATAGTTGCAGAAAACTCAATTACAAAAACAAAAATGAATGATAATGATGTTGCTCGTGATGATTTCAGCTTTGTACTGCCAGGAGTTGTTCCAACCTCTTTATATCTGTTACCTCATTTAATCCTCACCACCACTCTGGAGTTAGATGCTGCTATTAATCCTGTTTCACAGATGAGGAGCCTCTGCACAGAGAAGTGAAATATTTTGTTCTGTGTTATTTAGCTAGTAGGTGGTAGGGTTGCTTTGGTTCAACCCAGAAATTGTTCTCTGCTGATTAGTTTGCCTCATTGTTGTAGTTTTCTGTGCAGCTGCCATATTGTTTTCATTACTACAGCTTTATAATAAATTAATATTTATAACTTCATTGTATTACTTCAAAATTTTCCTGATGAATTCTTAGCTTTTAATTTTTTTAGAACTTTGGCATCATTTTTTGAAACACACTCTATTATTATAAAAGCAGTGTAAAGTACAGATTAATATAGGAAGAATTGATATTTTAAAATATTGAGTCTTCATTTGTGTTCTGTCTAGCTAAGTGGAATTCTGAAGTTATCTTCATAAAAGTCCCATATAATTTTTCTTAATTTTATTTATGAGTATTTTATCTTTTTTAAATAGCTTGCATACCTGGGTTTTTTTCTCTTCTTTTATATTTTCTAGCTGATTATTGTTTGTATATAAAATAGCAAATGTTTTATGTTGCTTTTGTTACCAGTCATTATTACTATACTTAAAATTTTAAATAAATATTTAGTTGATTTTGCAAATAATGATATTTTTACCATTTTTTTTTTTTTTTACCAATATGTGACTTTTCTTACTCTTGACTAATCAAAATGGTTGGTACTTTTTCAGAACAATGCTGAGTAATACTGGTAGTAGCCGGCATCTTTGTCTTTTTGTGACTTCTAGTATTTTATCACTTAAATATCTTTATAATGTAAAGAAAGAAAATCTACCCCTTCTGGCCCCTGTGGGAAGGTGGGGTGAAGCATGGTAAGAGTGAGGAGAGGAAACATGAGATATTTTGTCTAAATTTTAGATGTAGGGGAGCCTGGGGTAGAGGGATGTCTGCTCTGTTAGCCATGTGGAACAGAGAAGACTGCTTGCTGACATTTCCAGGAGCCCATAATTTACAACTCTTAATGGACTGTGAGGCAGTGGGCCTGCTGTGGCATCTGTCATAGCAAGGGGCAGTGGAGACACCAGAGCAGGGTCCACTATGCTCTGGGGGGATTCTTCGGAGGAAATGGCAGGCCTCGAGGGTACTTCTGTTGAGAGCAAGTGTGAAGCTACCAGGCCCTACCAAACTGAAAGACTAAATTACAATTTAGGCCAGCCTTGAGCATTTGAGTTCTGGAGTGCACACAGCAACCAGAGGACAGCACTCAGACCTGAGTGGACCCAAGACCCCGTTTCATAGTCCCACAAACCACACGAGAGAGGAGCTGGGGAAAGGGAGGGGTGGGAATCTGAAGGACTGAGCAATTGCCCTACGTTGTTTACATTTGTAAGAAAGAACTAACTTTTGAAACCGAGTAGGATCAAAAGTTTATTTTCTAATACCCACGGGATGGAGATGGGATGTGGGGGAGGTAGTGGTTTGTGAAGAAGATACAGCATTTTAAAATTTTCTGTGCTGCTTCCTTCCTTTTGGTCCAAGTCATAGTATTTAGCAGTTGGTCTTTGTAGTTTGTGGTTGAGGGTTGCAGATGTTCCTCATTTTATTAAAGAAGTTTTCTTTATTTCTCATACTTTGTTTTCAGATGGTTTCCCAGTGAGGAATAGAGTAAAAATATACTTATTCTGCCCTCTTCAGCTAGAGGTTATCACAAATGTCTTGATTTTGATAGTGTTTTGTAACTATGTTAAGGTTCTGTACTTCTTTGCTGACATTAACATTTGTGCATCATAATATTTTTTTCCTGTGAAAAAGGTTTCTGAGAAATACCAAAATACTTTTACCCATTTGCCTTTACTTTATATGGCGGATAAAAATTAAATGAAACTTTCCTTTTTTACAGAAAGGATTTTTCTAATGATTCTGCTGAGGCTCTAATTTATTTCACATTTGAAATAACTTTGTATCCTAAAGGATGGAGATTTAATTTTCATTCTTCATGTATTTTGTTATCAGGTGCACCTTCAGCTGAAGTTTTAGACTCTCCAGTTACGGCCATGGACCACCCGTTTCTAAAAGCATTTGAAGCATCATCTTCTCCAAAAACACTAACAGATGGTAATGAAAGTAGATTGAAAAAATATTTTGGATGTAGGAAATATGAATATAAATTAATTTTCTAGACCTCTCTCTTTTTCTCCATTATTTTTGCAATTCGATTATTATTTTATTTTTGTATTGGCCAGGAACTGAGAAAAAGCAAGAAACCTTATATTTTTATTGGGAAAAAATTGCTACACCTGAGAAATATGAGGAAACTGGTAATACAGTACTTTGAAGTTTTAAAACCTTATTCTGGTACACATTATAGCTTTGATGTCTGAATAAGAGAGCCCTCTAGTGGACTAGTTGCCTTGATCTTTCAGGGTCTCCCAACCAGGATGTAATCCAGTGATAATTATAGGTTAGCAAGGTTTTATCATTTATAAATTATATATTAAAAATGAATAGGATTCATTTTTTAAGCACTGATGTTCTGTTTCCTTTACTGAAAGCAAGAACAAAAACATTAAAGAAGGAATTTGTATGATTTACTAGGTTTTTAATATTTAAAAATATTTTAAAATGAGAATTTTCCTTGATTTATTTGTTTTTATACAACCTTTCCATGCACCCTGACTTTCTCCACAAGAGATTTTAAGTCTGCTGCTTACAAAATAACACACAATGAAGTAATGATAAAATAGAGATAGAAGATCAAAACCAAGAAAAAGGACACAATTGTGTCCACTTTCAAGGTCCATGTAATTGCTGCATTAAGCTTTAGTTTTGACTGCAGGTAGTGGCAGCCAAGGCACAAAGGAAGGTGCGAATCAGTTAAATATGTGTTATTATTAGAAAGGAGGAAACATGAGTTCCTCAGTGCTAATGGAAGTTACACCAACGCTGGATTTTAAAGACATCTGTATAGTGACCCTCAGTGATGCAGTGGCCTAAGGTCCTTAGAAAACTTTTTTTTTTTTTTTTTTTTTTTTTAGCAAATGCAGTGTATGGTTGCTCATTTCTAATAGTCCCTTTGATAAAAGTGGTAATATACCATTTTACCAGATAAATGGTAACATATCATTAAAGTGCAACTCAGTGAGGGTGATTCTACAAGAGGTTTAGCTCAGCGAGTCCAACATGATCCAGGGAAAGACCCAGAGTTTTCAGACAAATGAATAGATAGCACATATTCTAATCAATTTTTCTAATTTTTCTCAACAAGGCTTTTGTTAGAGTGTGGTTATACTCTGTGATAATTGTTTGGAGTTATGTGATTTTTGTGTTGCTGGTTGAGAGTGAATTCGTGTGCTTTAAAAACTAGAACAGATGTTCAGGTTGATACTCTATGTTGGATGTGAAGGGACCCAACCAAGCATTTACCTGAAACTAGGATGAATGTCTCCATAAAACTAGGCTCTTGGTGTACCAACAAAAAAACCCCCCAGATTTTCCTTTTGAAGCACAAAAACTAGTGCTTGATTAGAGTTTTAAAAAGTGAATACCATGGAAGATGGTTAAAATTATTTTTAGTTTTGAAAACTTCAAAGCAGGTAGTATAAGCACTTACGGTTGCCTTCACAAACTGTCTTAGTCCATTTGGGTGGCTAGGACACAACACCATAGGCTGATATTTTGGCTTATAGACAACAGAAATCTATTTCTTACAGTGCTGGAGGTGGAGAAATCTGAGATCAAGGCGCCAGCGTGCTTGTGTTCTGGTGAAGGTCCTCTTCCTGATTCATATCTGGTGCCCGCTTGTTGCGTCCTTACGTGGTGGAAGTTCTGTGCACATCCAGGGACTCGGGAGCTCTGGGGGATCTCTTTTATAAGAACACTAATCCCATTCATGAGGGTTCCGCCCTTAGGACCTAAGCACCACCCAAAGGCCCCACCTCCTAACACCATCACATATGAATTTTTTTGGGGGGGACACACACATTCAGACCATAGCGCCTCTATAATTACTTCTGTTCATTGTTACAGTGTTAATGTGAATTGCTAGTTTCGTTATAAAATGTAAAGTGTAGCTGAACAAAGCTAAGTGTGCTCTTATATGAAATAGCTATATGGTGTTATTTCATATGAACCAGCTGAATACTTGGAGAATGTCTGCTGATGAAAATTACTTTTGTCTTATGATGCTCTGTTCTCTGAAAAAGAATTAGGTGGTAGGATCAATTCCTCATTTAGACCATTTCTGGTTTGAAAAATAAAAATTATCCCCAGCTAGAAGGAAAGTTATTATTTTTAATTTCAGAATTTATAATTATAGAAATATATCACTTAGAATTTTTCTTATTAGTAGGTCCAAGTAGTCAAGTTTCTTCCTTCAAGAGACCTGACGAGGACGATATGGCTTTCTTTGAAAGACGATACCAGGAAAGGGTAAGTCTGTGGGTGAATCTGCTTACATTAAGCATTTACTTCTAACAAAGATGCTGTAGAACGATTATACACTGATTGTGGATTATCATTAAAAATAATTCATGAGGTTTTTACTTATAGCAGGTTTTAGGCCCTTAGGCCTTTAAAAAACAATTTAGAGATAAACAGGACTAATGAATAATATGATATATAACACACAGGTTAATTTATGGAGATCATTAAGGTTGACTAAATATACAAGTAAAATTGCCAATAATAACCATTAGTCATCAGCAGATCTATAAATTATATGAATCTTGAATTCATAATATGTAGTAGTTATTCTTAGTAACTTCTATGCTTAGCTAGACTCGTTAAAATTACCCGATTGCCTTTAAGAAACAACACTAAACAATGTATTTTAACACTTTCCAGGGCTTATCAGCTATAGTATTGATATGTTCTCAGATATCAGTAATGATGATTTTCATCATTTCTCCACCACACTGTAAACTCCTTAGGAATAAGTGTAGTATTTTACTCTTCTTTGTATTTTTTGGAGGGAACTAAGTATAGTGCCTTCTTGTACATAATACTTTTTCAATAACTATTTATGGAAAATTGAAAAAATAAATAGATATAATTGATATTCCTGTTCCTACATGTCATCTACCTACACATTTGATGTGTTTCGTGGCAGTGTTCGTATTTGAGAGCTTTGTTTTTGTTTATCACCAGGTGCAAGGACGTTGGCTTAATGAGGTCTGGGGGATGGTATCCAGCCATATGGCACATTCCCCAAATTGCTTTCCTTAGGATTATTTTATAGTTGCTTTGTAGGCATTTCTTATCTCTCCAACTAGGTAATAAATGCCACACACTTTTTGTTGTATCCTATATAGCTCTTAAACAAGAGCTTGTTCAGTAATTGGAAGTGTGGAAAAAGGAGACCATTAAATAAATTCACTATCCAAGAGCAGAGGCAGTGAACAGGGGATAGAGAGATTAGCGTGGTTTTCTTGACTAAGAATTTTGAAGTAGAGAGACGAGTCCTCATATGGTATGAGGCAGAGCTAGAAAACAGAACTTACTGCAGTGATTAAAATGTTCTATATCTGTGCTATAGCCATTCATTGTATGTGGCTCTATGAGTCTAAATTTAAATAAATTAACATTGAAAATTCATTTTCTCAGTCACATTTCAAGGGCTCGGTAGCCACATGTGGTTAGTGGTTACCTTATTGGACAATGCAGAAAGTTTTTTGGAACGCTTTGGTCTAAAGGAAAGAGGTAGTAGGATCTCAGGGAGGGAGATGAAATGCTTCGAGTGAGAAAAGAAAAGAAATGAAAAGGCTATTTTTGCAGCAGCATCAAGGGTAGACTTTTAATCATATCATTCTGTTATTGAAACACAAACGGTCACGGCTGAATTTTAGTTTTTCCTCGCAGACTTATGAGGGACAAGGTTCTAGAGTGCCTTTCTTCCCTCCTTCAGAAGCCTGGGTGCTGATGACTGCCATGAAAACATGCCAATAGTATTTGCTTGTGGTATTTGCTTATGGAAAGAAAATGGGAGTTCTTATCTGTGAATGTTTTAGAGGATGTTCCTGGCCCACACAGACTGCTTATTATAAACAGACCTAGAATTTATGGATTTATGAGATGTAGTTGATAACTCTCTGGTTTGTGTGATTTATGGATTTATGAGGTGCAGCTTATAAACTCTCCCTGTATGATTAATGCAGTACAAACACTAAGAAGCTCAAACCTACGCAACTTCTTCTGAGCTGACATGTACCATACACCATTGTTACTACTCTTCTTTTACTCCAAAAAAACGAGACATACACCATTGAGGGAAAAGAGCTGATTAAGAAATGGAATCTGATGGGTTCAGAGCTGTTTTGCAAAGCAGTGGTATGTTCATACAGACATACCTGGGAGACACTGTGGGCTTGATTCCAGACCACAATGAAGCTAGTAATGCAATAAAGTGAGTAGTAATCTTTTTGCTGGTGGAGGGTCTTGCCTTCAATTTGTGAAAAATGCAGGATCTGTGAAGTGCAATAAAAAGCAACACAATAAAACAAGGTATACCTGTATTTCATTCAAGTGAGCAAACACTTTCCTGACTTTTGTTTATTTAGCATCTTTGCTTTTTTTGATGTTACTATAAATCTAACACTTGGCCCTCAGTGGGAGGGGAAAGGGGGCTAGCATTTGTTGAGTGCTTATTAAATCCTTTGATCTTTATATATATGATCTTATTTACACCTTTAGAAGAACCCTGAGAAGTACCTATTACTATGACCTTTTTTTACAAATGAGAAAACTGTTGGTTAAATAGCTTGCTTCAAATAATTAATAAATGATAGAGGTCGGATTCAAATACTTTTATCTGACTCCAAAGCCTATAATATTTGCCTTCGAATAAGGTGTTCCCTGGGGGTCCTTCAGGTGACCTGTTGACTGATATCACAGTGCAAGAGTGATATGAATGGGAGAGCAAAAAAAAGTGTACGATTTCTGAATAAGGTTCCCAACAGTCTCAAAGAGCAGAGAAAGGGAAAAATGGGAAAGAGATTGGTGAGATTCATCTGATTCTATGATTGGGATGTTATTTGCAATTTGATGAGATCAGGGAGAGTGGTTTTACCAGGTCCCTTCTGGTTTCCTGATGTTTTTCCTGTCACCTTAGAAGATAAGAGGCCCTGCCTTCCCCTTCCATGCCCCATGTTTTCTCTGCCCTTCTCTTGCAAGGGTAAGTCAGTGGTGCCATCTCTGCAAATTGGTATGTGTGTGAGTAGTAGTATGGGTTTTATGTTCTCTGGAATCTTTTTTTCCCATGGAAGGGGTTTATATGTTTCTAAAATATCAGATTGATGACATTTAGGTTATTTATCGAGAAGGACAACCTTCAGGAACGTAGGTACCCTTGGAAATGTCGAAACCAGAATTATCCTTAAAGTAGTCCATGTTCCAGAGATAATCCAGCCAGATTAGGTGTATTCTGTAACCCTATAGGGAATGTGCTTAGGCTGGATGTAAGGGTTAGGTATTTCAGCTTAAAAAAATTTTAGTGGCAATTAAACTTAATTAATTTTTATTTTCCAAAGTGATATTCATTATGTTATTTTTATTAAGATGCTTACATGAAGTTGAAATCAAACCACATTTTAAAAATGTAATTAGTCCCTTTAACTATCAGATTTGGCTTTAGTATTTGGCAGCTTAAACTATCAGATTTTGACTTTAGTATTTAGCATCTTAATAACTGTTAAGTAATTGTGAAATGGCTGTGATAAATAAAACATGAATTCAAATGAAGTATGTGCTGTCTTTTCTCCTTTAGGATGTTTTATGAATTATATCAATATTTTAAATTTACAGATAAAAATGGAAAAGGCTGCTAAGCATAAAGGAAAAGCACCATTGCCATCAAGTTCAAAACCTTCATGAAGACTATTTGGGAAATTAAAACCATAATCTAAATATATCTTTTTTGTGTTTATTTAAATCTAAGAATATAGTTTATTTTCTCGCAAATTATTTACTTTTAGTGTTTAAAAATATCTTTTTGGATGTTTCCTTAATTTACTTAAATAAGTGAAAATACCTTATATTTTGTCAAAATTCATGATTTACTACTTTGTACATTTTCCTCTCCTAACAAATGAGGTTATTTTCATATTAGTCAAAACCTGAAAGTACAGTAAATTTCAGTCTATCATAATTTAATTTTTCAAGCTATTTTAAAAAATTCAATGTTATTGACATTTTTGAACAAATATTTAAGGACCACTGGTTCATTCAAACTAGTATGTTAAATCTTAAATTTTTTATTTTTTGAACTTCGTAGTATTGATTTTTGTTTTTAACCAAAACTATTTCCAAATTATCTAATCATTTTGTAGCAGTATCTACTGATGTTTAAGTTGTTTTGTTAACTATGCACTCTGTATAACTGTATTGACTTCAAATCTTTTTGAACCCACCTCTCACTCCTCTTACTGCTGTGAAACACCTCCGAGTAGGCTTCTGACAGCTTCCTGTGGAAGCCATTTGACGACACTTTGTCTTGGGACCATGTCATGATTTTCTTCTTCAGGGATCCTCTGACACCATGGTTTGAGGTCCCCCTGGAACCCCTCTGCCTCATACGTGTATAATAGATATGAGGGAGTTAATGACTTTGAGACCACCCTTGACTAATGGGAGGTGGAAGCCCATAGATAAATATCCCTTTTCTGTCTGCCGGGAAGTCAATTCTGAGATGCCTTTCATAAGCTTTCTTAGAAAATCTTGTGGAATTGAGCACTAGTCACCCATAATAGTGGCCAACTCTATAATACAGCCTTATTTTAGCTTCCTCTTTTTCCATTCCCTGATCCCTGTCTTTGGTCCTGTGGAGGAGAGCCTGTTCCATGATGTGACTACTCCTGGACCCACAAGCTGGGCCTGAGCCAAAACAGAGACCGCTTCTCATAAGCCCTCTCATAGACTGTCTGATCAAAATCGATACTTTCCTTCTGACACAAACCAGTACTCCTCTTGTGTCTCGCGTTATGCTGGTTCCTGGAACGGGCTTTTATCCTAACCCAGGCAAGCACGTAAGGTATTTTCTCTCCTTAGGACAGATCATGTACCAGTACCCCCATCCAACCTGCCCTGTTCTATATAATTCTTTGGTGTCCGCCAAGCAGCACAGACGATATCCACTTTGTCTCACAGCTGCCCGAGATGTGCCTCACGTGTAAGTTTCCCTTAATAAACTGTTAACTGCCAGACTGCAGTGGCCTGTTTCTTTCCCTACCTGCCATTTATGGAGGTGGATTTACAGTCTTGGGGATTTTCCCTGGGTCTGTGTGAACAGTTTCCCTAGGATCGCTTCCCAAATAAATTACCCGTATGTAAACATTTGTCTTAGGCTTTGCTTTTGGGTGGAGGCTAAACCCAGGTTAAATGGGGTACCAGGAACATAACTAGAAAGCAAACCTTCAGGATGGGATTCTGTGACTGGATAATTCACTGGACAGATGACAATAAAGACCCCATAGCTAGTGTTAAGTGGGGTAGTGATAATTCCTGGCATGTAGATGCATCAATTACTGTAGTGGATTTGGGTGAAGTGTGGGTAGAAGGTGTGTTAGGTATGCAGTAGCTGTTGCTTTACAGTGGAATGAGACTAATGGAAATGATAAAGATGGAAGTTTTGGTTAGTGATTGTTAACTTCTTTAGAAGTCTTGAAAAAAAAAATGACATAGGTTCATGTTAGCTCCTTTAGTCAAGGCATGTTCTGAAAGCCAGAATTCCTCAACAGCACCCTTTTGAAAAAGCCTCATCTCCTGTGTACGCAGGCAATCTACACTGACAGTCGGCCCAAATCTAATAGTAGAGTGGCAAGCCTATAAAGGAAAATACACAACCTGGGTCACCTCTTCCAACAAGGTCAGCATGCCGACAGAATAAGGTTGGAACTCTGAATTGTGGGATGGGGACATTTGTGTTGGTGAGCCTGATCTTGAACCCTTGGGTTTTCTTGAACCCTTCAGCTGGCAGAAGCAGCCTTCTCCATTTTGCTAGAGGAATGCAGCCTACACCTGTGAGGCACTTGCATGTAAGATGGCACTTGTACTCCTCAATACCCACCCCTGCGAGCTCTCATTGACTTCAAACTGATAACTTGGCTCAGGTCTCAGCATACCCTGTGGGAAATTCAGTCCTTTCTACAGGCAGATAGGTTACAATCTGAATGAATTGTAGGTTCTGGTTAAAATGTTTTAGAAGAAAATATGTGTGGGGGTAGATCTTGAGGGTATTGGATCAGGGAGTGGAATATAAGGCTTGATAAGAGAGTGCAACATGAATATTCATATGTAAAAATAAACTGACATGCTTCCCATCTTATACAAAAGTCAACTCAAAAAGAATTTTAAATCTAAATGTAAAGTCTAAACATGTAAAACTTCTAGAAGAAAATATGGAAGAAACCTTTTGTGGTCTGGGTTAGCCAGAGACCTCTTAAGCTACAACACAAAAGCAAGAGCCGTTAAAAAAGTGATAAATTGGACTTCATCAAAATCAAGAACTCTTTGAAATACCCTTTTTAGAGAATGAAAAAGACATGCCACAACTGGGAGAAAATATTTGCAAATCTGGAGATGTACCCACAGTATATAAACTCAGAAACTCAGAAACAAATTCCATTGAAGATCTGAAGAGAGTTTTCACCTAAGATGCTATATGGGTAGAAAATAAACATGAAAAGATGCTCAACATTTTGTCAATAGAGAAATGCAATTAAAACCACAAAAAGATATATCCATAAATGTCTAAAGTTAACATTGGCCATATAAAATGATAGGATATAGAGCAACTAGAACTCTTATTAAACACTTGTAGTGGGAGTGAATATAAGATAGTATAACTACTTTGTAAAACAGTCTAGCAGTTTCTTTAAAAGTTAATCAACTATATGAGTAACCACTCTATTCCTAGGTATTAACCAGAAATGAAAACATGCCTATACAAAGACTTACACCTGATTGTTTACAGCAGTTTTATTTGAAACGACCCTAAATTGAAAATGATTCAATTGTCCACCAAAAGGTAGATAAATGTGTACACAATGAAGGGCAACAAACTACTGATGTATGACAAAATAGGTGAATCTCAAAAATAATTATGCTGAGTGAAAGAAACCAGGCAAAATGTACACCAAATTCTAGAAAATGCCAAGCTAATGTATGGTGGCAGGAAGCTGAATCTGTCACTTGTGGTTTATTGGGGAGCCAAGGATTATAAAGGGGTATAAGGAAACTTTTTGGAGGGAGGGGTAAAGGAAATGATTGTTACCTGGATGGTGAGGATAATTTCAACAGTGTACACATGTTTGCTCTAATCAAACTGCATATTTAATACCTGCAGTTTATTAATTATACCTCAATCAAGGTGTTAAATTAATGGAGATAATTTTAACTGTTGTGTAATGTTTGCCACAAATTGTATTAATCTGCACATAACTGGATACCTAAGCTATATTTATCCCCAACCCATCTTAATGTGAAAAAACGTGCCACACAAGGGGGAGAGATCAATGCTAAGGCTGAGCTGGAAAATGCTTGTAAAACTACTAATCTGAAAATCACATTTTCATTTACCAAAGTCATTTTCCTCTTTCCATCTTGTGAAAAGAATGTTGGGAGTCTTCTAATTTGTGTGTTCTAAAACGTAAGTCAGCGCGAACAAATTAGGAAAGACCACGAAAGCCACGCCCCTACGCTCGGCCATTCTTCGAAGCCTCGCGAAAAGAACGCGCCTTTCTGCGGCAGGTGCGGGGGTGCGGGGGTCGGGACACCTCACTCCTCGTGCGCAGCCTCTGCACACGGCTTTCCGCGTGCGCGGCCCCGCCCGGTGCGCCCCGCCGCAGCCGCAGCCGCAGCCGCAGGCCGCGGGCCTCGGCGGCCACGTGAGCAGTCGGCGGCTCCCGCCTCACCCGGATGATGGCGCTGAGCCGAGCACGCAGGCGCCGTGCCGAGGCCTCGTGGCCGAGGCATGCGCGGTAAGTGCGCACGTGCGCGACGGCTGGATGACGGTGAGCTGCGGGGGTGGGCGCAGGGCTGAGCGCCCAGCATGTGGGGCCCCGGGCACTTTTCTAGGGCTTCTGCGGTGGAAAGCATGAGGTCAGTAGTAGTCCTTTTGGTGTGTTCGGTGGTAGCGGCTTCCGGGACCGTCGTTTTACCCCTGGTTGGCGTTTATGTCTCCAAGTGTGGGGTTCGAGGCCCATTTCCTGGCCTGTCCTCGCATTCAGTGCCCGTCTGCTTCTGAGGGTTAGAGGCACCCCGGCTTTGCCAGCAGGTGAAAACCGGCTTGTGGACAACTCGGGCATGAGGGTTCTCGAGGAAGACGGGGACACACAGGCCTATTGTGGGGTGGAATTTTCTCTTCCAGCAAATTCTTTGCCATTTAAACTTCAAAATCTCCCAAAATAGTTGTCAAGGAGCGACCTGGACTCACTTATTCTAATCGCTATGCATTAGAGATTTGGAAGTGCCATTTGGCAATCCATTTGGTAATTCATGTTTGCAGAAAGGGAGTGCAGCGTTAGTTTCTTCGTAATTGTTGCAGGAAAGTCTTTTTTAAGCCTTTTAAAATACGATTTACAAACTATTCTGGAAATAGCTTCTTAGAGTGTGTGGTGAGATTTCCAAAGTAAACCTTTTCATTTTTACTAAATTTAATCGAATGTCTTCCCAAGAAACAGTCTTCTTAAACAGATTACAACTTGGTTTTCCAACTTTTTGTCTAATTTAAAAATTACTTTTTGACTAATATTGGAGGTAGACTACTTGTTTTGAAGATCTTTTAATGCTGCTTTGTGTATGTGAAAAAAAATTTTAAGCCATAATAAAAGTTTAAAACATTTTTATAAAAGTCCAGATTTAACTTTTTTCCTATTTCAAAAAACATTTTAAACTTTGATATAGTGCTGTTTTTAGTGAACTTTTAAAGCTCTTAAAAAACCCCAATATTTTCAGTTTCCTTCAAAGAAGTAACATTTATGCATGTAAAGTGCAATATTCTTGTGTATTAAGGATAAAATTATAAACTATGAGGTATTTATTTTGGAATATAATATGTAATGAAAATTATTTTTGAAGTAATGGGCAAGATTTGATTCATTTTGCAGTTTTTGATTGCAGGGTATCTTCAAAAGCAGGAACCACTGTGCCTTTTAAATAAAATTGATTACCAGTCTGAAGTATTTGTTCTATATGTTTTTGTAGTATTTCTTTTTGTTTAAACTGTGGAAGTTCTCTTGTTTTGGGAGGGCATCATTACTCTGAAGTATCGATTTATGTAGCTGATCAGGATGAGCAGGAATTATCCACCTAGTGTAAGTTTGTAAGATCGGCTAGAGAGAAAATTTCAAAGACATATGTGATGAAATCACAAAATACAGTATTCTCAAAAGGATTATCGAAGAAAATATATTTAATAAGGATTTGAATTTTCATAACATTTAGAACCAAATATACTTGTAGGAATTTGAACGTTATGTGTTTTAGTCTTTATTCACTATTAATGGACAGATTATAAGACCCTAATTCAAAGTATTGAATTTAGTTTTTCAGGAATTGTCCAGATGGATGAAGATACACATTACAATAAAGGTACTGACACTAAAAATTATTTTTCGATATTAAGAGCTAGATCATGATTTATTTCTAATTTTCTTTGCATTGTGATTTGGTTTTAGTTGAAGATGTGGTTGGAAGTCATGTGGAAGATGCAGTAACATTTTGGGCTCAGGTAAATAGTAGCTTGTTGATTTTCTCTCTCACCACTTGGCCCACTAACTCAGGTTCTCCTCAACAAAACAAATTAAAAACACTAGGATATATATATATATATCGGTGTCATTCTTAATTCCTGATTTTTGTTGAATGTTATTTTAAGACAAGGCATTATAGAAGACAAGTGGCTACAGTTGAAACTTAATAACTGAGTTATGAGTAATATGCACATAACACTGGACTTAAAAAAGCAAGAATGTAATTGTGGTTTCAGAATTGCACTTCATTTAACACAAACAATTTAGGCCGCAGTAAATTACTGAAGATTCTGAGAAACTTGCATTTGTGAAGTTACAGCTCCATCTAGGGGTCTTTTATAAGATTTCTTGAAAGATTATGCTTTAAAATCTGTTTTTCTAATGATTTAATTTTGAATTTGAGATCCAATATTTCATAAAATTAGGAGCAGTCATGGAACATTACTAAACTTCTGTTGGCTGGCTTCAAGTCAGATAGGTTATTCAGTTCTAAATACAAAACAAGGCACCAAAGTGCTTATGTTCCAAAATTTAAGAAATTAAATTCTTCTAATGAACACAGGTACTCACTGATTTTCAATTTTATGAACTACACATGATATGGGACGGAAGGGTATGACATTTTTCTATACTTCCTGTTGTATGAGGACTCCTGTTTGTGGTAGCAGAGTGAATTGGCAATGTGGGAAATAGAATTTATGAGAAGAAAAGTTGTAGAAGAATATGATTAACACAGAGTGCTTAGATTTGTATTGAAAATATACTGTAGAAAGTGATAGTCATAGGAAGCTTGTGGCAAATTTATGTCTCTGCTCGTGCATATATTTTCTGAAGGTGGCCCACGGGTTCTGGTTCTATGCCCTTTGTGTCTTATTAATAACACTGGTGTCACTCTGAACAGTGTTCCAGGTTGGATGATAAATTATATGTTTAAGCTCATTATATAGGGCAACATTAATTAGCTTAAATAACATTTTCTAGACCAGCATTGTCTAGTAGAGATATATGAACCACATGAGTAATCTAAAATTTAGCAGACATAAGTAAAAAGAAACATGAAATTAATTTTAATAAATATAATTTAACTCAAAATACTCAAAATATCATTTTAGAATGTAACCAGCACAAATGTAGTGATAAGAAATTTTCCTTTTTTCATATTAAACTTTTGAAATCTGGTGTCAGCAAATGTTTTCTGTAAAAGATTAGATAGGAAATATTTTAAGGTTTGAGGGTTGTATAAACCTTAAAATATATAGAGTTTCACAACTGTTCAACTCTATCAACTCTGCCATTGTAGTCCAAAGGCAGTCATAGACAATATGTAAACAGGTAGTGATCCATTAAAACTTTATTTATCAAAACAGGTGTGAGTGAGAGGCCAGTAATTAGCCAACCTCTGATTTAAGCCATGAAGGCCCCTGTAGAAATTTAAAGACATTTTAAAAAATTAGGAAATGTATTTTAAGTGGATGAAAAGATTGAGTTAAAAATACTAATGGCATCCATATGAATTGAATGCTTATTTCAAGAAGGAATTTGTAAAATTTGGGTTTGGGATGTAGATGAAGAATAGAGATTTAGAAGTTTTTGGAGGCAGGTCAAGATGGAGATCTGCTCATATACTGTTTTTCTGTCACTATGGATTTCCACCAGATAAGCTACTCATATAAAAACACTTCAGAATTTTTGGTAGGCCCAGTTGGATGAGTGGCAGCTGAAAGAATCTTAAGTATTTGACTTGCATCTTAATTTGAAAGAAAGAGCTTTTATCTTTTTAATCCATAGGCACAAAATCTAATTATGTAGACTATCTTGGTGTATTCTGAACTTTACTTACAGAGATAATTTCATGGGTCTCTTCACAAAGGCTGTTTCTAATGTGTCTATGGGTCAGTTTAAATTCAGTTCTCTCTTTACTGTACCATGGTACTGAAATCACGGTGTATTTGGAACAGCTTTTTCAGAATTTTTCAGTCATCAGAGATAATCATATTTTTTCTAGCTTTACTGAATATTTAGTTGATATATTTTTAAAGAACATTTATTTAACTTTATTTTGAAATAGCTTCAGTCTTACAGAAAAGTTGTAAAATTAGTACAAAGCTTTCTTTATATCTGTTATCCACCTTCTCAATGCTAATATTTTACATAACCATAGTATAATTATGAAAGCCAGGAAATTAATGTTGGTACAGTGCCATTAACTATGAACTACAGCATTTTTTCACATTTAACTTGTTTTTTTTTTTCATTGTCTTTTTTCTGTTCCAAAAGCCAGTGCAGGATCCCACATTGTATTTAGTTGTCATGTACCCTTAGCCTCCTCTAACTTTGATAGTTCCCTTATTTTCTTTTATCCTTGTCCTTCGTGACTTTGACATTTTTAATGAGTACTGGTCAGTTCTTTTATAGAGCATCCTTCAGTTTGGATTTGTTCAGTGGTTTCTCATAAATCGATTAGCAGTAATAGAGAAGAGATGTGTCCTATTCAGCACATTATATTGGGAAATCATGATTTTATATCATTATTGATGAAGTTAACCTTGATCCACTTGGTTAAAGTGGTAACTGCTGGCTTTCTTCAATGTAAATTTACTGTTCTTTCTTTTGTATTTAATAAATGTTTTAGAGGGAGATACATTGAGACTAATCTTATTTCTTTTCAACTTTTCACTCAAAAATTTTATTATTAAAACAGTGCTTGCTTAATGATTATTTTCTATTCCCCTCATTCCTTCTGCATTTATTAATTGGGATTCTTCTGTAAGAAAGAGTTGTCTCTTCTCCATCATTTATTTGTTTATTCAATTATTTATATGGACTTGTGAGTATATGTCTATGTGATATAATTCAATACTATCATTATTTAAATTGTTGCAGCTTTGGCCATTAAGAGATTGTCTACTCTATCCTTTAAACATGTCCTCATATATATATATTTTTTGAGCATTTCTTTTTGGCACCACCAGATGTTCCAGGATCATCATTACTGTTAATTTTTAAAAGTTTTTAAAAATTAGTTTCAAGTATACAGAACATTGATTAGACATCTATATAGTTCATAAAACGATCCCACCCAATTGCACCCTCCCTCCCCTGACTTTTTACCTAGCCAACATATTAATAATGCTAACTGCATTCCCTTTGCTGTACTCCCCATCCCTGTGATCATCCAGAGCTACTAATTTGTACTTCTTTAACCCTTCACACCATTTTCCCAGTCCCCTAAACCCCCTCCCCTCTGTCCAACACCAAATTGTCCACTATAATTGTGAGTCTGTTTTTGATTAGTTTGTTCTTTTTATTCCTTAGATTTTGCATATAAGTGAAACCATATAGTGTTTATCCTTCTCTGTCTGACTTAAATACCTTCTAGGTCCATCAAAGCAATATCTTTTTCCATCCCCTTCCTTTTCATATATAGGGCGGGGGGGGGGGTCTTGTTTTCTTCTCCTTTCAGCCACTCTGTCATTTGGTTGGAGCACTTAATTTTTCCATTTGAGGTATTTATTGCTAGGAATGTAGTTGTTATTATTCTTTATTCCTGTTTTTGGTACATGATTTTTCTTAAAGAAGTTCCTGCAACATTTCCTGTAATACTGGCTTGGTGGTGATAAATTCCTTTAGCTTACTTTTGTCTAGGAAGCTTTTTATCTGTCCTTCAACTCAAAATGATAGCTTTGCTGGATAAATTATTCTTGGTTGTAGATCCTGGGTCTTCATCCTGTCGAATATTTTTTGCCAAGCCCTTCTGTCCTGCATAGTTTCTTTTGAGAAATCAGCTGCCAGTCTTAGGAGTTTTCCCTTAACTGTAATTATTTTCTTTTTCTTTTGCTGCTTTTAATATTCTTTCTTTGTATTTAACTTACGGCATTTTAATTATGATGTGTCTTGGTGTAGGCCTCTTTGGATATCTGACTTTTGGAATTCTCTGAGCTTCCTGGGGTTTTATGTCCATTTCCTTCACCAGGTTGGGAAGTTTTCCATCATTATTTCTTTGAATAGCTGTTAAACATCTTGATTTTCTTCAGTTTTGCTAATTAGACGAATATTTGGAGCCTTAATAGTTTCTGATATGCTCCTTAAATTTTTATAGTCTTGGCATCTTTTTTCTTGCCATTCTGACTGTCCTGATTGGCTTCTCTGTCCTTTAGATAGGGCATTTGATCCTCCTCTTAATTCACTTTGTTTATTCCTTTGTTTATTCCATTTAATATACTTCTCATTTCAGGTAATGTGTTCTTTATTTCATACTGGTTACTTTTTATAATTTCCATTTCCATTTTTATGTTTTGTATCTCTTTGTTGAAGTTCTCACTGAATTTATCTACACTTTCCAAAAGTTCATTGAGCATCTTTATAACCAGTGTTTTGAACTCTGCATTTGTTAGGTTACTTGATTCTATTATATCTGGATCTCTTCTGTTCTCTCATATGGTTTCTGCTTCTTTGTTCTCCCATTTTGGCTGCCTTTCCATGTCTGTTTCTGTGTACTAAGTAGAGCTCCTAAGTCTTTTGGTCTTATTAGTGTGGATTTGAGAAGCAGGTGTCCGGTGGCACAGTCCTGAGAGGGGTTCAGCTGCAGGCCAAACTTAGCCCAAGCCTTCACCCCTCCGTGGACACCTGTTAAGATTCAGCAAGCAATCCACAGATGCTGTGCTTATGGTTGCTTCAAAAGGCCACAGCAGAAACCAAAGCCAGCTGGCTACAGCCCGAGTTTAGGTGCTGCTCAGCAAGGAGCACTTGACTTGCTGAGGAAACACCTGGATGTGGCTTGGGTGAGTTGGGGGAGGTAGGGTTTCAGGGAATCCTCTGGGTGGAGTGACTTCTGTTATCCAGTCTGATGACGTCCTGGCTATGGTGGCTCTGTGTCCATGCACTGGGAGTGGGGAGGGCTCAACAGAGAACCATGGATACGGTCGGCTCTTCTCTACAGAGTGAGTCTTGCCTTGGCCCTCTTTCCGACAATGTCTTCCTGTGAGTCCCTGGTGCCCCCTGTGCACAGCCGCATGAGCACTGGTGTTTAGAGGTCCATCACCATGAAAATCCACTCACGGATGTGGCCCCTTTAAGAAGCTGAGCCGCTTGGGGCTGGGCAGCCCCACATTCTTGCCCCATCCTATCTTCTGCCGTTGTAGGGTGATTTCTTGGATTTCTTCCTAGTTGTATGGCTTGTTCCTCTAGATCCCAGGCGATTTTTCTTTGCTGCTGCTCCTTGTTTCCGTCACAACTTTGATTTATTGCCAGGGGGATGAACAGCGCCTCTGTTATCTACACCATTTTTTTTCTCCCCTCCCCAGGATCATCTTTTGTTTCCCTTTCCTAGCCGTGGAATTAACCATTCTCCAATAAACCCTGGTTCCTTTAATTGGATAATGGTATTGAGAAATCAAGATCTGGGCTCTAGGTGTGGTTATTGCTTCTGCGGTGTCATTGCTTCTGAGTCCTCTCAGCACACAGCTAGAAAAGATATATGTATAAAAACCCACTCATATATACATCTGTATTTCTGTCTCTTGTGTCTCTTTCATATATACATGTACACACAAACATATGTATGCACACCCACATGAACACACATGTATAAATATGAGTTCATACAGATACCTTCTTATTCTAATCTAATGCAGGTTCATGAGTCTTCCCTATTCGTAGCTTGCTTTTACCTGCTCTCATTATCTAAAATATATTTTTTATTCTAGTGTACACCTAGTTTCAAATTATTAACCCATACCCCATGTGAAAAATGAATTTACTAACTAGATTATTTGTATACAGAGGAATATATACATTTTGAAATTGTTTTTATGTTTTTCCTCTACACAACAACAAATACATGAGAAGGCCGATGTCATTTGACCAAAATATGCTTTCCATGTTGAGCAATTAGAATTTGGTCTCAAGAAAAATCCAGAGACAGTTGTTTAAAGTTACCTCTTCATATGACTTAATAATGTTTGGTATCTTGGTTTAACTTCCAAGTAATTTGAACTTATTGAGAAGAAAAAATTTTCTATAACCTTTTCTAAATAAAGAACTCACTTGAATTATGAACAAATACATAAGAATTTATTTTCTGTGTTCCCAAATCTTTTAGGTATTATGCTTAGTAGAACCTTTAATTGTGTAACACTATTAAATAATATTTTACCAAATCCTATATCTGTTTTTCCTTCTAGAGTATCAGTAGAAATAAGGATATTATGAAGATTGGTTGCTCACTGTCTGAAGTTTGTCCACATGCCAATTCCGTTTTTGGGAATCTTGATCCAAAGAAGGTGAGCTGTGTTCTTGGATAAAATGATTTCATCTCTCCTGTATCTTAAATTTTATAGTTTTGAAATTTTTAATTTATTTGAAAGGAAGAGGCAAAATTTTAGAATTTATAAACTATAGTCATCATAAATTAATTATTTCAAAAATATCTATATTTTAAAAAAATTTTCAGTTACAGTTGACATGCAATATTATTTTCAGGTGCACAACAAAGTGATTAGACATTTATATCACTTATTAAGCTATCACCCTGTTAAACCGTCTGATGCAATACATAGTACAATACTATTGATTATATTCCTTATGCTACACTTTACATCACCACAACTATTTTGTAATTACCAATCTGTTGCTCTTAATCGCTTCCCCTTTTTAACCTATCCTTCCACCCCTGCATCTGGCAGCCACCGGTATATTCCCTATATCTGTGAGTTTCTTTCTATTTTGTTTATATTGTTTTTTAGATGTTACATGTTAGATGTTACAATCATATGGCATTTGTCATTCTGTCTGACTTACTCCACTCAGTACAATACCCTCTAGGTGCATCCATGTTGTTGCAGATGGCAAAATTTCATTCTTTTTTATGGCTTAATAATATTCCATTGTGTATATATACCATCTCATCTTTATCCATTCATTCATTTATGGACACCCAGGTTGCCTCTATATCTTAACTATTGTAAATAATCCTGAATGAACATATGGATTCACATGTCCCTTCAAAGTAGTGTTTTGGGTTTCTTCAGATAAATACCCAGAAGAGGGATTACTAGGTCCTCCTTTGTCTTGTCATAGCCTTTGTTTTAACGTTTGTTTTGTTGGGTAGGTATTTCTATTCCAACTTTTTTTTTATTCCATTTTCATGAACTATTTCTATCCCTTTACTTTGTATGTGTCTTTTGATCTAAAATGAGTCTCTTGTAGGCAGCATATGCAAGAGTCTTGTTTTCTTATCCATTCAACTACCCTATCTTTTGATCAGAACATTTAATCCATTTATATTTAATTACTAATAAATACGTAGTTATTGACATTTTGTTATTCGTATTTTTGATCTTTCTTTTTCTTCTTAAAGAAGTCTCTTTAACATTTCTTGTAATACTGGTTTGGTGCTGATCTCCTTTAGAGTTTTCTTGTCTGGGAAGCTATTTGTCCTTTGATTCTAAATGATAGCTTTGCTGGGTAAATAATCTTGGTTGTAGGTCCTTGCTTTTCATCATTTTGAATATTTCATGTCAATCCCCGCAAAGTTTCTGTTAAGAAATCAACTGATAATGTTATGGGAGTGCCCTTGTAGGTGACTAATTGCTTTTCTCTTGCTGCCTTTAAAATTCTCTCTTTATCTTTTACCTTTGGCATTTGTAATTATGATATTTTAGGTATACACTAGAATATATGTTTATGCTTTTTTATTTAAACAAATGAGCTCATTTCACATACACTATTTTGCACCGAATTTCATATCAAAACACAAAGATCTATCTCCTTCATTTAAATAATCAGGGCTTGGAGCTGGGTACGGCAAGCAAGGTACCCAGTGCACAAAATTTAAAGAGGTATTCACTCTGAGGTACCAGTGTGGGCCTCCTTGGTTCATCTTGTTTGGGACTCTGTGCTTCTGTATGTCTTTTTTTTTTTTTTTTTTGCTAGGTTAGGGAAGTTTTCAGTCATTATTTCTTGAAATAGGTTTTTAATTCTTTACTCTCTCCTCTCCTGGTACCCCTATGATTGAATGTTGGTACACTTGATGTTGTCCCAGAGGCCCCTTAAACTCTCCTCATTTTGGGGGATTCTTTTTTCTTTTTGTTCTGATTGGGTGTTTTCTGCTACCTTCTAAATTGCTGGTTTGATCCTCTGCTTCATGTAATCTACTCTTTAATTTTTCCTAAGGTATTCTTCATTTCACTTATTGTACTCTTCATTTTCGACTGGTTCTTTTTTATGTTTACTAGCTCCACTTTTATATTTTCTATCTCTTTGTTAAAGTTCTCACTGAAATCAGTGAGCATCCTTATAACCAGTGGTTTGAACTCTGCATTTGATAGATTACTTTTCTCGATTTTGTTTAGTCCCTTTTTTGGAGCTTTGTTCTGTTCTTTCATTTGAGACATGTTTCTTTGTCTTCCCATTTTGGCTACCTACTTGTGTTTCTATGTATTTGATAGAGCTGCTGTATCTCTCAGTCTTAGTAGAGTGGCCTTATGTAGTAGGTGTGCTGTGGATCCCAGTGGCACAGTCTCCTCTGGTCTTCTGAGCCGGGTGCTCCAGGTATGTCCTTTGTATGGGTTCCGTGTTCCCTCCTGCTGTAGTTGAACCTCGGTTGCTGTTTGCCTGTCAGAGGGAGGGATTGACTCTTGGATTGATTGACTATGATGACTGGCTATGAGGAGGAGCTGTTGTGCAGGGTTTGACCCTATGGAGTGGGATTTGCTTTAGCACGGCTCTGGTGCCTGCCCAGTCTGCCCTTTGGATGTGTTGTCCTCAGATGAAGTCCCCAGTGGTTTTTGCCCGGTCTGAAGCTGGCCACCCAGTATGCCAGGCCTGGGGCATCCTTGCAGGGCCCCTGCCACAGGCCAGTTAAGCAGGCCAAGTTCAGCTGCAGTCTTTACTCTGCTTGGCATGAGCATGGGACCATCTGGCATAAGCCACCAAGGAATCTAGAAGGCTGCCACCCTTGCTAGGTTTAGAAGTGACATGAGAGTCCAGGCTGCAAACAGGGTGGCCACTGGTAGTGCTGGGCTTGCAATGCTCAGCAAGAGGTACAGGGAATGCCGAGGCCTGATGTTGCTTGTTTGGATTTTGTGAACCTTTGAGAGACTTTAGGAAAGTTTGCAGCATGAGCCAAGACAGGCTATTTGAAAGTTGCGTGTGGCGGGAACTCAGGGAATCATTAGGGCAGGGCAACCAGTGTTAGCCAGTGTGATGGAGACTCAGTTTGATGGTAGCCACCTGTATCTGCACACTGGGTGGGGATGGTGATGGTTGGGGCTCAACAAAGAACAGTGGCCTCCACCAGCACTTCTATCTGGGAGAAAGCTGCTCCTGGATCCAGTTTGCCCTGAAGCCAAACAATTCACTTACTCCTTGTATTTCCCTGGTGCCTTTCAATTTGCTGCTCCAGCACTGGAGTACAGGGAGTGAGTCAGTCAGCAAGTAAGTTCTTGCACTGTCCCTTTAACAGGAACACCTGGGACTCTTGCAGGCCCTCTCTCATTCATCCACCATTTCCGCTGATTTTCTAGGGATTTCTCAGCACTGGAACCCTGGGCTGTGTAGTCAGGTGTGCGGCTGGGACCCCTTGCTTTTCAGGGAGGGACCTCTGCAGTTGAAATATCCCTCACAATTTTACTTTTACTTTATTTCTATTTATCCCTTCTGATTTTTAACTGCCACACATAGGTATGTGTGACCAGCCTGTTATGCGTTTCTGCTCTTTCCAGTTTCCAAGTGGCTTCTTTTGCTTGTCCTTGGTTGTAGAGCTTCTGTTCAGCTGGATTTCAGGCAATTTTCAGTGATGGTGGTTCTGTAATTTAGTTGTAATTTTGATGTGGTTGTGAGAAGAGAAAAGCACAGCATTTACCTACTCTGCCATCTTGACCGGAAATCCCGCTATGAAATTTTTATACAAGCTTTCTGCTGGATTTTATACAAGCTTTCATTTGAGTATATACATAGGAATAGAATTGCTAAGTCATAGAGTAGGCATGTTTTTCTTTAGTAGGTAATGGCCAAACAGTTTGGCAAAAAGTGTCAGACCAGTTTGCATCCTTATTAGCAAAGTATGAGAGTTCCAGTTCCCCCATGTCCTCACCAATCCTTTTCATTTTCAGTCTTTTTAATTTTAGCCATTCTGGTGGCTAACTTTAATTTTAGTTTCCCGATGACTACTAAACATAATCATGTTTTCATAGTTTTATTAGCCATTAGGAAATCTTCTTTTGTGAAGTGCCTATTTGAATCTTTCTCTCATTTTTAAGGTGGTTTTTCTTGATTGATTTTTAGGACGTGCTATGTGTATTTATATATTCTGGATATGAGTTCTTTTTCTTATGTGTATTGTTAAAGTCTTCTAGTCTATGGCTTCTCTGCTCATTTTCTTGATGATATTTGAAGTTAATTTTTTTTGTATGTGTTTTTTGTTTTCAACTTAAGATGTCATTACTTACCCCAAGGTCATGATATAGTCTCCTGAGCTTTTTTCCCAACTAGAAACTTTTACTTTTTGCATTTAGGGCTGTGATTAACCTCTAGTAAATTTTTGGTTATGGTGTTAAGTAGAGGTCAGATTTAATTTTTTCCATGTGAATTTCCAATTATGCCCATACTATTTATTGAAACTGTTATCCTTTATTTATTCAATTGTATTAGAATCTTTGTTTTAAATCGGGTGACTATAAATGAGTGTTAACCATATCTTTCAAAATAATAAATGGCTCTAATCTTAGAAGTATTAATTTTTCTCCCAAGAATTTACTATTTGGACATTTTTATACATACACAAAGATATACATTGCATCATTATTTGTAATAGGCAATATGTTAATATGTTACAGTAGTGGTAATAATAATGATAACTAGTATTTATTGTCTTACTCTTTGTGAGGCTAACTCATAATGTACTAACTCATTTAATTTTTACAGCAACCTTTTGAGGAAGATATTTTATATTATTTTGGGAAATTGAGGCACAGCTAAGACATCTTTATTAAAATCACCAGCTAGTAAATGGGGGATCAACTATTCAAGCTCACAGAGCCCACTTTCTTAACTGTTACCCTATATCAGAATAATTAATGAATTGTGGTAGATCCTTATTTTAGAATACAAAGTAATCATTTTGGGTGCTGATACTAGGGTAAAGTAAACATGAAATTTAAGGAGACACATCTGCCAGTGTAGTGTTGGTACCTCAGAGTGAATACCTCTTTAAATTTTGTGCACTGGGTGCCTTTGCTTGCTGTACCCAGTTCCAATTCCTGATTATTTAAATGAAGGAGGTAGGTCTTTTGTTTTGATATGAAATTCGGTGCAAAATAGTGTATGTGAAATGAGCTCATTTGTTTAAATAAAAAGGCATAAACATATATCCTAGTGTATACCTAAAATTAGTGTAAATGTAAAATTAGTTTTAGGAGGCGCATGTTGAAGAATGTTGAGAAGGAAGTCATATTCTCTACCTTTTTAAATATACTTTGACTTTTAATAATGTGCCTCTATTAGTTTTATTTTAAAATAATTAAAATTCCAGTGGCATATATAAAATATAAAAAATTTAGAAGGAAGGAATCAATGTAGTTTGGAGTCAAGTATCACAATGGATAAGGTAATGCAATTCTTAAAGATTTTAGTTTTTTTTTTAACATCCTTGTAGTCTGTTACTGTCTTTAATAATGTTTAAAATTAAGACATACCTGCTTTTTCTTTATTAAATGCAAAAGAAATTACTTGCTTTGCAAAAATTTCAAACTAGTTTCAGTAATAGACTTCTCATTATAAATGATTACTCGGTCACCTCTGATTGACCACAAATAGATTATACTTTGTAAATTTTTTTTTTGTGATTGAGTGGCTTTCTCCTCACCATGTAGGCAGGTCATGGGCTATGAATAGTGGAGTTATGAGAAGAGAAGATTGGGACCAGGCCTGTGTTCTAGAGACAAATCTATATTTGGGGTAGACTTGTATTCATGATGGTCGTGATCATTCACACTAACAGACTTCTAGCCCTGTTCCTACTGAGACTGGGTTGCAATGATACACTATTTCTGTCACTTGCCTTATGTTTGGTTGTTCATTTTACTGGTATGTTAATACAAAGTCTTAAATGAAGGTAATGTGACCTTTTCAGAGTTTAAAATTCAGTAGAATTGTAGATTAGCAGTCCTGTTTTACTGCTAAATCTGCTTGTGGAAAAATGAAGTAAGAGGGTACCATGCTACTTGTGTCCTCTCTTGCCCTGCAATTGTTGAATATTAGCTGGGGGAACCAGAGCCAAGTGCTAATTGAACACCTATCCTTTATAGCATTTGCTTTGTTAGATACCCATTTGTGTGTCTAAATTGATTTTTACTTTGTAGTTTTGGGGAGTTGAAGATTTTTACATTTCACAGTATGTATTGTATTCCTTTATGCTTTAAAA
The DNA here is from genome assembly GCA_004027375.1 of Macroglossus sobrinus. Taxonomy (NCBI): domain Eukaryota; kingdom Metazoa; phylum Chordata; class Mammalia; order Chiroptera; family Pteropodidae; genus Macroglossus; species Macroglossus sobrinus. The sequence continues at coordinate 44,682 of PVKZ01002777.1, read as the reverse complement.
TCTGTGAATTTTTCCTAGTTCAGAGTGACTTAAAGCAGTGTTCTTCAAACTTTTTTATTATGCACTTCTAAGGCATTATTTTCCTAATGTGTGTCTTTCTCACTAAGACACACAGCATAAATACACTTAATGTCTGTGGATGTTGTCAGGTAGGGTCGAACTTTGGAGGACTACAAACTATTATATCTAAGATGCTCTTCCACCCCCAAGAACCAGTTTTCACTCCCTTAGGAATAATATTCTCCTGTTGAAAATGAATGATTTCATGTGGTTATCAACCTGGGGTGATTTTGTATCCCACCCCCTCCACTACCAGGAGACATTTGGCAATGTCTGAAGACCTTTTTTGGTTGTCGCAACTGGAGGGGGTGCTACTGCTATCTTATAGGTAGAGGCCAGTGGGATGCCGCTAAACAGCCTGCAGTGGATAGGGCAACCAGTCCCCAACCCTGCAAAGAATTATCCTGTCTCAAATGTCAGTAGTGCTGAGATTGAGGAATTGACTTGAAGTATGTAAATTTTTCTCTTTGTTCTTTTATTAAACATAATTAAATTAAGTTATATATTTAAAATAAAGTTCACTATTAAGGATATCATCTAATTTTATCCACTTACTAGCCCAGAAGTCCTTGTATTTAAAGTAAAAAGTATAAAACACTTTTTTGGCTTGTAGGACATGTGAATCCCACCATGGTTGAGAATTAGACTTAAGTGGCATGTACTTGGCATGTTTATGTTTTAAGAACAATTAATTGTACTAGTTATGTCTTCATACATTAAAATGGCATGATTTTAAGTATTTGATGCTTGTGCCTTTTTTTTACTAAAGTATAGTTGACATGCAATATTAGTTTCAGGTATACAACATAGTGATTAAACATTTATATAATTTACAAAGCGATCACCATGATAAGTATAGTAACCATCTGACTGTACAAAGCGATTACAATGTTATTGACTGTATTCCTTAAGCTGTACATTACATCCCCATGATTTATTAATTTTGTACCTGGAGGTTTGTACTTAATCCCCTTTATCCTTTTTGCCTATTCCCCATCCCCACACTCTACAACCATCAGTTTGTTCTCTATCTATAGATCTGTTTCTATTTTGTTTTATTTTTTAAGATTGCACATATAAGTGAAATAATATGGTATTTGTCTTTATGTGACTTACTTCATGTACCATAATATACTTTAAGTTCATCTGTGTTGTTGCAAATGGCAAGATCTTTATCCATTCATGTATCATTGGACATCTAGTTTGTTTCCATGTCTTGGTTATTGTAAATACTGCAGTGAACATGGGTGCATATATCTTCAAAGAATATTAAAATACTAATTTATGCCTTCTTTTTGAGTTTTCTATTTTTTATGTCTTTCCTCCCTCTACACCCCTTTTTTTGGAGAGGCAGAATAGCATAATGGACTCTAAAGTCAGGCTGCCTTAGTTTGGATCTTAGTTCTGCTGCTTAGTAACTTATGACTTGGGGAATATAATGGTGAAAACAAAGTGGTGGTGTTGTGAGGATAAAATAAGTAATATGTAAAGTGCTTGTTGACATATAGTAAGTGCTTAATAAATGCAAACCATTACTCTGATCTACTTTGTATGCTTTGAATCTTTAAAATGTCAAATAATTTTACTTCTTTTTCTCTTTCTAGATTTATGGTGGATTATTTTCTGAAGATAAATGTTGGTACAGATGCAAAGTACTGAAAATCATCAGTGATGAAAAGGCAGGAACAGTGTTCAGTTTTTTTTCCCTGAGCAATATTTATTCTGCTTCTAAGACTTGATGCTTACCTTTCATTGCTTATTCACAGTTATAATAGGACCTAGTTCAATGAACTAGTAAATTGATTAAAACATACTTTTTTTTTCTCTTAGTGAATGCAAAAGAAATGAATTGCTTTAAAAAATTCAGGTCAGATTCAGGAATATTCTTCTGAAATTAAGTTTTCATATAATCACCCCAGATTTTTGAGACTAGATTACATAATTTGTGGGTTATTATTGGTGACTAGTTGTTTCTTTGTACCTTGTTTATTAATAATTATGTTTGATTCTTGCTGAGTAATTTTAAAGGTTTGTTAAGTTTGAATAGGAAAAGAATATTTTTTTTATTATAAAGTGTTTATCTTTTAGTTTGTGTGCATATTGTTAATAAAGATTTGCTTGCAGCTTCTTCATACTCTGATTAAATGTGATGAATTCTTTGTGTTTAGCTATTTTAAATCTTGGATTTAAAATATTTTATATATATATTATAAATATTTTCTTGGTGTAATAAGGAGATGAAACAATTTGAATAATGCTCCAATAATTTAAAAAATCTCATGATTTATTACTGTCATATATAACAGTTTATCTTTGAAATAGAACTTTCTAATGAACATTTTCCCCGCAATTCACATTTTGACAACTGGAGATGATATTTTGCATTTGCTTTTGATTTGGCTTTATCTTTTTAACTTGAGGGGCAAGGTGGCTTTGACTTTATGATTAACTGTTTTTCTTTTTTCACTTTTTAAGTAGAGCTGGAAGTAAGGATGAACTTGATTCATTTCCAAGGTCTAATAGTTGAAATGTGTTTAATATCATCAAAGGAAGCTTGATAACTTTGCCTTCCTTTGCAGACTTTGTTGTTTCCAACTTGTGTTTAAGAATATTGATTGATTTTAACATTTGTGATGGGAGAGGGCTGTAAGCTTCCTAGATTTATGTTTGCTTTAATATCAGTTGTTACAAAAAAAGCTTAAATGGGGAATGGCACTTTCGGAAGTAATACTGTTTGGTACTAGTTAAACTATTCTTATTTTGAGGCTTTTGCCAGAGCTCTTGTAAATTTGAGGTAAAATGACATAGTAATTTATAGGTAATTAATAGAAAGCATCAAGTTGGTGGTTTCTTTGAAGATACTTTAATCTGAATTCCATATTAGTATTCGTTTCATTTTTTTTCCCAGTGTCTGGTAAGATACATTGACTATGGAAATACTGAAATCCTAAGTCGATCTGATATAGTTGAGATTCCTTCAGATCTTCAATTTTCTAGTGTTGCCAAAAAATATAGACTTTGGGGACTACAGATTCCGTCTGGCCAAGAAGTTACACAGTTTGATCAGGCAAGTCACAGATTTTATATATTTTTTTGTTAATGGGAGTAAAACGATGTGCTTCAAACAAAATATGTATAGTTAAATTCCACTCATTTTCTTTAATATAAATGCCTGTATAAATTAGTGAAAATACGAATTATAGAATAATTCAAAAGCAGTGATATATTTGTGCTTATCTTTTGTGAGGTAGACATCTTGACTGGTCATAAGTGACATTTATGTATAAATATATATATAATAATTCTTTTGATGTGAAAGCATAAAGAGATAGTCTTATATGATGGAGAGAATGATGAATATAATTATCCTATTTTCTCTTGAGAAAGTATTATTCAGTAAAAGTGATCTTTAACCTAGCCCTAGCCCTAAATATCACAAATTTGAAATTAGTGGAGTTGTAGATTAATCAGGTTTTATCATTTTGGTAGAGGCTCATACTGTTTGATGTAATTGGCAGTGATGTTCTGCTAATCTTGTTTCTAGCTGGTATTCATTTCCGTTAAATTTTGGTTAGTAACCTAATTCTGGAAGATACCTAATAACATCAGGGGTAGTCTTACAGGAATTCTACCTTTATATCTACTGTACAATAATGACATTCTTTTGATGGGTGTTACTACTTTTGAGGGGATATTACATTGCAAAGTAATGAGATTTGTATTGTTTTATTTAGCAGCTCAAGTGACTTATGTGAAAAATGATTTAATCAGTACTACAAGGAACAGTAAATTTTGGAAATCTTCTATTTCCTCCCCTTTTTTTAGAGTCTTGTACGTTCAGTCTAATTTTGTCTGCACCATAGTTATTTATAAGAAACATTTTTGTAATTAGAACTCAGACTTTCGTAATTATAAAGGAAAGCATATATATTGTTAAAATTACCCTCTAAATTTTTAATTTAAAATTTAAAGGTTATTAACTTTTTTTTTTAATGTAAATGTTTTGACCAAGGTAGAGGCTTGTTTTGAATTTCTTGTATGCTTACAACCCTAGAATCTTAAATTTACAGACCTTGGAATTTATCTGCTCTCACCTACTTGTTTTACAAATAAAGAAATTGGGGTCTAGAATAAGTAAATGACTTATTTAAAGACATAAAGGTAATTAGGGCTGAGCTAGGGTTAGAACTCAGATTTGTTGCTATTCTCATAGTAAGATGATATGAAATTTTTGTTGATTGAAGCACATGAATCAAGTAAAAAAAAAGTCATTTTTAAAAGTTATTTTTGGAACTGATGGAGTAAACATCAGTTATTGAGAATATTCTGAGTGCTTTATAAATTATTAATAGGTGGTACTTTTTGTATTTGCATGCTTTCATTCAATAAAAAGACGTGATTGAAGTTGAACTAATTATTAGAAGCAAAATGAATGTTTTCTGGGGAAAAAAATTATTCTCCAATGTCTCTTAGAAAGCTCATGGATAGACATTAATTCTCAGCTCAATGCTCAAATGTAATTTCCTATATAAAGTATTTGCAAATACCCACCATTTATTCCCCTACAGCTGTTTTAGTCACTTAGTATATAAGTCATGTAGACTTGAAACTTTTTCCTCCCCACAGATAGTAAGCTTGGTAGAGGCAAGACTGTCTTGGTAGAGACAAATATTTTATTTATTTTTCTGTGCCTAATCTTCCTGCTCATGCCTGGTAGGTGTTAGATGAGCATCCTGTTTTATCTGGCATTTGAATGAATGAATGAATGAATAGTAGGGATTCAGTTAAAAAAGAAAAAAGATATTTTAAAGGATATCCTGGGTATCAAACTACCTTCAGCACATTTTTAAACCAACACTTTCACACCCATGCTATAGCACAGTTGAAATGGATACTCAGAATCATGGTTACAAATTGCTGAAGATAAAATGAAGATTAAATTACATCTTAAGTTCTTTTCTTAGTTTAAAAATTTTACATAGAATCAGGGAATAAGCTAGATATTGGAATTTAGGTTTAAGAGTTCAAATGCCTTTTGCCTGTTTTTAAAATACATTTAGATAAGATTGGATAGACTAAAGTAGAAAGCAAGTAATGCTTTCTTGTTTCTGAATAAAGCTTACTAATTTGGAAAACATCTTACAAAAGTGACATCTTTTTTTAATGATTGAAAACTTTGTTTTAAACCAATACCCAGATTTATTTGAAAGGTAAAATTTATACCTTTTAAATACCTAAATATGTTTTAAAAATACATATATATCTCTTAAGCATACAAGATTTAATGGGGAATATAATACATTTCTCACTATAAAAATTACATACTTGGTATTTTAAAAATAGGATGTATATTTATGATGATAATATTAAAATACACATGTATCATATGCTGTCATTCTTTTTGTTAGTTAGAACTTAGGAAAACTCAGCTTGTATTCCAAGTTCTTGGTTCTGTCTTTATGGTTAGAGTGTATCAAAGTGATTTTAGGAATTTCAATATTCTGAAGCTGTAAGCAAGTCCTGTTAAAATTAAATCTTAAAATACTTTCCAATCCCAAATATGTTTTAGGTATATCTATGCTTAGTGTACAGGATGGATAATCAATAAATAAGTTATGTAGTACCTAATTACTCTTATAGCTTCTCATAGTACAAGCGTTACTTCCTTATACAAAATTCTGTTTCAGGGGGTTTTGAATTTAAGAATTTCTAATGTCTCATAATCTATAATTTCAATTTGTTGATTTAAAAAAATTATTGATATTTTGTGCTTTGAGTTTCTGTTTTTTGCTCCCATTCTTGTCTGTCCATAAAACTAGAGTACCTGATTCTATTAAAAACAATTTTAAAAAAAATTTTAGCAGCTTTTCTAGATACTAGAATTCATTTTTTTGTGTTTTATCTCCTTAAGATACCATTATATTTGTTTGGGGCGAAAATGGTCAACACAGTCTGCTTGGTTAAAAAAATTTAGAGCATTTAATTGGTACAGATTTTAAAGATTATTATGAGTGCCTATACAGGTGTTAGCTCTAGTTCTGGAAAGGAAGATTTCAGCAAGTGTGCAATTGAAATACAGTCATACACATACAGAAGTGTATTTGCATACAGCTAAAAACTAGGTAATACCATTTCTGTAGAGATTTGAGAATGAAGATATATGATTCTTGGAAAAACTGGGTAGCAATAAAATAAGCGAAGAAAATATGTTAGTATAGCTGGTTTATGTTCTTTTTTTTCCTCTTAGGGCAGAACCTTTCTGGGGAGCTTGATTTTTGAAAAGGAAATAAAAATGAGAATTAAAGCAACTTATCAAGATGGAACAGTTATTGCTCAGGCTGAGTATGGCACTGTGGATATAGGGGAAGAGGTGGCTAAGAAAGGATTTGCAGAAAAATGCAAACTCACTTCCAGCACTAACATGTGTGAGGAAAAAAAATCGGATCCTGGTCCGCTTGTCCTCAGGAACCTCAAAGGCCCCATTCCCTTGTGGGGGCATAGATCAAACCAGTCAGCCTTCAGCAGGCCAAAGGGGCGCTTAAGCGGGAGGCTGACTCTGGACTTGAAGAATGAAAATGATGCCGGAAATCATGTGACATTTCCAAAGTAAGACTGTGGTGGGGTTTTTAATCTTGCCTCATTTTAAATTCATGGTGGAAACCCTTGTCATAGTAGAAGTCAAGGCTTATGTTGTTGCGGTCCTCAGCTGTGTCAATGACTTTGAGGAATAATACTGATTTTTTTCCTCTTTTTCTCAGACATTTATTATTCTTTTCTTTAGCATGTTTTTATTAAAAGCCATTTTGAAAGAAAAATCATGCCTGAATTGTTTAAAGTTTGTATACCAACTCTTCATGACAACTCTTGAATACATTTATCAACAATAAAAATTTACCCCTAAATCTGAATTATTCAGACAGTGCTAGAATTTCAAATAAGCTTTGAAGTTTTTCCTTTGGCCTACGAATATTTTGATGAGTGTCGGAGAATAGCCTTTTAATAAAAGGGAGGCTCTTTGTTCTTCCTGTGAAAATTTACATTGGAATTTGATTATTACGACAGGAGTTTACTTTTTAGATAATTTTGAATTATAAACTTGAAGCAAAAGGCGAGATTTGATATACTTCCATATCATGATCCAAGCCATGATGCCATGTGTTAGGTGATGTAGCTGTTTGTTGGCATTTTATCAGTGCTCTAGGAACTAAACTGTCAAGTGGAGTGGGGATGATGGGGAAGGAGGGATTGGAAGATTCTGATATAGAAAGCTTTTTACTATATTTGCTGAAGTTGATATTGCTATGAGGAAGTTGGAATATGTTTTCTTTGAGAATTGGAGACATTGTTTTTGAAGGATGACTTCAGTTATAAAATCTAGTCTGCATTACAATGTTTTTTAATGTTCCAACTAGGTAAAGATTTTAGATTAGTTTCCAGAATTAACTTTAAGATATATTACAGTATAAAAAGCCTAAGATATTTTAGTTTAGATATTAGATCTATGTCAGCCTTGCACAATTTGGTTTTTAAAATGAGTGAATTTGTTTTTAATAGGGAAAGTTTGGCTGTTGGTGACTTTAATTTACCATCTAATGTCAGCCTGGCAAAAATTAAGCAGGACCAGAAACTGATTGAAGAAAATGAAAAACTTAAAACAGAGAAGGAGATTCTTCTTGAGAGTTGTAAGGCATTGGAATCCAAAGTAGAACAGACAGCCCAGGAACTGCAGGTATACTATGTTTAATGGCTTCAGGTAAAGAATGACCAACTGAGAAATTGTATATTAATCTACTCTTACTTAATTTTCCGTCACTTATCCTTTTCTTCCTTTCCACTCTCAACTGTCATTCTCTCCTTCTTACTTTGTTTATAGATAAAATTTTTTCTTATACTCCAAACAGATCATCTTTGGATTTCATTGGATGTTTAAAAGATTAATAATTTATCATTTACATTTTCTCTTTTGTTGTTTTAAAAACTTTTACCTATGGAAAATTTCAAACATTCCAGAGGGAGAGAGAATTGAATAATTAATCCTTCTATATCCATCACCCAGTTTTACAAGTATTAAACACATGAGCGATCTTTTTTTAAAATTTAAATCTAAATTAATTAAAAAAATTATAATATTTTATTGGGATAATATTTTACTGGGGGATCCTTTCATAAACTATGTAAACGTCTGTATACTTGAAATTTAATAATGAAATAAAATAAACTAAAATGTTTAAAAAGTATTTTACTGCATATGTTTTAGTATGTATCTCATAGAAAAGAACTTCAAAAAAGATATAATTAATATACTTAAAAATAATAATAATTCCTTAATATCATTTAATATCTACTCAGTGTTCAGATTTCTCAAATTGTTCCATGAATGTCCTTTCATTGTTGATTTCTTCCAGTCAGGATTTTTTTAAGCCCAACCATTCCATAATGGTTGATAAAAATTGTTTAATTTGCGTCCTTATGTTGCTTAACATGCTCCTTTATCTTCATGTGTGCGTTTCCTTTTATGGTGGGTAAGTTTCAGGGTTTGCTTAGATTTAGGGCAGTTTTCTTCACCCGCCATCCCAAGAGTACCATCTGGTTTTCAAATGTGTAGTTTTTTTCTGACATCAAATGCATTATTCCTACACTAATTCTCCAATTGTACGACATTTCATTTTTGACACTAAATACCAGAAGTTAACTCATATGCCACAGGTTAAGGACTCAGTCCCACAGGACTTGCCCCACTTCAGACACCAGCCACAAACCCATCCCCAGGCTTCCCACACTTCTGCCCAGCGGACTATAAATTTGACTGTTCCTAGGACACCCCCTCACACACCCCATTTCCCTAGTTCAGTAATTAGCTAAAACAACTCTCAGAACTGAGGAAAGTGGTATACTTATAAGTACAGTTTTATTTTAAAAGATGTAACTCAAGAACAGCCAAATAAAAGGAAGAGATACACAAGGGAAATTATGGTGGAGGTTGTGGTGGCCTCTTTCTTGCCAGTCTCTCGGCCCATGGATTTGTTCACCAATCGAAGTTCCTCCAGACATCATCATGAGTGTTTTTTTAAATCAAGGTTTCATTACATAGTCCTAATTGATTAAATCATTGACCAGTGGCAATTGACCTCAGTCTCTAGCCCTTAAATTCGTACGTGACATTCTCCAGGGAGGTCTGCCTCATAAATCAATAAATCTCGTGTTCTATCCACTATGACCAATTCTTTAGCCAGGGACATCATGCTAAGGGTATTTCAAAGATACAGCTTCTTAGAAAATAGTCTGTTTTCTATCAAGGTGTAATTGACAAGGAGATTAAACTTGTCGCCTGCCTCTGTTCCTTTCTCTGAGGGTGTTCCCATGTCCCCTTCTTTGAAAAGAATAAATGGATTTGCAGGTCATCTGCTTTATTGACTGAAGATACAGAACATTTCCTTCAACCCCACAAGGGTCCTTGGTGCCTCTTTCCAGCCTTTCCTCTTTTCCTCCCACCCAAGGCAACCACTATTCTGATTTATGTCATCATAGTTCAGTTTTCCTGGTTTTATACTTAATATAAATGGAGTCCCTGATACATATTCTGTTGTGTCTGGCTTCACTCACTTAACATAATGTCTGTGAGATTTATCTATGTTTGTTCATTCTATTGCTAAGTAATATTCCATTGTGTCAGTAGACTGCAGTATGTTTGCCCCTTCTCCTGTTGATGAGCATTTAGGTTGTTTTTGGCCATAATGAATAAAGCCATTGTGGCTATTCTTATACAGGTCTTTTAGTGGACAAATGATTCATGTATCCTGTATTATAGAGATTCCTTCCTCAGCCATGTTCAGTCTGTTGATAAGCCCATCAGAAATATTATTCATTTCTGCTATAGTGTTTTTGATCTCTAGGATTTCTTTTTGTTTCTATCTGAGCATTTCCATCTCTTTGCTTACATTATATCTGTTCTTGCAGGCTGTTCTATACTTTATCCATTAGTACCTTTAGCATATTAAACATAACATGTTTTACATTCCTGATCCGATAATTCCAGCATCCCTGCCATATCTGAGTCTGATGCTTGCTTTGTCTTTCAGCTGTGTTTTTTGACTTTAATATGTCTTGTAGTTTTTTATTGGTAGTTGGGCACAATGTACTGGGTAAAAAGAACTGCTGTAATATTTAGGCTTTCAGTAATGTGATGATAAGTTTTGAGGGGAGAAGTGTTTATACCCTGTGCCTCTGGACTGTGAACTTCACGCGTGCTTCTCATTCCTCCTGAACCCCTGGAGGTAGGACAGGATATCTAGAGTGGGCTGGAGTTGGGTATTTCCCTTCCCCTGGGTTGGTTAGGCTCTGATATAACCCCATCAGGTTAGGCTCTGTTTAAGTAGTTTTCCCTGAGGGCAAATCTTGTTAAGAACAGAATGCTTTGGCATATTTCAAAATGGTTCTTTTTCTTCTCCCCTTGCTGGAAGCTTGAGAGGATTTTTCTCTGATAACTTACTGTGAGAAACCTGGTAGAGATCCAGGAGATAAAACTCACAAACATTGGGGACATCCTGATGAGTGAGTTCCCTGGAGTTTTTAACTCTCAGAGTTGTTCATAATTTTAGTTGAGATTTCCCTACTCTAGACTGGCACCCTTAGAGGTTGCTGCTATAGTAGATTGTGATTTGCCTTTATTTGCCTGTGTATCTCTTCAGTTTTGGAAGTAGTGGTTTGCCCTGTGACCTCATCTCCCTTATGGACATGGGAAAAGTTGATTTTTCAGTTTGTTTGGCTTTTTACTTGTTGTTAGGGTGGAGTGGCAACTTCCAGGTTTCTTACATGCGGACAGGAAACCAGAAATCCTTATTGTTTCAAAGAGCTAATTTTTGGCTCTGTTGATTTTTTTCTTTATTGTCTTTTCTACTTTATTAATTTTTTTATTTCCTTCTATTTGCTTAATTTGTTCTGCTTTAGATGAAAATTCATATCAGTTTTTAATCCTTTTCTTTGTTCTTTTATAATATTTAAAGATATTTTCTACCACTTTTTTATCCATTCATCCCTTGATGGGCAATCTTTATTTACTGCGGGATTGGAGAGAATATGAGGACTGGAGAGCATCTTGTTTAAATATCAAATAAAAGTTCTATGTTTAACTGCAATATCTGGTTTGTAGTATGACTGGAATAAAATTATCAGATCTTTAGCCATAGCTCTGTACATTATTTTGTACAATCATGGTAGACATATCTTTGAGATACCACTTAGAATCAGGGAGTTTAATCCAGCTTGAGTTAAGGAAATGTTATTTTTGTTTCTTTTGTAATGCAGAATGACAGAAGACTGTATCAGAAAACAAATTGTCATTGATAATCATTTGGTTTCTATGAAGGTCTTTTATTTATCTTTTAAAAATCTAGGTATTAAGATATAAGTATGTGAAATTTTGTTTATTTGGCTTATTAGGATGAAATATGAGTCTGTAATCAGTATGAAGGCAGAAGAGTAGAATAGATTATCTTTTTCAGATCTTCACTAGTAGGGAAATCAATGTTTCTTATCCTGTAGCCTAACCTTTTTTAACTTTAAAAGCTTTATCCATCATTTAAATAACAGTATAAATTGTTTCCTATTTGGGTCTCATTAAGATGTACTTGTTCTTTGTTTCAGCAAGAGAAAGCAACTACTGTGGATTTGACTAAACATTTAGAAAGCACTCTGAAGACTCGTGTAGGTACCAGAATGAAAAATTTGGCAGCTAAGGTAGAACTGTTGAAAGAAATTAGGTAGGTAAAAGCACATTTTTGAGAAGGAAAATTAAAAATGATTGCTGATTAGTTGGTAATTTGTTTAAAATTGTATGTCCACCATTTTTTCTTTGAAACATAATCTTTTTGTTTTTATGACTTTAGAGAGAGAAATGAAAAAATAGTTAACCACTGGGACAAATTTTGTAGTGTTTTTGTCAGTGTTCAGATGTTACTATGAGTTGTTACATTGTCCTAAAGTCATCTGTGAGGGCGCAATTTAAAAAATCACAATTTCTAAGTGGCAGTTTGATGGGAAAGTACTAAGTTGTTTTGCCTGATTTTATGGGCTTAAACTAGTTTCAGTAATCTAAATTACTTAGTTGCAGTCTTAAGAAAAGAGTGGTCTTCATAGAGTCAGAACAAAAGAAGTTGGTGAGCAAGTTTTGTGCAGAGTTTCCGCATTTCTCAGATTCTGTATATGAATTTATTTAGGTATTTTATTTTAATGAAGAATTGCTTTATGGTTGGTGAGGGATGATTTATCATCCTTTGCTGGAATGTGGAAAAAATAGTTCTCCAAACAACCTGGTTCCCTTTTCATGCTACCCATAGAACTTAAACCAGTAATCCACTTACTCATGTGCTTTGAAACACTAAGAAGCTGTTGTCCTGAATGAATACTGCATGTTGGTTTTTTGTCCAGTGGAAATGTGTTTTCTGCAATATAAATCTATCAGATGGCATTTGGCTTATAAGTGTCTAAATAATTTATTTTGATCCCTGTAGAGCCTTATCAACTTTTAATGCACTACTAAAAATTAAGTAGCTACCCTAGCAAAGCTGTGAGACAGGCTTTGGACCAAAACAATCCCATATATTTTAATCCGTAATTGAGGAATACTGTGCTACTAGAATGAAGGCAGTCTAGTTGGAAGCTAGAAAAAAGAATATAGATGGTTGGCCTGCCTCTCTGATTGCTTTTGTTTTAAAATGTATTTTTTAAACTCTACAAAAGGTAGTGTGCTAATTAAGGTATAAGGATTATGTGCCTGTAGTTTTTGTAAGCAGTATTAGCTAAGTCTAAAAATTTTTAAAAAGCATTTATAAATGTAATTATAGACCAGAATTGAAGGTCCACTTGATATCATTTAAATTCTGCAGACTTTTGAAATTGTCCTTTTAGATAAAGGTTTAAAAAAATATTTAATTTTTTCTCATATATATTTTAACCAAAAGTTTGTATTAACCCTTTCTTATGGTTTTATATAAAGTTTTAGAAAATACCTCTTCATAGCTAGTGTTATTATTAGTAAGTGTAGACCATTATTACTATTTTAGTGTAACTTTTTCTCATACCAAACTTGCACATTGCTTGATCTTTTCCCTTTTGCAATTTTTTAAATAGACGTGTCAACATCAGCGTTCGTTTTGGAAATGACCTTTCGGATGCTATACAAGTGTTGGAAGAACAGTGCTTTACTATCCCAGCTTCTTTGAATGAATTAGAGATAATTTGGACAGAATATAATCTGGCTCAGGAGAAGATTAAAACTTGTCAAAATGTGGTGGGTCTAGAATTTTTCTCTATTATGGTTTTATCTGTCGATTATAAAGATATACTATTTTTTCAAGAAAGCAGGAATGTAGATATTGTAATGATACTTTGCATGAAATCTAACTTTTATAGTATCTACATATTCATAATTTGATTCCTTTTATTGCCTTGTAGAAAAGGTAAGATCAATAAATAGTGATTGTGGATAAAGGGTTAACAAAATCTTTTTCCCTGTTGCATGAGAATTTAACCTTTGGTTAATTCTGTCTCTTTGTGCCTGTGGTAATTTGGTAAAAATGGTATTTCAGTCATGTTACTAGGCAGCATGGTTTAGGTAAATAAAACTAGATTGGTAAATTGAATCTGGACTGGGAAGAACTATAAACTATAAATACTTGGTGGAACTCTTGCAACTAGACATATCTGCTGAGGGACCCTGGAAGCTATGCCTATAAGAGATTTTGGCTTTTGGAGGGCATGAGACTTGTAAGCCAGGGTGACTCCCACACGTGTGAATGTGGAACTTATCTTCTGGTCTGAGCAGTGTGTTTTATGCTGCATCATTGGACTCTGCCTTACTATTAAATGCAATGTAAGCCACCCATTGTTGAGAGAGAGAGTTATTTGTGGGTAGGGGAGTATGAGGAATGAAATATTTCATATAAATTTTTTATTAGTGTAGGTCCAAGTATATTTTCTCTTGCAATTTTCTCTGTTATATTGAGCTGAGCAGAACTTGTTTTACATGCAGAGATATTTGGCACAGCAATCATAGCTTTCCATAGGACCTGTGAGCTGGGTACTTGTCTTTGGAGTTGTCCCATCTTAAGAATGGGTGGTTTCTGCCTTTGAGGATTGTACTCTGAAAGTCTTATTCCCTTTTCATACCTAACTTGTGCAGTTGGCAACCTCACTGGCTCTGAATGAGAAAAGCGAACAAGGGTAACTAGGCTTTTGGAAATGACAGGAATGTTTAATTGGGAGAAAGATTACATTTGGGTTGTTTTACATTTTAGACTCTAACTGGTCACTTCTGATTGTGGAAGGAAAAAAATGACAAAAGTAATAAATTTTGAATCTCTGTGAAAGACAGTGTTATGTTGCTTTATAAACTTATACTGAATTTTAAAATGGGCATTTTTGCTCTTATAAATGAGGAAACTGAGGCCCACAGGATTTAAGGAACTTTCTCAAGATTACATAATTCTAAACGTTAATATGGAATTTTAACCAAGATATGGTTGGCTACAAAGTGTATTCTCTTTCCATTTAAACCATATTGCCAACATTAAAGTATTTCATAATGCATTTTATGTAATAAGATGGAAAACAACTTTTTTTGTTTTGTTTTGTTTTTGTGGTTTGAGCATAGAAAAAGTGATTAGGACAGAGTAGGAGAGGGCTTAATGTGGCTCTAGGAGTTGGTATTCTAGTAAACAAAAACTTTAAGTATTTTCCTGCTACGGCTGATTTTTCGGGACTGCTTTTAGGCTTTATTGCTCTGAAGTTCACTTGAAAAACTGAAGTGTAGATTATTGGATAAATATACAATCATAATTGCCACTCGGAGTTGCCATTTTTTCCCCTTATTGTAGTTAATTTAGGTCTTAGTATTGTTATTTTTCTTTTATGTAGTTTGCAGTTTCTTGATTGCTATGTATATTTTTGGTGAAAGAGATTCTTTCCTTTTGTCTTTACCATTATAAAATGGTCTGGTTGATCTTTACCAAACAAGAATATTCTAAATTTCAAGCTTTTAACTCTATGTGCCAGACAGTTGTAGGTAGTAGAGATATACATTTGTTTAAGACATGATTCTAGTTTTCTTGGATATAGGATGGATTTAGAGTATCAGTACAGTTTCATAAGTACTAAAAGAGAGGTAATGCATAGGGTTCTTGGATAGCTCATATGTTTATTTCCAAACGTAGCCTCTTGGACAAGTTGGAGGTATTATCCTGTTAGAGATTAACTGAATATGGAAGGATAAGTTGATGAAGGAGTTAAGGTTGGGATGGAGTTGGAGGAAGGCAGTGTGTAGTTAATAATAGCAACTTATATAATTTTCTTAAGAAAAACAAAAATTTCATTGTTGTAGAAATAATGGGAAAAAATAAATATTAGCAGAGCAAGATCATTGAACTTAAATGTCTTATTTCTGATTAAGGGAAAGAAAGCTCTTTGTCAATTTGGTGATCTAAGGAGAGGGGTATTTTAATTGCCACTATGTTTGGAGAATGTTAAATTTTTCTGTTTTTGAGAGAATTTTTATATAAGTCAGTGTGTAAAAAAACATCTGATGTATTAATGATGGTTATTCTTTTTTTTTTTCCTTCAGAATGAAGGGAATATTTTGATTGCCAAAAGAAATGAAGTGCAACAGAAGCTATACATGGCAGTAGAAGTTTTTATTCTGGAAGTAGATGAGTTACCTCTTAATAAACGCTTGAAAACATTGCAGGTTGGAATTTAAAGATAGTAAATATATACTGTACATTAAATAGACATATTTATCATTTGAGAGGTGAAATTAACATTTACCTTGACACTTCAGATGGTGGCTGCAAAAATTTTTCTTCTTTGATTAAATCTTACTTATTTTTAATGGAATTGAAATTTTATATTAACATACTTAATATGTATATATATGGATATTTATGTATATATATTCTGCAAACAAGGTAAAATAGACACATCAGGCTTTCTAGAGCAGCATTCACTGGGAAAATTCATGGAGATAGGAGCAGTAGTAGGCATGTAAGTCCCTATTTTCCATTACATTCTAGCAGAAAATTTAGTAGGCAACATGTCAGTTAGAGAGTGGGACCTGATCCTTGAGTTATAGGGCTTTTAAGAGCCATGATCAGGGGCTGGAGTACTACAGCTTTATGATGACGTGGAACCTTGTCTTCAGCCCTATCTTGCCATCTCAGCAGTGACTTTAATTTCGAGTGAATGAGTATGATGGTGTTATCATTTCGCCTATTAATGTAATATTTCTCTTTATTCAGATATTTTAAAAATTTTCTTTAATGATTAAAATTTCTCTTCATGCATCTTGATTTAACTCCAATATATTTATACTCTTATTCTCTACTTTCTAGTTTGTTTTTGATGGTGTATAAGAATACTGTTGATTTTTAAATATTGATGTCTCTCTGGCAACTTTGCTGAATTCATTTAGTTCATGTTTGTCTCTTGATACTCTTTGAACTTCCTGTGTGGTCATATCGTTTGAAAACAGTGGTCCTCTTGTATTTCTACCTTTTATATATCTGAATTTATACTGTTTTGGTAAGTAACTTCAGTACCAAATTGAGTAGTAACTGTGTTAACTGGTATCCTTGTTTTGGACTGCAGGGAATGAGCTTGCTAGAGAGTTGGAGAAAGGGATATTCAGGGATGTCTGGGCACTATCTCTTTTTGTTCACCTGGATGAAGATGTCATTTTGATGATACTATGTATGGTTCAGGAACCAGTGGAGCCCTGGTGTGAAACATTTTCTTAAATGAAATTGCATTAATAGTATAAGTCTTAGAATGGTGAGATAAACCTTGCATATAAAAAAGGCAATGGTGTAGTTAGAATTTACCTGTCTACAGTGTAACTTCTATTTTACACTGTAAAGGTTTACTTCTCCTTATTAATTGTTAGTAAACATAGATTAAGGGTCTACAACAAGATCATTTTGAAAGCTCTTTTTAAAGTATAACCTTAAAAGACTTATTGTCATATTTGGTTTGTTTTCCTTTCTGCTGTTCCCCTTGGTCATGAGTATATTCTTAACTTTCTTTTGCTGAGAAATAGTTTGATTTTTATTTATATTCTTCAAGTAAGTAAGACATGTAACTTACACTTCAATGGTAAAGGTTACAAAAATTAAATTTCATGATTCTGATTTCCTCAGCATTTATTGAAACTTTTGTGGCCTAGAGTACCTGGTTGATTTTTTTTTACGATCATTTGTTATAAATTCAAAAAGAAAATATATTCTAGGTTTTCTTGGTGTGCAGTTCCTGATATGTAGCTATTATTTTAAGCTTTAATCTCTTGTATCTTTGCTTAGTTTTTGGTCTGATCAGTTTATCAGTTTTGAGGTATTTTTGTTATATATTCTAATTAATATATTTTGTTATTATTTTAGTTTTTTAAATTGTTCAGAATATTTCAGTGCTGTATTGTTGGATGTTAATGAATTTGTGATTGTTACATATTTTAACATGTGTTTTCTTTTACTACTATCTGATCTGATTTTTCTTTAAGGTGTTTTGGGATAAAATTTTGTTTATTTTAAAAATTCCTTTTCCATCTGTTTTTTTGGTTAATATTTGCTTTGTATATTTTCCCCCACCTCTTTTATTTTAAATGTTCCTTTTAGGCAACACACTAATGGGGCATTTTAAAAAAGAAGCCAACCTATAAATCTGTCTTTTGATGAGTAACGTAATTGATTTATATATTTATAATTACTGTTTTATTAGAACTTATTTTCTGTGATTATATTGTGTTTCTATTTATTATGGTTTCTTTTATTCTCTTTTTCTACCATTTAGCTCTTTATTTCTTAGAACATTTTTACTTGTTTTTGTGTGTCTTCTGTATCTCCCTCCCACAAACTAGCTAACCAGACAAGCACAATTGTTGTCTAGGATCTTAGTCATAGATTGTTAGTGGTATTGTATGCGGTAACTCAGATAACAAGGTTTAGAGTTTTCTCATTCTATTTCATAAGTTGTGGCATGTCTTGTGGTTTTCTATGCATTTTGGAGTATTTTGTCCAAGAGTGTTTTCAAAGAGTTTTTCATGTGGTTTACTTTGTGAGATATGAAAAGTCTCAAAATATCTTATTTAAACAATTTAAACAACTGTGTATATTTAAGCACTTCAAACAGTTTAAGTTTAGTGGGCCATAAAATATTAGGTCCAAGGCCATTTTTCCTCTAGACCTTTGACAATAATCCATTATCGTCTTGGTTCAATAGTTGTCGATATCAGTCTCATTTTTGTTCTGTGATTTTCTTTTCTACCCTGGAAGTTTAACATTTTCTCTTGACTTTGTTTCTTAATTGCACTAAAATATGTTTAAGTTTATTTTTAATCTGAATCAATTCAGTCTGAGGTTTTATATCTTTAGGCAATATTTGATAATTATTTTTTAAGATACTGTTCCTCTTTACCCCCACCCACCCCATTTACTTTTTCTCTTATTCTGTGACTTCTTTAGATGGACATTTAAACTCTCTTCTACATATTTTAATTGTCCATCCACTTTCTTTCTATTTTTGATTCCTTTTTTTGTCTTTTTCTGGGGATCCTTGACTTAACCATCTAGCTTGCTAATTGCTTCTATATAGCTGATCACTTCTGCCATTTAGGCCAGTCCACTGTGTTCTTTATTTTTAAAGAATATTTCTTTCATACCATATAATTTCATTTGTTTATTATTTACAACTATTTGGTTTTTCTTTGTTTCTAGTATTCTTTCATTTTATTGACAATATTTATTATACTTATTTTAAGTTATTACTATTATCTGGGTTACTGATTTTGCTTCCTTTTTATATGGTGCCTTATTTTGTTACATATTTTTTTTCAGAATGTTTATACTAGTTACACCTTTCATCCTTCCCTGTACCTCCCCTCAAGATTTCATATTCCTTTGGGGGACTGTAAGCTCTCTTAGTTCTGTGCTATTGTGTAGGTATGGGGTAGTGTGGTAGAGGGGCGAGTGAAGGGTGAAGACTTGGATAATAACTTAGGGACTTCAAGGTTTAGGGAATAGGATGGAGTTATTTCTCAGAACTTCTAGGGTTGCATTCTGGCTCCACTGCCTGTTGGCCTCTCTCCTAGATGATCTGACTTCTCAGTGGCCCTCCCAGTTACTCTGCCTCATCCCCTGCTCTTTTCCACGGGCTACCACCCTTGAGTGTAAATGCTACCAAGTGTTCAGGGGAAAAAAAAATAAAAAAGGGAATGCTTAGGGATACTTGTTGTAAATTTTTGCCTCATTAGGTTCCTTTACTGTGCTCGTGTAAATCCATTGCATCTTGCTTGTGCTACTGCTTTCCTGTCCAGTGTGGAGAGAAGGGCATATGAAGAAAGTTCTCTTTTCCCACAAGTGGTACATGCCTTCTCCCACTTGTAGTGACTGTTAGTGCTAAGCATCAGCTATCCTTTGTCTTTACAAGGGTTTCTCAAGAGTTTTGTGATACAAATTTCTGGGATCTCTTAAGTTTTCTTCTTATCTCTGTGACCTTTCTGGAGTTTGATTCCCGGAGTGAGCCAGTAGGCTGTCTTGTTTCTTCCAGTCTTTTAACAGGTGCTTTTAAGTACATATATATGTTTAGTGTCTTTACTTAATTGGAATTATTTGTTTATTTTGGTATGTAGTTAATTTTTATTTAGCGTTAGGTCTTAGAAATTTCTGTGTCATGATAAAACAGTGATTCTAATTTAAAGTCAGAGAAAAGAGAGTAATTTCTACTTAATTAAAAGCCTAAGAACATAAAGCTTTCTTTTTGTAACCTAATTCACATAATAAACTTTTACTATTAGAGTCTAAATAAATCAGCCTCTAGGTGGTTTTATGCTTTCATGTCTGTCTAATTATTCTAAGTTTTATTTATAAAGGATAGGGATTCAGCATACTACTTTTCTGTCTCAGATTCTAATATAATGCTTGAATCCTAATGTGAAATTAATACATTTCAATAAACAAATCTCTGCAGGATTTGTCGGCCTCTTTAGAAGCAGTATATGGACAGGCCAATGAAGGGACAAACTCTGAAGAAATACTTAAGAAATTTTATGACTGGAAGTGTAATAAAAGAGAGGAGTTCACCAATGTTAGAAGTGAAACAGAGGTTTCTCTACAGTGTCTCGTGGCATGGTTCCAGAGCACCTTAAAGGTAAAAAGAGCTCTTGGCTGGTGGTATCCTAGCATAAAACAGGGAATTAAATTTTTTTTTTCTAAATTTCCTTTTTTTTTGAGGGGAGCATAGGGGAAGGGAAAAAAGTGGGAGATGTGGGGAGAGAGAGAGAGAATAAGAATGAATATGAATGAGAATGTGTGTGCTGGGATGGAAAAGTGAGGAATTTAGATGTTTGTAGTCTCTGTTCAGGACATATGAAAACAACTTCAATCTGTAGATGTAAGACAGTATTACTGGAGTTTATTACAAGTAGTGTGTATTTTACAGCTATAGTGTAGGGAATAAGGGCATGTATATATACTGTGCTTTAGAAGATAGAGGGCATTCCTCTTTTTTTGGTTTCTTTTTAAGCAAGATGTGTTTTAACAATAGTTGGCTAACTAGTTATCCTTAAAATGATATGTTAATTGGTAGTATTTAATAAATCTTTTTAAGTTTTAGATATATTAAATATCTTAAAAATACCTAAAATAGATGGAAAATATTAGTCTGTTGATATCAGGTATTAGAAAAGATGTTTTGCATATCATTCTTTTTAGTTCGTTTTCATTATTATAAAAATAGCATGTAATTTTCCAAAAGGCTTGGGGGCGTGTTATTTTGTATAAAGTACTCAGAACTCTAATTAAATTTTAGCCTAATTCTCTTGTCTGCTTTAACAACTTCCTTAGCTAGGCAAGGACACCCATGGTGTCCTTTATTTTATCTGTGTGATTGATATCCAACTATGCATTTCCAGCTTAGTTTTGGAAAAAAAACTTTAATCTCTAGCTACTTCTAGGACTCTTTATTTTTGTTACTTTCTTACAGATACATTAACATAACTAAGTTATTGCTTTATCTTCTTTTGTTACTGAACATAGTTGTCTTTTTGTTTAGGTTAACCTTTTCTTTCATTTCCACAGCTGTTTACCAAATTCAGTTCATCATAATCACAAATCTGAATACCTGAAATCCAAGAGATTGCTTGTGACCTTTATATTCTATATAATAATTTGGGCCCTGTTTTATTCTGTTTAACATCTTATGATAAAGTATATTTCCAGATAGAAAATACCTTTGTTTTCCTAATGAAATGACTCCATCTGAGTTTAGTCTTTAATCTGAAGTACTCTTTAAAAAGTACTCTTAAACTTTTAATCTCTATTCCTAAATACTAGGTCATTAGTAAATACCAGGTATAATCCTATTCCTTCCTTGTTTGAGAGCTTACATTGCCTGCCTACTACCTTTCAGATTTAAACATGTCACCTGAGCATTCAAGATTATTTACTAATTTTTAGTCAGATTGCCTTTTTCACTATTCCCCAAAAATGATGTCTTAGTCTTGTTTCTGTTTATTTTTTTATTTTGTACTTCTGTATTATCCTCTCACCTCTGTTAACTGCTAACTACATTAAAAAATCTGTGGTTTTTTTAGGTGTGTGATGTGCGTGTACCTTTTTTTTTTCCTGGTACATAGTTTTAAGAGGGTAGTACTTTATCTTTCTTGTGTGTTCTTATTTCCCCTACATTGTCCAATACTTAGGCTAATGCTCTACTCCATGTATAAGGACACAATACTAATTGAAATAATTAAATGAGATACTTCATGCTTTTATTTTTGCAAATGAGGCTTTTGACTTATCTGTGGAAGAATCACTGACATTTGCAGATACAATTGGTAATATTGATGAAATCCTAGAGAAGACTGAGTCAAGTGTCTGCAAAGAGCTAGAGATATCTCTGGTTGTGAGTATTGATATACTTTATTATTACTTCCTTTGAAACAGTATGGTTTCTGTTGCTAGTTAGAAAGTATCAAAGACTGGTCTTAGCTTTTGTCTGATAGGCCTATTTGAAATAGTAACACTGTCAAATTCTAATACAACACAAAGCAAATCTCAGACTTCCACCGGGTGGTATTTTCATTTTATTGGGATATTTTACATTAAAAATAATGTTTAATTTTAGGAAAACTCTTAATCTTAGTATATCAGCCTTCTCTATCATTCGATTATGAGTTCATCATACCCAGTGACTAAGAAAAGACTCTTTAGAGTTTGAAAACTTGGCATGAAATCAGGGAAGCTTTGGAAGTAGATATACAAGGTTGATTAGTAGCTCCCTTTCTCTATTGTGTATCTTCTCTATTGCTATGTCAAGTTAAAAAATTAGCGTGGCTCCTCAAAGGAGTATTTCATAATATTAATATTGCTCACTGGGGCTCTCCCCGTTTTTCAGGCTGCTTACCAAAGTCTCAGTGGTAATGTTTTTCATTTTACTTGTTCCTTTTGCCTTTTGTGTTTTTATTCACATTGACATTAAAAATATATATGCATTATTGTATTTCCCAGTTGTCACATAGTCTGACATGGTTTTGTCAGACTTTATTTTAGAAGTGGTTAATAGATGATTTCCAAAAGTAATTTAAACGTTGAAGTTCTACATATTGTTTAGTTCTTAGATTTAGCATACAGTATCCGTGATTTCCTTTGATGTTCCTCTACTCCAGACAGCTCTAGGAATAATAGTATAATGAGAGTAAAATTTCCCATATGAACGTCTTTGACATCCATCTTCCTTCTGTCTAGGAAAATATTTGTGTTCAAGAAATACTTTGAAATGGACATAGAAATTTGTTAAAGGCATTATTTTTGAAGTTTATCCATTGTTATTGAAGGTTTTAACTATTTTGAATACTCCTTTGTGTATAATTCTGTGTTTGGTTTCATTTAGGAGCAAGGTGATGCAGACAAGGAGATCATTTTAAATACATATAGTCAAGTACTACATAAGATCCATTCAGAGGAAAGGCTTATTGCTACAGTACAATCTAAGTACAAGAACAGTATTGAGGTTGGATTATGCTTTATTTCATTTGTCTTCTATATTGATGTTTTGTATTTTTTAATACTTAAAATTTTCTCAAGTAGTTTAATACCCATTGTGTAGCTAAATTATTTGTTATTGCCAGCAAAGCACTATGACCATTTTTAGTTGGTATATAATTAAATTTACTCTGCTGAAACACAAGGGAAACACAATAAAATGAAGTATGCCAGTATTTCTTTTTTGGATGGCGACTTGCATACATGTATGTATATTATGTGCATTACATTGTTTTGTAAGCTGTTTTGAAAATATTTTCTTTACGGCCATGCCACCCCAAACAAGCCCAATCCCATCTGATTTTGGAAGCTAAGCAGGGTTGGGCCTGGTTAGTACTTGGATAGGAGACCACCTAGGAAGACCAAGCGCTATAGGTGTAAAAAATAAAATAAAAAATAAGGGATTTAAGTTGACAAGATCTTTGCAATCCATGAGGTCAACCAAGGATTGTCTCGCCTTATAAAAAAGGAAAAGAACAAAAATATTTTCTACATTTCATGGTATGTTACATTTTCCCATATGATTAGTCATTTTGAGCAACTAAAAAATCATCCCTTGTATAGATGTACATTATTTAACCTTTGTTCTGCTAGACATTAAGATTGCTTCCACTTTTTTTATTATCAGTAACATTGTACATAATTTTTATACATAATTTTGTGTGTTTCTTCAGCTAGATTCCTAATATTTATTAATTACTACATCAAAAGGAATGAACATTCTTAAAACTTGATGCATATTATCAAACTACTTTTGGGAAAGGTAATTTCAATATGCATCCTCACTAGAAATTCTAATTTGCATCCTTTCTAGCAAAGTATGCCTTACTGTATCAGCCTAACGTAGTTCTTTTACCTTTGCTAGTTTGATTGCTGAACTGATATTTTTCTAAGTAGAAATGTGAATACTTAAAAATCAGTTGGTAGAACTGTCTTGTTGAAAACTGTAGACTTTCTTATTTCAATCCAAACTCAGTAAATACTAAGTGAATCTTAATAGAGATATAAGAAATGCTGAGTAAGTGATTATGTTGTCTGTTTTGAAAATATAATCTCTTTCTCTTAGTTTAAGAAGCAGATTATTGAATGTTTAAATAAGAGCCCCAGTCTGGATCACCTGCTCTCCATTAAAAAGACACTGAAAAGCTTAAAAGCTCGACTGAGATGGAAATTGGTTGAAAAGAATAATTTGGAAGAAGTAAGAAAAGAGTTGGTTCTTAATGAATTCTATGTGTACCTCTTTTTACATGTGCTCTGCTTTGTTAAAAGTAATGCTAATAAGTACACTTTATAAAAGTAATGCTGATAGATACACTCTTTAAAATAGACCCATTAGTCACACTTTATTTTATATATTTTATCTTTTTTCCTCTGTATGTGAATAAAATTCTTACATTAATAGTGTAAACATTTTCTTGTGTCTTTAAGTTTCCTTTTTCTCTCCCTCCTTCTCTCCCTCCTTCTCTCCCTCCTTCTCTCCCTCCTTCTCTCCCTCCTTCCCTCCCTCCTTCCCTCCCTCCTTTCCTCCTTCCTTCCCTCCTTCCTTCCCTCCCTTCCTGTCTTCCTTCCATTTATTTTTATGATGACATTAGTTAACAGAATCCAGTAAGTTTCAGCTGTACACTTTAATGGTAAGGCATATATATGTTTACACTATGTGTTCATCTCCTATAGATTTCTTTCTGTTACCACATATTTGACCCCTTTTACCCCATCTACCTCCCCTCTACCTCTAAATGTTCTTTAAAAACAGTTTACATTGCTGCCTTGGTTTTCAGTAACAAGTATTTTCAGCAATTTAAAAAACATTTTTTTTTACTGTTATAATGTCTATTATAATACAAGTCTACTATATGCAAGGCGATGGGGTGCTTTCTCAAGTGTAGAATATTGTCCTAATGTATTTTTAAGATTATAATGTCTTGTTTACACTCTTTTTAATGCTGAACATACTGTTTCTTGTAAATATTTAAGTTGCTCTCATGTGGTAATAGATCTAGAAAAATTAGGACATTCTAATCTCCTTCCTTAAGTTAAACTTTATGAAACTTCGGTAATTCTTTGTGTTCCCTTGAGAATTTTGATTTTTTTAGATAAAAAGGGATTTATCTCTTAATTTGAGTTAGCTCAGTTTCTCTTTAGAGAACTTAGTTGGACATGGAGTGGAACTAATAAAATAGTTTAAGATTTTTCCAGTTTTACTATATTCTGGGGTATGGGGAATGGTATATTTTTTAACTTGATTTTTGAACTTTTGGAGAAATATACTTAACTTGGAAAACATATACCTTTTAAGGTGGCTTATTATCATTGGAATTCTGTGGAGTCTTTGTGAGGCTCACACTGTCTTCCCGCTAGTAGACGTGCCACACGTTTATTCATTTTTTTCAAAAACCAAATCTCAATTTGAAAACTGTTCCAGGGAATTTAATTGTATTGTGGTTCCTATTCTTGACATGTACTTTGCAGGCTGCAGACCAGTACCAGTTTCTTAGGAACTGGGCTGCACAGCAGGAGGTGAGTGGCAGGCCAGCCAGTGAGTTGAAGCTTCATCTGTATTTGCAGCCTCTCCCCAGTGCTAGCATCACCGCCTCAGCTCCACCTCGGATCATCAGGCATTAGATTCTCATAGGAACTGTGGTCCCTGGTGCCAAAAAATTTGGGGACTGCTGTACTAGATGACTTAAAGATTTCAGTCTACTTTAACAAGCCTGTAAGGTCACTTTTTTTTTCTTTCTGATTAAAGTCTGATGACCATGATGGATCTGAAATTGAGAAAATAAAACAAGAAATAACTCAATTGCGCAATAGTGTCTTTCAGGAAATTTATCGTGAGCGGGAAGAATATGTAAGTATTTAATTCTTAAGAATTAATTTCTACTAGAATTTGAATTAATATAATTATTTTGTGAAGTGGCTCTAATCACAAGGATAGTTATTATAATGACATAATTATGTTGGTGATTATAATGACATAATTATGTTGGTATAGTAGTATTTATGTGAATTTAGAAATTAATTTCTGATGATAAAATAATTCAAAACTACCGTATCCAATGTGAAAATTACCAAAAATTATGATGAAAAAACATTACCTATAATTTTCCCACTCAGTGGTAACAGCAGTAATCACTGTTAATTTTTTTCTTTTTTTAAAATTTATTTTTTATTAAAGTGTAGTTGACAATATTATATTAGTGTCAGGTGTACAACATAGAATCATTGTTAAATTTTGACTTTCTTTTAGCCTTTTTTTTCCTTTTTTTTTTTTTAACAAGAATCGATATAGCATTAAACAGTTTGCATATTGCTTATATCTTGGTAAAGCCTAAAAATTTTTTCCTTTATTAAAATCTACATGAACATTATTTTAGCATAATTCTACAATGACAGCATTAAAGGGGCAGTATAATTTAGTTGAAGGATATAACAAAATAAAACTACCTGGTTTTGGGGGGAAGTTACATCTTTAAGTCTCCGATCTACCACAAATTTTTGTGACCTTGGGAGAGTCAGTCAGTGTATTTTTAAAGTGGAAAGAATATTATATTTTATGTTTCAGGGGTATTGAAGGAAGAAGTAAGTTAAACAGTGCTTTGATAAATAAAAATGCTATGAAAATAATAGACATTTTAAGTGTTACGCTTCATTTAGCAAACTCATAAGACTGTGTGTACTTTATTTTCTACCTTGCATAAATAGCTGTCTCCCAGTAACATGACAAGTGTCTAGAAATGTTACTTGTGATAGATGACTTTTCTAAGGATCTTCAGTTTTTATGTTTGCTTCATAGCAGCTTTTGTAGAGCTAATCAAGACTTTTATAATTTTTTCCCTCCTAAATGAAATAGCCATTATTTTTCAAATGTCACTGTGTTCTTAATTTTGTAAGGAATAATGATAGTTTTATGATTCACTCTGATGAGTTACACTTTTTTTTTTTTTTTTAAGGCAAGGCAACCCTTGGTTGACCTCACAGATTGCAAGGACCATGTCAGCTTAAATCCCTTATTTTTTATTTTATTTTTTATGCCTATAGCAGCTGGTCTCCCATCCACGTACTAACCAGGCCCGACCCTGCTTAGCTTCCAAAATCAGACAGGATGGGTCTTGTTCAGGGTAGCAAGGCCATAAATATAGTTTCATTTTAGCTTGGAAGTGAACGCAGACTTTGACCTTCAGCAAGATTTTGTGCCTGTATATGTATACCAAGCTTAAAATTGGAAATTAAGTTTTTGTTTTATTAGTAAGATGGAAATATAAATCAAAGGTAAATCTTGGTTTTCATTGGATATTTCCTGTAATAGAAGGCAAAAATCAGTGATTATATATCTTATTAGGTTAAATTTTACTAAATTATACATCTTGTGATATATATATGTATATATATAAATAAATAAAAATAATAAGGGACATACTGATATATTATTTTTTCCTGAAGACCAACATGTCACAATTGAATATATGTTGATTTATATTTTTTACATTTAGGAGAAGTTGAATAGTTTGGTACAGAAATGGTTCCCTGAGCTGCCTCTGCTTCATCCTGAAATAGGATTACTTAAGTACATGGTAAGCTTTGTTTCTCCTGAGAATTACTACTATGTAGAGAAAACATGTGATGTTAAAATTGTGTCAGTATTAAATTTGTAATATTCTTACAAATGATGAATAAGTACTATCAGAACTTTTTCTCAGGACAGTCTTTAATACTAGCATAGTGTATTAATTTTTATGTTAATTTGCATGTTTTTCTCTTTTCCTCACACTCATTCGATGCATTGTGTGGCACTTGAATTACAGGTGTTTGTTTTTGGAAATGATAAGCAGTTTTAGTTGCTGTTACAAGAGTTAGAATAAAAGTTGGACATTGCTAGTCATGAGGAATTTAAGCAGAATGTATGTTAAGTTAAAGCAGGCCAGAAAGAATTCTAGAGAAATTAGTTGAGGTAGAGATGTTGACGTGTGTATAGGTTTCTAGACAAGCAGGATTCAAAGCCTTGGAGATCATTGTAAAGGGCAGTAAAGAGCAGGATTGGTAAACTGACTCTCAAGGCAGATTCTGTGAGTTCTGTGTTTTTAATTTTGTGCTAGGGATGAAGGACTAGATATGATATTTATTAAGGTTGTTATTATGTCCACGATAATAGCTTAAAAATAGTAAGGAAGGGGTATTTACATAGACTTGTGAACTCAAATATGTAAGATTAAAGTCCCTTAAATGGTTAAAGCAATTATTATAAAATCTTTTCAGACTAGACTTTAAAATAATGTGAGATTTTCCTTGTAGTTATTTAACTGTAGCTTAGAGAATGTCTCATGTAGGATGGATGAGTGAATTTGTGGTGCTGTGTGGGACTTGAAAATTAGTTTAAAAACATGCAAATATATTTTATTGTGGAAGTTTATAAAAGGTTTGAATCATGGCTTATGGATGTCTTCAATGATTTTAAGATGTTTAACTGTGATATATACTTAGGAAACCCCTGCGGGTTGACTATATATTGTGGATTACTTAAATATACTGACGACACTTAGAAGAACCAGAGAACAATTTTATAACCCCTCTTACTAAAACTACCCCATGGAAAAACTTAGCTTGGTCTAAAATGTTGATAGGCTTTAGTGTAAAAAATTAATTCTTTTAAAAATAGCAGAAATTGGTAGAATTAAAATATTTGAAAGCCATTTTCACTTTTGAGGATTCCACTTCAAGGAGAGGCAGCGGTGTTAGAATTACTTCATAGTCGTCATAACTTTTAGTCTTCTTGTTCCTATTCTACAACTTACTTTTTATTTTCATTTTAATATTTTTAGGAAACACGTGAAGTTTTCCAGGCAAACATCAGGGATCATTGGAAGCATATCTAGTTAATCCCAGTCATCTTGAAAATTTGTTCTAGAACTGTAGCAACGATTAAATGTATAGTGATAACACTTTGGGTGAGAGGAGTTCAAGAGCCAGGAGCTAGAAAATATGAAACATTAAATATTTTTATCTTACTGGTTTCTCCAGTAGGATTGATGGTGTCCAATCCATCTAATAGCATGTAACTAATAAAGTTTATGATTTAAAAGTACTAAGATTGTTTGGACTCCTCAGCTGTTAACAAAAACTTGTGCCTAGAACTCTGGTGGTCTTCTTACAATGAGCTTGGAACGGGATCTTCTTGATGCCGAGCCCATGAAGGAACTTAGCAGCAAGCGTCCTTTGGTATGTTCTGAGATTAATGGGCAGATAATTCTTTTAAAGGTAAGTTTAAGTTCTCTGATTTGTGGGAGATTCAGAAATGTAAAAGGGAATGGTGGTGTTAAATTTTAGGAAAGTAAAAGCCCACTGTTTGTTTTCTAAATTATATAAGGTGACTGACATAATGATTATGCTGACAGTTTGATTATCAGAATTAATTTTGAATATAAAACTTCCTCCATTTTTCTAAATAATTTATGTCTTTGATAACATATACTTGTTTTCCATTTTTAAGTGAACTGTCTTATATTTATCCAATAGCCTTTTAAAATTCTTGTTTTTCTTAAATTTCTCTTTGAAATCTTAACTGTTTTGCCAACACAGCCTTCTGTTTGATTTCTTCTCTTCATTACTCTAGGAAACTATTAATGATGGTAATTGATTAATTAATTTGGCCTTAGTGGGTATAAATTACAAAATGTAATTTAAGCTACAGGTAGAGTGATTCTTTTCTTTCTAAATTATACCATTTAAAGCAGATAGAAAAGCTACTTACAACAATTTAAAAGTAAAATTAGATGTAATTTAACTTATATGAAAATTATTGTGTTTAAGTTGGAATTATGTATTATTAGAGTAGGATTTTTAATCTTAGAATTATCAGTGCCTCTTTTTTTGGTACAAGGGCTATTCTGTGGATGTTGACACAGAAGCCAGGGTGATCCAGAGAGCAGCCACCTATCACAGAGCTTGGAGAGAAGCTAAAGAAGAGTCTGGGTTACTACCATTGATATTCCTATTTTTGTGTAAGGTAAAATTCTTGTACTAATATTTTGTAGAAAACATGTAACATAAGTCTCAGCTCCAAGTTTTAGAGAGGAAATTAATTCCTTTTAACATAAAGAAAAAATTATCTCTTAAAATCAGTGTACACTAAAAATATATTGAAGAATTTTTTACTTTCTCATTCTCTGTTTTGCTTCTTAGTCTGATCCTATGGCTTATCTGATGGTCCCATACTATCCTAGGGCAAACCTGAGTGCTGTTCAAGCCAGTATGCCTCTGACTTCAGAAGTAAGTAAACGCTCTATTTCCATGGATATATTGAATGAGAAAATAACACCTAACGTTTATTGAGGGCATACTACACGCCTGTACTACGTAAAATTTTGACTAGCATTCTATTTGCTTGTCACATCAACCTGGTGATATAGTTATCTTGTTATATAGAGATGAAAAAAAATTAAGCTTACAGAATAAATGATTTGCACAGGGTCCCTCAGGTAGAGGCAAAGCTGGAATTTGAAATTATATCTTTTTGGTACCAAAGCTCATGCTTAAAACTATTAATCCGTGCTGTATGTATGTTGCATAGTATAGCACTTAGCATTATAAATACTTAAGTGACAGCTTTCATTTCTTATCATAAATTTGAATTAGTAATAACGGTAAAGGGTGCCCTGGTTCTTTCTACTCTGTAACATGATTTTAGTCTCTTATTCCTAGATGCTTTATGTAGTCATTGTTTGTAATCTGAGACTTCTTGGAGACTAGTCTCTTAAGTCATATGTATATGATATCACCAGTTATATAATCAGGACTTCTGGCCTGTAATTTTTTCTCTGTGCTGTGTTCTTATTAAAGGTTCATTTGGAGGAAACTTTACTCATTTCTGCAAAAGTCTATTAATTAAAAAAAGGTTCATGTATTAAAGTGCTTTGCCCGCTTTCTGACTTCTTTTGTGTGTACTTGTCTGTAGGAAGCCTTAAAGGTCATGAAAGGTGTTGCCCAGGGCCTGCATACGTTGCACAAGGCTGACATAATTCATGGATCACTTCATCAGAACAATGTATTTGCTTTAAACCGTGAACAAGGAATTATTGGAGATTTTGACTTCACCAAATCTGTGGTAAAATATCGTGATTTTACAGATGGGTTCTAGACTTTATTTAATATTACTAGGCAGTAGTTCAGCACTTTTACATGATCTGGTAATTTATTATAAGATCCTTGTCTTCAGTTAAGGTGTGTCATGTAGCATAAGCAGTTTGTTACCAGCTGGGTGGTGGAACAATAATTCCTCAATTTGTGCATTATAATTTTTAACCATAAGTCTTAGAGGCAGGCTGACATTATAGTCAGTGACATTATCGTAATCAAGAAACATTAAATTTTTAGGAAATACACAGGGAAAACTAGGTGGCCATCTCTTACCTCCTCCTCTGCTGGTGCCCTCCCCTCAACAGATTAAATTTAGGTATAAATACTTTGCTATTTTTTCATAATGGGCATTTTTAGAAACTTGGTAACCTTGGACTTTGTCATTTAGCTTAATTACATTGGCTGGTAATTTGGTGACATTTTACTTCAGAACAATAGAGACAGCAAACATCAGACAATTAAAGAGCATATTTTGATCTTTTTATTTCTCTTTGATAGAATGGGCAGTCTCAAAATATACACAATCATGCGGGAACAATTTTCTTTTTTAACAGCTTTATTGAGTTATTAATTCAAGTAATGTGTACAATTTAGTGGTAATTTTTTCTATATCACAAAGTGGTGCATTGATCATCACTGTCTAATTTCAGAACATTTTTATCACCCCCAAAAGAAAACCCATACTGATTTGCAGTCACCAGTCACTCCCTATTTCCCCTCTCCTCAGTCCCTTGGAAACCATTTTCTCTACGAATTTGCCCACTCTGGACATTTTCTGTAAGTGGAATTATATAATATGTGGCCTTTTGTGTTTGGTTTATTTCACTTCGCATCATATTTTCAAGGTTCATCTATGTTGTAGTGTTCATCTGAGCATCATTTCTTTTTTAAAAGGCCCAAATAATATTTCATTGTAAGGATATACCATATTTTGATTTTACATTCATCAGTTGACAGACATTTGGGGGGCTTCTACTTTTTGATGATTATGAATAATGCTGCCATGAACATTAGTATACAAGTATTTTTGTGTGGACAAATGTTTCATTTCTCTTGGGAGTGGTTAACACAGTGTTACCATATAACACAACAACGTGGCTACACTCTTTTACATTCTCATTGGCAACATATGACGATTTCAATTTCTATACATGCCTGCCAACGTTTTAGTGTAAAGTCAATACATCTCCAAGTCACAGGGTAATGCCACCTGTGAATGTGTAGTCTTAGTGATTTTCATTTGGTAGCTCACAAAGGTTATAAAATGAAAATGTAAAACTATAATAAAATGCTGGATTATGAAGGATTTAGACAAAGCAGATTTGCTGAAATATATCGATTTATCTGAAAATTAAGATAACATCCTAAGAAAATTAATTTAAAACGATAAGTTTTAAAAAGTTCTAGACTCGTAAGGGATCCTGATTAGTTTACCTTTTGAGCATACTATTTATTTGCACAACTGTAGACATCATGACTACTCCAAGAATTATTTTTCCTCTTTTATCAGCTATATTATTTTGTCAGCTATATTAGTTCCCGAAATATTGTTTTAATCTTCATTTAAAATTATTTACTCTGAAATATTGATTAAACTCACCTTTAGCTTCATTTTTCACACCACTTTTAGACTGAAGTATTAAACAGGAAGAGAAATTTGAAAAGTAGTCTGTAGTCAAGATAATTGCTTTTCAGACTTTATTCAGTGCCTATGAATCACCTGGGGTTCTTGTTAAAATGCAAATTTATACTCAGCGTTTCTGACAAGCACCCTGGTGATGCTGGCTACTGGTCTTTGAACCACCCTCTGAGAAGCAGGTAACAGGATAGGAGGAAGAGAAGAGATAATTAACAGTGATATATGTGAGGTAATTATTGTGCTAATTACCTTACAATAACTCTGCAAAGTAGATATTATTTCCATTTTCCAAATTAATTTAGGTTCAAAGACGTTAATTTAGGCTCACAGCAAATAAGCGGGAGAGGGGAAATTGCAGCTAAGGCCTGTCTGAATCCAGGCTTCATGTTGATGTAACCGATCATCCTTTGACATACTAGATATGGTACACTTAGGAAATGGTCAGTGAGGAAATAATGTACCGTGTAGACTTCCAGTGTTTTAACAAGGTACTTAGAGTTTTCAGAATTAGAAAATAGCACTGTTTCTTACCCTTAGGAAATTTATTTTTAAAGAAGTACCAAATGTTAAAGAATCAATGGTTCTTATAGTTTTGAATCTGTTTGAGTCTATAATGTGAAGTATAACCGAAGTCTCACTGTTAAATTTATGAGACTTATTTTAGGAGCAGTTTATAATAGCAGAAATTAGGTAAAAATACTTATTAGCAAAAGAGAATGAAATAATTGAAATGAATTTTTTTTGTGTGTGTTGATTAAATGCAGAGTCTTTAACAGAAAGCCATGTCTACTGTGTGGTTGCCTC
The DNA here is from genome assembly GCA_004027375.1 of Macroglossus sobrinus. Lineage (NCBI taxonomy): Eukaryota > Metazoa > Chordata > Mammalia > Chiroptera > Pteropodidae > Macroglossus > Macroglossus sobrinus. The sequence continues at coordinate 10,968 of PVKZ01002777.1, read as the reverse complement.
TAAGATACTTAATCTGTTGTTTTCGTAGAGTCAGCGAACTTCAGTGAACATGATGGTTGGTGACCTGAACTTGATATCACCTGAACTGAAAATGGGAAAACCTGCTTCTCCAAGTTCTGACTTATATGCTTATGGCTGCCTTTTATTGTGGGTATGTTATTTTTTTAAATCGAACTAGATCGGTCATTTGTATATATTTATATTTATATGTCAGTATAGAAAAGTGATGATTTATGGAGATTTTCCTCAATAAAAAGCAGTGCCAAATTTTTAGTGGAGCACAGTTTTTTTTCCTCTTAAAAATGTTTTATAATAAACTGTTGATATACTTCCTGTCATCTATTGCATACTTTCTTCAAACTGACTTGATATTTATATACCATGTTATTGTCTTAGTTTTATTAAAAAGTCAAGATTAACAGTAAAGATGATTTTGTCCTGTATTAATCTGGAAGCAGTTCATACGTATGTGGAAAATAAATGTTAAGCCTTGAGTTAATGTTCCTGATTTCAGTGTAAACCAAGTAGCTATTTCTTATCTATAGTTTACACATGTTTTTCCTGTGAATTGTGAGGGATTAAGTATTAATGAGGGAAGGATGTCTGTTCTCACTTCTGTTTACCGTTGTACTTGTGGTTCTAGCCTATGGGTCAGCAAAACTTTTTATAGAGGACCAGATAGTAAATATTTTAGGTTCTTTAGGCCATATAGTCTCTGTAGGATGAAAGCAACCATATATAGTATATAAATAGATAAATGGTTCTTTTTCCAATATAACTTTAGTTATGAACATTGAAATTAGAATATCACATAAGTTTCATATATCAAGAAGTAGTATTTGGTTTTCTTTTAAACATTTAAAAATGTGAAAACCATTCTCTGCTTTCAGGCTTTACAAAAATAAGCAGTAGAGGCCATAGTTTACTGATCCTGATTCTAGCCAGTGTAATACAACAACAAAAAGAAATAAACAGAGTTTGAAAATGAAGAAGTAAAGCTGTCTTTTATTATGTAGAAAATCTTTAATGTACATAAGAACTATAGAACTAATAACTAAGTTTAGCAAGGTTGCAGCATGCAAAGTTAGCATAGTAATTGTGTTTCATAAATTAGCAAATAACAATAGGACCAACCTGTTTCACGTCTCTCCCCCGCTCCCCAGTCTCGACATAGCTTCTGTATATCCTTAGTTATAGGATTTCTTTCATCTAGACTTAAGGAGATTCTTATTGATGGTGGTTCTGTAGTTTAGTTGTAATTTTGATGTTGTCATGAGAGAAGGCAAGCACAGTGTTTACCTACTCCATCATTATGACCAGAAATGTTATTCTTTTCTTCCTGGATCCCAGTGCAGAAAGCTTAGAGGAGTTCACTTGTCAAAGTACATTATTTCTGATGGTCTATATTACATTTACCTATATTTTTACTCTCTTCGTTGTTCTTTTTTTATTCTTGATGTTTTAGTCACTTCCCTTTACTTTTAAAGCCATTCTTTTAAAGTAAGTCTGCTGGTGACAAATTCTTAGTTTTTATTTATTTGCAAGCATCTTGATTTCACCTTCATTTCTGAAGAAATTTTTTTGCTGGGTATAGAATTTTGGATTTACAGTTCTTTTATTTCAGCACTTGAAAAATGTGCCACTTTCTTGGGGCCTTCATGATTTCTCATGAGAAATCCACTATCATTTGAATAACTTCTCTTCTGTAGGTAATGTGATGTTTCTCTTAGCTGTGTTTAAGATTTTTCTTTGTTTTAGTCTTCTAAAATTTGATTATGATGCATCTTGGCATGGATTTTTTTGGGTTTACTCTTTGGGGTTTCCTCAGTTTCTTTAATTTGTTGGTTTATGTTCTTTACCACATTTATGAAATTGGGTTTGGCAGTTAGTTTTTGCTAATAACTATATGTACCAACTTATCTGAAATTGAAAAAAAAACAAAAATAGAATACATTAAATGCTTACTACGTGTCAGTTACTTAGCAAGTATTTAACCAACCTAATTCTTAGAGTAGTCTTTTAAGTGAGGAAACTGAGGCAAAGAGAAATTAGGTGATTTGTCCAACATTTCATAGTTGGTAGGAGGTGGAACCAGGATTCAAAACCCAGCCAGTCTGCTCCAGAATGCTCACTGTTTATAGCAGTACCCCCTATCTGCCGGGGATACGTTCCAAAACCCCCACTGAATGTCTGAAATTGTGAATAGTATCAAACCCTATATATATTATGCTTTTTCCTATAAATGCATACTTTTTCACTTAGAGGAAGCACTATACATCTTCTCTTTGGCATATCTGAATTGCCAGCATCTCTACTCTTGCACTTTGGGTGATTATTAATTAAAATAAGGGTTACTTGAACACACACATTACAATACTATAAAAGTTGATAACTGGGACGGCTACCAAGTGACTAAGGGTGGGTAGCACATACAGTGTGTATATGCTGGACAAGGAGATGATTCACATCCTGGGCAGAATGGTGTGAGATTTTATTACACTACTGAGAGTGGTGTGCATTTTGAAATTTACGAGTCTTATATTTCTGGAATTTTCTATTTAATATTTCCAGACTGCAATTGGCTGTGGGGAACTGAAACCAAGGAAAGTGAAACTATGAATAAGGGGAATTGCCGTACACTATTATTCCCAGTCTTCCCCCGAGCAATCTCTTAGAGTCACCTGAGCCAACAACCTTGAAGTCTTTGACTCTTCCATCTCTTGCATCCCCTACTTCTAGTTAATCACCAGTCTTGCCGTTTTACTCTGTTATGAAGTCTCAAATTTCTCTTGCCATTTTTAAACTACTGAGCTAGTTCAATAAGTCATCCCCTCCTAGCATGTCAGTAAGAGACTTATTAGAAGATAAGCCTTCTAACTTATCTTACAGTCTCCAATTTTCTTTGCTTATTGCAAGATAGGATATAGTTCTGAGGACTCTGTTAGGGTTCAATCAGGAAAACAGAAGCCACATTCTGTGTATTCCAATTACAAAGAAATTTAGAGCTCTCATATACATAACAAAGATTAGAGAAACAGTCATCTATTTCAGCCTGTAACATGAAACAGATGGTTCTTTTTTTAAAAAAATTTATTTTATTAGTTTCAAGTATACAGTACATTGGTTAGACATTTATATACTTTATAAAATGATCCCCCTAATTAAGCAAATGGTTCTTAAGAATTTGTCTGGAAGCTGCTGAGAATCTCCAAAGCCTGTAAGAAACTTGCCTACCACTTCATTCTATTCTATGTATTTCCTTTGTGACTTTTTCCTTGACTCATGAATTAGTTAGAACTTTAATGTTTAATTTTCATGTGTTTAGAGATTTTTTTTGTTATTTCTGCATTGATTTCTACTTGTAGGTATGACCAGAGAGCATATTCTGTATGATGTAATTCTTGACATTTATTGAGGTTTGTCTTGTTGCCAGCATATGGTCTGTGTTGGTGAATGTTCCATGGAATCCTGAAAAAAATGTTTTCTGTCATTGTTTGGTAAAGTTTTCTATATATGTAAATTAGATCTTGTTGTTTAAATGTGTTCTTCATATTCACTTTATCCTTACCGATTTTACGTCTAGTAGTTTTTTCTCTTAATAATTATTTTAATTTATTTATTATGGTGACATTGGTTAACAAAATCCAGTAAGTTTCAAGTGTACAATTCAACAGATAGTTAGATTTGTTTCTGTCACCACGTGTTTGATCTCTTTTTGCCTCATCTACCTCCCTCACCACCCACTTGTTATGTCTAGTAGTATTTTTAGTTGCTGAGAGAAGGCTGTTGAAGTCCCCCACTAAAATTGTGAATTAGTCTGTTTCTCCTTTGAACTCTATCATTTTTTGCTTCTTGTATCTTAAGGCCTTATTGTTTGGTGTATGCATATAAGGATTGTTATATCTTTGTGGTGTATTGATCCTTTTATTATTATGCAACATTCTTCTCTACTAATTTTCTTTGCTCTGACATCTAATTTATCTGATATTGAGGCAGCCATTCCTATGTTTTTAAAAATTAATGTTTACCATGGTATGGAGGTTTTTACCCTCCATTTACTTTAAAACTATGTTGTTGAAATCGAAGTTAGTTTCTTGTAAAAACAGTTGTATTTATAGTTGCATTGTGTTTTTTTATTTGTCCTGGTAATCTTTGCTTTTTAATTGAGGTATTTAAATCATTTACACTTAAGACGATTATTGATATGTAGGGTGAGTTTCCTTTTTATTATTTGTTTTGCTTGTTCTGTTTCTTGTTGATTACTTTTCTTGCCTTCCTTTGGGTTATATGAATATTTTTTAAAGTCCACCTTGATTTATTATGGTGTTTTTCAGTGTATTTCCTTCTGTATTGTTTTTGGTGGTTGGCCTGGGTATAACAATATATATACGCGTCTTCTCACATTTTATTAGTGTCAGTGTTTTAACAGTTTGCAGTATAGAAGCCTTCCATTTAGGTTTCTTTCCCCTCCTCACTTGTAAATATCATTGTCTTAAGCCTCAAATAGTGTTATAACTTTTGTTTCAATCATGGTATTTGATTTAGGAAACTCAGGATGAGAAGGAGTCTTGGTACTTACCCATATGTCTCTTCTTCCCATTGTTACTTATTGTGTCTGATGCTCCAATATTCCCTTTAAAAATTATCCTTTTTAATACTATAGTACCTAGAGTTTAAACTCATGGACCTTGGATGTAGAGAGGATTTTATTAATTTGACCTCAAAGGCAAGAGAAGTAAAAGCAAAAATAAATAAACGGGACCATATCAAACTAAAAAGCTTCTGTACAGCAAAAGAAACTATCAACAAGGCAAAGAGGCATCCATCTGAATGAGAGATTATGTTTGCAAACAATGCCTCTGATAAGGGCCTAATATCCAAAACATAAAAATGCCATAAAACTCAACAATAAAAAAAATTAAAAAGTAGGCAGAGAACCTAAACAGACACTTCTCTCAAGAAGACATACAAAGGGCCAATGGGCATATGAATAGATGCTCAACTTTACTAGCTGTTAGTGAAATGCACAACAAAACCACAATGAGATACCATCTCACACCTGTTAGAATGGCTATAATCAACAGGACAAGTAATAACAAATGCTAGAGAGGATATGGAAAAATAGGAACCCTCTTACACTGCTGGTGGGACTGCAAATTGGTACAGCCACTATGGAAAGCAGTATGGAGGTTGCTCAAAAAACCAAGAATTGAATTATCATATGACCCAGCAATCTCTCTTCAGGGCATTTACCCAAAAAAGCTTGAAAACATTTATCCACAAAGATTTACGCACCCCAGTGTTCATAGCAGCATTATTCACAGTGGCCAGGACATGGAAGCAACCAAAGTGTCGTACAATAGATGACTGGATAAAGAAGATATGATGGTACATATATATGATACAATATTATTCAGCCATAAAGAAAGGTAAAATACTGCCATTTGCAACAACATGGGTGTATCTTGAGATAATAATGCTAAGCTTAATAAGTAAAAGTTGAAAACTGTAGTTTCACTTATATGCGGGATATAAAACTGAAAGCAACAAACAACATGACAAAGAGACTCATGGACACGGACAGTGGATTAATGGTTACCAGAGGAGACGGGGAGAAGGGAGAGGTAGATAGGATAAAAGGTATCAAATATTTGGTAATGAAAGGAAATCTAACTTTGGGTGGTAAACACACAATGCAATATACATATATGACATATTTTTGAACTACATGCTTGAAACATTTGATTTTATTCATGTTGCCCCAATAATTTTAATTGAAAAATGAATGCTTTTCAAGCAAAAAACTTGTTTGAAGTACTTTGTTGCCATTCTTTAAGAATACATTTTCTAGTGTCAAATTCTTTTAGATTTCTTTCATCTAAGAACATCTTGATTTCACTTTCATTCCTGATTGATATTTTTCTGGATATAGAATTTATAGTTGAAAGTTCTTTTCTTTCATCAGTTGAAAATGTTGTTTTACTTTGTTCTCCATAGTTTCACATGAGAAGTCCTCTGTTACTCAAATTGGTATTCTTCTGTAGGTAATTTTTTATCTTTCGTTGCTTTCATGGTTTTTTCCTTTGTTTTTAGTTTTCAGAAGTTTAATTTTTTTGAGTTTATCTTATTGGTGTCACTTAATTTTTTTTTGGACTTGTAGGAGTCATAAAGTATTGTACTATGTTGTTCCTCCAGTCCTGAGGTCTCTAACTAGTTTGCCTTTCTCTTTTGACCTTTTAGAGGTCTTTGTCTTTTATTTTATTTCCAGACTTTATAGTTGATTTACTGGTGAGGAGCAGGATGAGACTAGAGGTCCTTCTGCTCATTTTTAAATTTCATTGTGGAGAACTTATTTGGATCTGGATTTAAATAAACTGTGTTAAAGTAAAATAATTTATGATATTTGTGAGATTAAAAATTTAATTGGATATTTTAAAGAATTAATTTTTAGATGACATTGTGATTATGTAAAAATAGACTATCATTTGCAAATCTGTACTAAAATATTTACTGATAAAATTATGAGATTTGCCTCAAAAATAACATATATAGGTTTGTGCATAGGGCAGAAATGGTCATTGGTTGATGGTTGTTGGGGCTGGGTGATGAATACATAGGATTTGGAATATTTTTATGTATATAATAAATTATCCATATTTAATAGTTTAAAAAAGTTTAACATATTTCTTGAATACAAGTTAGATATTTGGAAGGAAATTTGCCTGATTTATTTTTTTTGTACTTAATATATGAATATTGGTGAAACCTATATAATGTAAGCTACTACATTTTAATATATTTGCTTGTAAGGTGAGGAAATATTAAAAGTGCTTGTGCTATGTGTATCAACTCTCACTGATACTTTAGGAACCCCGGGAACTGTGTGGTTGCTTGTGAACGAGTAGCTATTATATTGAAAGTGTTTTTATCCTGCAAGGGATAATATGCTTTCTTTGGGTTAGCTCTTCTCTTCTCACCAAAATCTGAAGATTTCCAGATTTGACACTGCTGTAGGGTCAGAGTTTTGGTATATTTGGAATTCATTCCTTCTCATTTCCTTTAACAGCTGTCTGTTCAAAATCAGGAATTTGAGACAAATGAAGATGGAATACCAAAAGTGGATCAGTTTCGTTTGGTATGTGACTTTTTTTATCATTTACTAGTTGGAAATGTGATATAGATATGTAGCAGTAATGTAATCTTAAATATTTGACCGAAAATAACCCTCCAAGTTTTATAAAAATGCAAAATAGCATTTACAATAGAGAAGTATTGAAAAATTTAAGTGCCTTACTTACACGACTGCCAGAGAATTACTGCTAGAGAATATTGCTGGAATGTGTGTTTGTCACACATATTATATAAATGATCTTAAGTAATAAGTAGGGGAAAAAATAGTCTTTGCTGTATCTTTCAAGATCATATTATGTTAAACTTAATGTTTTACTTTTTGTAATACCTAGTTGTATCTTTCCTTAGTCATACATCTGTTATTCATATTGCTTTGCCGTTCAGATATGTATTCAGTCAGCATATTTTGAGTACCTGTTCTATATAAGGAATTGAAACTAGGGACTGGGTTACTAGTATTGTAGTACTGAAGAAAATACTTTAGAAAATGAATGAATAAACAACAAGATCTATAATTAGAGTATTAAGAAAAAGTATTTTGGAAGAAGCTAATTCTTAATTCTGCAGAGAAAGAGGGAAGAAGTAGGTCACAAATGCCACCAAGCAGTTACTTGAGGTGAATCTTCAATATTGAATTAGGAGTTTACATGAGATAGAGTAAGTGATGGGCATATCTGGTAAAGACAATAGCCTGCACTAAGAATGAAAATATTAAATTCTTTTGAAATGGAATAGTCCATATTTAACTAGAGGTTAAATATGACAAATGAGTCTGTAAAAGTATAATGATCAGACTCTAAAAGTTCTCATGCCATTTACGATATATTTTATAATATTTTAAGTTTATTTTAATGACTGTTTTTTAAGAGCAGTTTTTGAGTTCACAGCAAAATTGAGAGGAAGATACAGAGATTTCCCATATACCTCCTTCGCCTAAATATGCATAATCTATCTATCGTCAGAATCCGCTACCAGAGCTGTACATTTGTTGTGATCGATGAACCTGCATTGACACATCATTATCACCTAAAGTTCATAGTTTGCATTAGGATTCACTCTTAGTGTTGTCCTTTCTTAGGGATTTGGACAAATGTATCCACCATTAAAGTATTATACAGAGTATGTTCACTGCCCTAAAAATCTGTGCTCTGCCTATTCATCTCTACCTTCTTCAGACCCCTGTAAACCACTGATGTTTTTACTGTCGCCGTGGTTTTGCCCTTTTTACAAAGTCATACAGTTGGAATCATACAGTAGTATGTAGCCTTTTCAGATGGGCTTTTTTCCATTTAGTAATATGCATTTAAGGTTCCTTTAGGTCTTTTCATGGCTTGCTAGCTCATTTCTTTTTTGTCACTGAATAGAAATCCATTATCTGGATGTATCACAGTTTGTCCATTCACCTACTGAAGGATATCTTGGTTGCTTCCAGGTTTTGGCAATTATTAATAAAGCTGCAATAAACATTAATGTGCAGGTTTTTGTGAGAATATAAATTTTCCTTTCCTTGGGTCAATACCAAGGAGTGCAGTTGGTGTATTGTATGGTAAGAGTATGTTTAGTCTTGTAAGTGGCTGTACCATTTTGCATTGCCACCAGTGATGAATGAGAGCTCCTCTTGCTCCACATCCTTGCCAGCATTTGATGGTGTCAGTGTTTTGGATTTTGGCAATTCTAAAAGATGTGTAGTGGTATCTTTGTTAATTTACATTTCTCTGATGACATGTGATGTGGAACATCTTTTTATATGCTTATTTGCCATCTATGTATCTTCTTTGGTGAGGTGTCTGGCAAGGGCTTTGGCTCATTTTTTAATCACTTTTTTTTGGTGTTAGCAGATAATCTTTCAATATTTTCTCACAGTTTTTGTTTGTGTGTTTTTTTTGTTTTTTTTTTTTTTACATTTTGGATCTGTGATCTATTTTGAGTTAGTTTTTGTGATGGGTGTAAGCTCTGTATCTAGATTTTGGGTTTTGTTTTTGTTTTTTTGTTTTTTTTTTTTTTTTTTTTTTTTTTTTTTTTTTTTTTTTTTTTTTTTTTTTTTTTGCATATAGATATTCAGTATGTTCCAGGACCATTTGTTGAAAAGGCTACCTTGCCATCATATCACCTTTTCCCCTTTGCAGAGATCAGTTGACTTATGGATATATTTTGTTCCATTGATTTGTTGATTCTTTTACCAAAACCACAGTGTTGATTATTGTACCTTTTTAGTAATTCTTGAAGTTGGGTAGTGTGAGTCCTCCAGATTTTTTCTTCAATTTTGTGTTGGCTTTTATGGGTCTTTTCTTCTTCATATAATCTTTATTATTATTATTTTTAATTTATTTTTGTTATGGTGACATTGGTTAATGAAATCCAGTAAGTTTAAGGTGTACAATTCAATAGTAAGGCATATATATATATGTGTGTATATATATATACACACACACATACATATATATACATATACATACATATATACATACATATACATATATATACATATATGTGTGTGTGTATGTGTGTGTGTGTGTGTGTGTGTGTATACATTGCATTATGTGTTCACCACCCATAGTTAGATTTCTTTCTGTCACCACATATTTAACCCCTTCCCCCTCCTTACCCTGGTAACCACTAGTCTGTTGCCCATGTCCACTCTGTTTATTTTTCCTATTTGTTGCTTTTATGTTTATATCCCACATAAGTGATAATCATGTGGTTTTCAACCTTTTTTGACTGGCTTATTTCACTTAGCATGATCACCTTACGGTCTATCTATGTCATCACAAATGGCAGTATTTCATCTTTCTTTATGACTGAGTAATATTCCATTGTATATATGTACCACAGCTTCTTTATTCAGTCATCTGTTGTAGGACTCTTTGGTTGCTTCCATGTCCTGGCCACTGTGAATAATGCTGTATGAACATCATTGTGCAAATATCGTTTTGGATATAGGTTTTCACGACTTTGGGGTAAATACCCAGTAGAAGGATTGTGGGATCATACGGTAGATCAATTCTTAGTTTTTTGGGGAACCTCCATATTGTTCTCCGTAGTGCCTGTATCAATTTGCAGTCCCACCAGCAGTGTACAAAGGTTCCTTTTTCTCCACATCCTCTCTAACACTTGTTATTACTTATTCTCTTGATAACAGCTATTCTAACCAGTGTGAGATGGTATCTTATTGTTGTTTTGATTTGCATTTTCCTAATAGCTAGCGATGTTGAGCATCTTTTCAGATATTTTTTGGCCATTTGTATATCTTCTTGGGAGAAATGTCTGTTCAGGTCCTCTGCCCAGTTTTTAATTTTTTTTTTATTGTTATTGAGTTGTAAGAGTTCTTTGTATATTTTTTAATATTAGGCCCTTATTGGAGGTGTTGATTGCAAATATACTTTCCCATTTGGATGGTTGTTTCTTTACCTTGCTGACAGTTTTTTTTGTTGTGCAGAGCTTTTTAGTTTGATGTAGTCCCATTCATTTATTTTTGCCTTTTCTTCCCTTGCCTTTGAGGTCAAATTCACAAAATCCTCTTTAAGTCCAAGGGCCATGAGTTTAGTTCCTATGTTTTCTTCTATACAATTTATTGTTTCAGGTCTTATATTCAGGTTGTTAATCCATTTTGAATTAATTTGGGGGTGTGGTGATAGACAAGAGTTTAGTTTCATTCTTTTGCAGGCGGCTTTGCAGATTTCCCAGTACCATTTATTGAAGAGGCTTTTCTTGCTCCACTGTATGTTTTTGGCTCTTTTGTTGAAAATTAATTGCCCTTGTAAATGTGGATTTACTTCTGAACTCTCGATTCTGTTCCACTGATCTGTGTGTCTGGTTTTTTTTTTTTTTTTTTTTTTT